>CM053773.1:6927521-7022067 GCA_028658325.1 Potorous gilbertii
ATTGTTCTTGCTACTAGGAAATAAGAAATACAGGCAATGGGGAATACAAAGTTATCTGGTCCTACAGGACAAAAGAGAAGATGGGGACAAGAGAAGGGAGGGATGATAGAAGAGAGGGCAGATTGGTGATAGGGGAAATTAGAATGTTCAGTATATTGGGTGGGAGGAGGGGACAAATAGGGAGAAAATTTGGAACCCAAAATTTGTATTTGGAACCCAAAATTGAAAATGAATGTAAAATGTTAAATAAATAAATTTTTTTAAAAATTCCCCCAGGGGCAGAGGGCTCCAAAATTGGATGCTGCTTCTGCAGTGACTTCTACTTGTGGGGCCAGACCACATTCCCTTCTCACCTGGATGAAAAAGCTTTCTCACTGACCTTTGAAACTGTCTGTGGCATTTGTGGATTGAGCAACCTGGGAACTGTTGCTGCCTGTGGCTCCCTGAAGCCTGTTCCAGGTCCTGTCCTTGCAGAGCTGCACTGTGCTCCATGCCCAGTGCAATAGACCTGTTCTGGTGGCCTTCCAGGCTGTCTTGGGCTAGAAATCTCTTTCACTCTGTCGTTTTGTGACTTTTGCTGCTCTAGAATTTGTTTAGAATCCTTTTTTACAGGTATTTCATGGGCTATGTGGGGAGCTTCTACAGGTCCATCTTTCTACTCCACCATCTTGGCTCTGCCTCCAATAACTAGAGCTTTGAAAAAATGTTTGCTTGGGGAAGGGGAGATGAAAGGAGAGCAAAGGGCAACAATGAATAACCTATCAGTGAAGGTCTTTGAGCTGAGGTTAAGGAAGTTGGGGAGGGCATTTATAGTTAATGGGAGGCTTGGACTACATGGACTGTGAGATCTGTCATGCTCTGAGAGATTCTAAAATCAGTGATCTGGGCAGATAGTGTTAATATTTGCATCCAGTCCATCTTGGTAGTTTAGATCAGTGGTGCCAAACAAATAGAAAGGAGGTGAGGGTAGAGCATTAATCCCTGCAAAAGGATCCCTGGTGGCCACATATTGACTTAGTTTTAAAATGTAATATTATCCATGTTTTATTGTATTTTTGTTTATTTTGTCAAATATTTCCCAATTACATTTTTATTTGGTTCCATTGGACACTCAGGAGTGTTGTGCAACACATAAGGTTTTTCTGACACCACTCCTGTAGATGCAACAGGTTCTACTTTCAATCATCAAAGTGCCTGGCACATGGTAGGACAGCTGACACAAAGGATAGAGCACTGGACTTGGAACCAGAAAGACTCATCTTCCTGAGTTCAAATCTGGTGTCAAATATTTACTATCTGTATGACCCTGGGCAAGTCACTTAATCCTCTTTGCCTCAGTTTACTCATCTGTAAAATGAGCTGGAGAAAGAAATGGCAAACCACTCTACTATCTTTGCCAAAGAAACCCCAAATGGGGTCTAGACTCAACAGCAATAAAACTGGCACATGGTAAGTATTTGATAATTGTTTTCTCTATCTAGTCACCTACCTCAAAATAATGTGATCTTATCAGTTTCTTGGGATATAGCCTACAGGGGAATAAACCAAATGTTAGCCCATGGAGTTAGGGGTGGAGGATTGGAGGTGTTGAGTAATAAAAGCGGGGGGAGAAGGAAATAATCCTTTATATAGCACCTACTATGTGCCAGGCATTGTCCTCGGTCCATTTACCAATATTTTGATCCTCACAACAGCCCTATGAGGTAAGTGCTATTATCACCCCCATTTTACACTTTAGGAAAATGAGGCAAACAGAGGTCAAGTGTCAGAGGCCATATTCTAACACAGGTCATCCTGACTCCAGATCCAATGTTCTATACACTGTGCCACCAGCTGCCTAAAACATCTAAGCAATCAATTCAATTCAATAAACATCTATTCAGCATCTGCTATGCCCAGTGCCTCAGGTAGTTGCCCACCAAGTCTGTAAGTTGTACAGAACATGTATCATTCTACATTGATAGCAATAGTTTTCTTATCACAAATTTCTTATGCTGGTGAAATACCAAGTCTAGTCCATATAAGAAAAATGCAAAGCATTGTGCTAATCTCTGAAGTAAAATAAAAAATAAACATAATCCTGCTCTTCAAGCTCTAGTACTGCTATGTAACTCAAGGGCCTACTGTGTAACTCAGTCTCCTATCTATAATGTCACAGAGTATTTCTCAACCTAATCTCCCTGCTCCCAAGGTAAAAATGTGCTGCATCTACACCCTTCTGAGGTTCTATTGAATGTAAACCTTAAAAATTTATAGTGCCTCTGAGCTGTTGAGGTTGACAGATGTTTATGTTTTTCATGTATTAATAAGTTTTTCTTTTATTTTTGTCTACCTCTTTAAAAAGTATTTATAGTTGGTCACATTCAATACCGCAATGAAGAATCAGAATAGGATTCCAATGGAAGAATTTATTTAATATAATTTATATTATATCAATATAATTCATTTACTCATTCTTTATGTTTCCTGGTAATAGTAAGGTATGTGGAGCTATTTGTTCCTACATGAAATGATCCCAGACACCTGCTTGTAATTCCGTTATCTATTTTTTCGTTGTTAGCTGGCATTCCTTCAGCAATCCTATCCTTGTACTGCTTCACATCTTCTGTTTACATATAAAGGGGAGGAAATAACAGAAAGGGAAATAAGAAAACCAAGACTTAATCAGTTTAATCAGCAATCTGAATTTGCATCCAAATCTAAGTAGATAGAGTTTGGCCTGAGAGTGGTTTTTTTGGTCACTGTCAGATCAGAGACCTAGGCTTTTTCATTTGTTTTAGAGATATTTGTCAAAATACAGATCATACAGATTTGGAGCTTAAAAGGATCTTTTCTGATCACGGACAATATTTAATCTTTCCATTTACCCTTTTATGTTTGCAAAGAAGCTCCCAAATATTTGTTAGTGCCTTTCACTAACCACCTCCAAAATAAGGCAGTGGACTGCACCATCTCTCTTTCCTTTCTTCTCCTTTCCTCTCCTCTTGTCTCTTCTTCTTTTTCTTCTTCTTCTTCTTCTCTCTCTCTGTCTGTGTGTGTGTGTGTGTGTGTGTGTGTGTGTATTTGTGATGTGTGGAGGGGAGCAGAGAACAGACAGTAAAAGGATAAGAAGTAATGAAAGATGAACTTGTCCTTTAACACAAGGTAATTTAATTTAAAAGACCAGATTAGGACACAACTTTGTTCTTTCTCCACTTTACACTAAGGTTTCTCTGTCCCTCACTAACTTTCTTAGACAAAGTACTTTGAGTTCAGTCCTAGGATTAGATCACCTTTATAAAGCAGTCCAGCTAAATTCCCAGGATGCTAGATTAGATGGCAGAGAGTCCAGAGGGAGCACTGCTATTCCCTCACACTCTCACCTGGCCCCCAACCAAACAAAATGTATGGTGGGATTTAGCTAGTAATGTGCATTCTAGGAGCTATCAAATTTTGTTCCTCCTTCCTTGCCGAAGAAGACGATGACATCAGAGAAATGATGACATGACTTGCACTTGACTTTATTTTGAGTGAGGGAGGGCTGTGCAGGTCGTAAGCCTCACTTCTCCTCCAGAACCATCTGAGTCCAGAGACATGATATTCATCAAGGTGACTAGAGATGACCCAGGATGCACTGGGAGACCTTGGGCCCTTTTAGGCCAAGGTCTTTGCAGGTGCTTACTTAGGTTGAGGTAACACCCATTCATTGAATGGGCTTGTTTAAGAAGTAACCAAGGCATGGCCCCTTTAATGAGGCCAAGAAAAAGAAAGACATCAGGCTGGGAGGGAAACAGTAGCAGTTACTATTGATAATCCCTCTAAAGCTAGGAGGGTCCATTGACATCCCAGCTTCAGAGAGTAGTAGGTTTAAGGTTTTGGGAAAGGACAGGCCAAGAGGAAGGGAAGGGAAGGGAAGGGAAGGAAACTAGTCAGTAAAACCCAAGTCATCTGGGCATCTTTTGTAAAGGCAAAGGCATAGAGATCCCAGCACACATCCCAGGTGAAGAAGCCAAGTCTATAAAGGGGTGAGGAAGGGGAAGAGAGGGAAGAGAAAAGAAGAATGGGTTAGTTCAACGAGGAGTTCATAGAGTGGAGGTGGAAGAGGACACACAGCATCTGGTAGCTTCATATTTGAACTAGCTGTTCTTAGTAATTAGGTAATAATTTCAATGGTTTCACCAATCATTCAAATACTCTTAATGTGGTCTAAATTTTGGCAAAACCTTGATCTCTTTGTAACAGGTATGGTTCTGCCTTGACTTTATAGACTTTGAGACAAGCGCCCAGTTATATCGAAAATAGCTGTGCAGAGTCTCCTCCAAGATGGCAAATATGGTCATGGTCCTCTTCTATCCATCTTTTAGGGAAATGACATGAAATTAGGCAACCAGTTCTGACATAATCAATAGTTCTAAACAGGTTTTACCTGAGACATGTTTACCTTGATTTACTCTTAACTACAGTTTCATTAGTAACCAACTCGATGCACCAAACTAAGCGCCACTGTTGGGCAATGTACTATGCCCATTCCTGCTGAGGTCAGGCCTCAGTAGATCTCAGCTATGCAGAGCTTTGCTTGGAATATAATCCCCTAAGGAGTAAAATGCCTCTGTGCCAAAAGGATAAGGCTGGGAATAGAGTTAAAGATAGGGAAAAGGAAAGTGAAAGGTATAAGGGTAAAGAATGAGATAAGGATAGGGTAGCCATGAGGACTGGGACAGGGACTGGACCTGTGATTTCATTGGCCTAGGGAACTCCTGGGTAAGAAAATTCCCTCTTCTAATGAAGGTCAGCACATTAATTGCAACTTAAACTCATAGCTGCTGAGAGAACTGACAGATTCGCAAAGCTAGTATATATCAGGAGTGGGACTTAAACCTAAGTCTTTCTAGCCTCCACTAACCCACCCTCACAAATGGAAAAAAAAAAATTTTGTAAAACATGAATATCTCAAGCCAGAAGATTGGCATAGAACAAATCTGCCCAAAATCAATTCTCTTGGGTAAACTTACATGAAATTATATGACTGATCTAACAGGCTTGGCTATCTGGTTTTCCCTTCAATTATTCTCTGCCCTTCCTTACATCTAGACAGATGATCTGAGTTACTAAGAGGATGACGTTGTTGTAAATCAACACACCAAGGAATGGCAGCTGACAATGAAAGAGTAGACAGCAGAATGACAAACAGGTATCTGGGATATTTCATATAAGAGTAAACAGTCTTACATTACTATGATCAAGAGTCATAAAAATTATTAAATAAAATCCATTCTATTTCCTTTACTCATCTCTCAAGCTAGTGCCTCATTGTTGCATTGTAGTAGCCCTAAGTTCTTGAAGAATATACTAAAAGAGCATAAGTTCTAAGGTTTCACACTCAGGATCTTAGATTTGCTGCAGGAAGAGAACTTAAAGGTCATCAAGTCCAACCTTTCATTTTACAAATGAGGAAACTGAAGCACAAAGAGGTTAAATGACTTGCCTGGAGTCACACAGCTCATAAATATCTATGGCAGAATTTGAACTCAGGTCTTTCTAATTCCAAGTCCCACAGGATTCACTATGCCACTTGGTTGCCTAGTCTAGGCAGGTGGTAGTGAACTATATATTTCTCCAAGATTTAACCAAGGTAAATTCCCTTAATAGAAACATTCCCAATGCATGTACCCCTCTATATATGTTTTCTTATTATGTATTCCTTATGTATATATACCTTCCTTCAATAATAGTATGGAAACTTGTGGGGGAGACTATCTTTTTTATATGAAGGAGTGAGAAATTCTTTCTTGTCATTTGCTACAATTTGATAAAGTGAATTTGGCTTTGAATTAGTATGTCCTTTGGTTGCTCTAGTAAAAGAAATACATTGGCGGGAGGTCATGAGATATAGTTTCTGAGTGAATGCTGATCTATGAAATGCCTTAAACCTGAAATAGTTTTCTGGGGCCCATGTTTGCGGAGATGGGGAGGGAAGATTTTTTAATAAATAAAATACAGGAGTTGGCCCCTGATACTCTAAAGGCACTTAAATTCTTCAAGAGATAAGAAAAAAAAGTTTATAAGATAGTGTGGAAATAAGTGCTAAACTGTGATGTGAACTCTAAATCCCTTAGCGGTTCAGAGGAGAATAAAGGCTGAAGTGATCAGTAAAGACTTTATCAAGATGCTATTATTTAATCTTTGCCTTGAAAGGATGCATCTGGCAGAGTAGAGCAAAAAGGACACTCCAAGTAGAGTCTTCTAGTTCTAACACTTCTTAGTTATGTGACTATGAGCAGCTGCTATAATACCTCTGAACCTCTAAAATATGAAAAATAACACTTCTATTATGGGGGTTGTGAAAAATGTACATTAAATTTTTTAAAATTATGGCATGTCTGAATTATCATTAATATAATAAGCCACACAAACCAAGGCACATAAATAGAAATACATATTTGTGAAACAGGAAGGCAACTATTCTAACTGGTTTGTGTTGGGGAGTGGTGGGAAACAAGGATGGATGAGTAAGGCAGACCCTTATGGAGGACTTTGAAAGCAAGAAGACCAGATTTGACAAAGTAATTAACAGGGAAGCATCATAGGTTTTTGAGCAAAGTAACACACAATGTCTTTGAGAAGGTTATTCTTAAATAAATTAGAGTGGGGAGAAAACAGAGTCCAAGAAACTAGTTTTGAGAAAGTAGTTGCAGCTACAAAGAATTTGGGGGATGGAAACTTGGACTGCAGTTAAGGATGCAAGCGTAGAGATGAGAATATTATGAGGAAGATTTCAGCTGGACTTGGGAACTGTTGTACTTGTCCTTCATTCTCGAAAAGGACCATGATGACCCAACTTGCAGTTGACTTGGATTTGAGTGAGAGAGGGCTGTGCAAGGTCACCAGCCTCACTTTCTCCTCCAGGGTCATATGGATCCAGTGGCCAGTTATTTATCAGGAGAACTGGAGGTGACCCAGGATGCAATGGGAGACCCTTGTCCATTTAGGCTAAGGTCTTTTCTGGTTCTCACTTTGAGTGAAGTAATGCCTATCCAGTGAAAAGGCCTCTTTAACAAGTGAGTCAAGGGATGGACCCTTTAATAAAAAAAATTCAAACTGGGAGGGGAAGTCCCTCAGAGTTGCTAGACAAGGAAGAAGCAGTTACTTGGGAGTTGACTAGTATGGGGAATGATGTTGACAGTCAAAGATTCTGAGTAACTGAGACAGTGTTGCTGCCATTAATGGAGACAAGGAAATTGGAGGAAAGTTCATTTGCAGGGGAAAGTTTGCTTGGTAGTAACAATGGACCTAACAAGAGTTATTTAGTAACTTCTATGTTCATGGTACTGTGTTAAATGCAACAAACATAAAGATAAAAACATAATAGATCCTGCCTTAATGAATTTATATTTTCTCTAGGAGAACACAAAATGTACAGTACAAAGAAAATGAAAATATGAAAGAGTACTAACCATTGGAGAGGTAACAGAATCTTCGTGGAGAATATGGGCCATTGAACTGAGCCTTGAAGGAAACTAAAGATTCTAAGACAGAGGTGAAGAGACAGTGCATTCCTGACATGGGTGGCAGTTTGCATGAATGGATAAAAGCAGGAGATGGAATAGAAAGTTTAGAAAAGTTCATGAAGAAGGGTAGTATGAAATAAGACAAAAGAATTAGTTGGTGGACCTTAAATACAAGGTCATGGAGTTGTTCTATTGGACAACAGTTCTTAATCTAGTATCCGTGGACTGCCCTACCACCTCCACTCCCACCCATAAAGGCCTATGGATAGATTACAGGGTGTTGTGAATTTGGATGAGAAAAAATGTATATCTTTATTTTCACTGACCTAAAGTGAAATTTAGAAATTCTTTTAATTATGAATGTATGCAAGAAACATTATTCTGAGAAGGGGTTCACAGGTTTCACAAGACTGATAAAGAGATCTGTGACATGCAAAAAGATACTATATAGGCCATATTTAATGGGGAACCATAGGTTTCCCACTTATCTGCAAATGTCTATGACTAATTATAGAAAAGAATAAATCTGGAATTCCAGAGTGGGAAAGAACCTTAGCAGTCACCTAGTGCCCATTTTAGAGGTAAAAAGATCAAATTCCAAAAAGTTTTCGAGACTCCAAATTTTTAGATCTACTTTGTGGCAGAACTGAGATTGCAAGACATACATACTATAGCCTAAGTGAGAGGTCAGGATAGGAGATATAGATTTAGGCATCATGAGATTGCTGGGTTGGCTTTAGGGTTCCATAATTCACTTAAGTTTTGATTTTAGATTTGATTGAGTTTAGAGAATCCAGGGTTTACTTTTCTGTACCAGATCTTGTGGCATTAATGGCATCAATTGAAACAGTGGGCCACTAAACCATACATATACTTTACTTGGAAAGTCACACATTAACATGATCTTCTATTGTATTTTTATTTGCTTCACTAAATATTTCCTAATTACATTTTAATATGGTTCTATCCACATCAGAAAGTATTGTAGCTTGCATGAGGCTCATTAACTCACTTCATAGGGTTGTTGTGAAGATCTGATGAAATAATGTGTATAAAAATGCATTGTACTGTGTCATGCAAATATTTAGGAGGAGAAAAGTCATGGATTTAGAACTAGAGGACATGAGTGCAGATCCTGACCCTGCTACGTACAATGTGATAATGGACAGTAACAACCTTTGGGACTTTCACTTTTCAACTTTGTTAAATGCATTAGTTGAACTAGATCAGGGGTTTTTAACCTGGGGCTCATGGATTTGGATTTAAAATATATTTTGATAATCATACTTCAAATATCACATAGACTATTGTAGCTCCCACTGTGTGAAGGCCAGTTGTCCTAGACTTTTACTCACTTCTCAGGATTCTCCAGTACCCTTAAGGGGTTTGGGAGTCGAAGTTCTTTGCAAATGGCTCCAGTTCCTACCAATGATGTTTCCCCAAAATGTAGGGAGTGATCCTCTGCATCCCAGTTTCAGTAATAGTTATATTAGAAATATTTACTTTAGAAAATAATCAAACTGAAGAATGACTGAACGAGTTGTGGTATATTAATTATTGTGCTTTTAAAAATGGTGAGCAGGATGCTCTCAGAAAAACCTGCTCCACATGCAATCAGTTCAAATCAAATCAAATTAATGAAATTAATTAATTTGAACTAGTGAAATCAATTAACATTAAGTGAAAGCGATTACATTATCTGATAATGGTATCATGTTTTCTCTGTCACTTTTTGCAGGACCTTTTTGCTCTTTTCTGTGCTTTTCCACTGATCTGCTCCCTATTGGTTTTGTATTGGGCTCCTCTGCCAAGATGATCTCTGCTACTATCTATCTTTTTCAGCCCCAATGAAGAAAAAGAGCTAGATGTGAAGTTACAGGACATGAATTCAAATACTGGCCCTTACACCAACTATCCATATGACCTTAGGCAAGTCACTCTGGGCCTCGGTTTCCTTATCTGTAAAATGAGGAAGTTGAATTAGATCATGGTTCTTATTCAGTTGCTTCATGAATCCATTGAAGGTTTGCAATGATAATTCAAGTGGTTCATATTAAAAATTGGCTGCTTTAAGTGTTGCTTTAAGCAAAAAATAATTGCCAGATTATGTTAAAAATATATCTTTACTCTGCAAAAAACATGTGCATATTGGAAATATAAGAGGTTTCTTTCTGCAGCAATTAAAAACCATCATAATCATACACACACACAAATACACACATATACACACAAATACACATATATACACGAAAACACAATGATTTTGGTAATGATGAAAGAGTTATATCAAATTCTAATGACTTTGATTAACAGTATATTTTGCAATTTTTTAACCTGTCATCAAATTGTTTCCAAAGGGTTCAGCACTCTTATATAAATCAATAATAAATACAATATACAAAGTAATATTCTATTCACCAGAGTAGCTCCCTCATTCCCCTTTATTACTTTGTAGTTACACCTTATCAACTATGTAATCATGTGCTTAAAATGATATAAACATTTGTGTTCCTGTAGCACCAGATATTACACTGTTTGAAAACCATAATCACTGGTCATGTGTGTTACCAACCATCTTGAAACGATCATGGACCATCACAAACATTCTGCGGAAGCAAGACTTACACTATCTCTCATTGCAGTGTTAAGACTAATTTAAACTCATCCTCCACACATGTTACTATTCTTACATCAGGCAGATTTTTGATTGGTTGGCAACACTGGTCAGTCATTCACTAGAGAGTGTAGACAAAGCACTAGTAGGAGTAAAGAAGAAATTATTTCCTAATGATGAGCACAGTTGACTAAGTTGGTATCTACAATGAATTGCCTGGAGCTGATCTGATTTTGTGTCTCCCAGCCTCTGGTTGTTTTGTAAATCTCCCATCTGCATCTTGGCCATTTCCTGTGCCTTAGAACCCTATATAAACCCTGTCCCCAACCACTTCTGTGGGTACCCCAGCACTTGCTGTGTGGTGCCTTGAGCTGCCACTCCCTTGTCCTGATTAAAGACCTCAATTTTGTTATATTAGCAGTTTTCTCTTGAACTCAGATTGACACAAAGTTTAGTTCATCTATTAGCATTGTTGTAAACAAAGCAATATGTGTCACTGAATTTTCAGTATGTTTATCATTTCATATAGCACTTGTCATTAGCTAATAGAAAGATAAATATTTTATACTATAACTAGCTAGTCCTTTTCTTTAATTGATTAGATGACTAAAAAAAATTAATCTCTCAGTAAAAGAATTATAAAATTCTACCTTTTCCAGCACATATTTGTATAAGCAAGCATTTTCATTTTATTTTTGCTGTAAATAAAAATAAAGAAATAAATTTAAAGAAGAACAAGATTCAAGACAATGTTTGTCTGGTGTTGAACCAAATATTGCAAATCTCTGTTCAAATGAAAAGTCCAATGTCAAAACTAAGCTTATATGTAGTTATTATATTGTGTTAAGCCTCTTCCAAGCTGCAAATTACTTCACTAAAAATGTTATTTATATTAAACAATTTGTGAAACAAAGAAATTTAATATGAAGTCTTATGAATAATTGTAAACATATGAAGGCTTCGAGGTTATTTCTAATATTTACAGAATGTTCCACATAATTATTTTATTATTTTTATAATTTTAATTATATATATACAGTTTTGTATATATTATATAATTCACGATGTATAATAGGTAATGGTTTTCCAATTCATAAATATTTTGTTTCATAATTTTATATTTAGAGTTTTCTTAAATATAGAAAGAATAAAATTTAATATTTTATCATTACAACTATATAATGTACATTTTAATTTAAATTTTGGAATCAAAAGTTAGAGTTGTAGTTATTATAAGCACTTAATGAATAATCTAAAAGAATATTATTAGTAGTACACTAATTTACCCTGGGTATTCACAACACTGAACAGAACAGAACAAAAAACAGGTTCATGAATAGAAAACCTGAACCACTAGTCTAGATGACCTGTATAGTTTCTTCCTCCTCTTAAATTTATGATCCTGTGATTATTTGCTAGGTGGTTCAGGTAGCCTCTAGGGCCTCAACTCTAAAAAGCTCATAGCTTCAAGCTATTTTAGCTCTTGAGATGTTGACCCTACCTAGACTGACTCAAGCAGTAAATTGTAAAAGTCCAACTTTTTTTTTAAAAGAAGTCTCTTTTTAAAAAAATTTAACTTGCTTTTCTCATCTGCTACAATTCAGAGTCTCTCTTTTAATGTCTGTCATTTCCCTGGTCCCTGTGAATCCTTCCCAAGAGAGCCATTTAACAAAACTGCAAAAGATCTGAGTGAAATTGTGATGGGAAGACTTCCCCCACTTCCTCATGAAACTCCAAGCTCCATGAAAATTGCAGGGTGTTCCTGAAGCCTAAAAATTCCCTTCTCTCCCGGGTTAGGGATAGGGGTGAGAGGAGACATAGTGGAGAGGAAGGCATATTACTGTTTTTTACATATTCTACTGGGCCTAGAAGAATTCTATCACAGATGCTCAATAAGTACTTTTATGTGACCAAAATGAAGGTGACCTGTCAACTAAAATGTCAACTCTGAAATGAGTATATGCCAGACTGTGAGGAACACCAAAAGGCCCAGTGATTTTCATTTTTCTTGTTGCTTTCATACCCTCAAGAATGGAGTCATTGTGATGTAATGAAAAGTACCTGATATAATAAAATGATAACTGCATAAAATAATTGATTATTAATACTATAAGATTAATGAAAAAGAATAAATTAAAAATAAATATATAAAATTATATATATGCTCTCTGAAATCATTTAACTTCCCTGATCCTCAGTTTCCTCATCAGTAAAATGGGGTTAATGTTTTCCTACCTATCTCACAGTGCTATTGTGGGGATCAAATTAGATAATAAATGTAAAACACTTTGAACCTGTAAAGGAATATATTAATATGAGTTATAATTACAAAAAATGAATCCTATGCATGTCATGATAACAGTCCAGATAGTTAAGAAATTAAAGGGACTTAATAATGCTTCCAAATTATTCCTAAGGCTACTGCATTCTTGATTCATTGCCTCCCCCAAATATCCATTCATAAAGAAAACTGAGATCTTGACCATAATACTATTCAAAATGTCACCTGGAGGCAGGTCATAGGACAGATGTCATTAAACAAATTTGAACAGCTTCCTAATCCCTGGACCTGTCTAATAAAAGCAGATAACCTGTCCAAAAAGGAAATGATTAGCCTCTGGATTCTTGAAGGTCATGCTATTGGAGTATAAGCTTTAACAGGTTTTTGTCAAACTAGAAAGGCTTTGAGTCTAGGTCTGGTAACATACTCTGTTTCTATGCTCATTGCCAGAAGGCTCACTACCACATGATGACAATGTCCTTGGCCACAGCAACCCATAAAAGAGAAGAAATTCAAAAATTGTCCTCAGGCCAATATGACTCCTTTCTACAACCCTGGAGATAGTGGTAAAATAATGAGAAAGAGGGTACTAAGAAATGCATACATTAATCTTACTATCTATATCCTTAATTGATAATTTTTGTATAATGCCAATAAAGTCCACAGTCAACAAGTATTTATTAAACACCTACTTTTGAAATGACCCACAACTGAAGGAACTAAACCATATCCACATGACATTCTCAATATAAAGGAAACAATGGAAACAAACATAATGCAGCTAAATGAAAGATTTTAAGTTTTAAATTTTGTTCCCCTTTTCCCTCCTCCCCAAGATAGTGTGCAATCTGGTATAGGTTCACATTAGTCATGTTGCAAAGAAGGATTAGAATCAAAGAGAAAAACCACAAGAAAGAAAAAAACCAAAAAAAAAAGAAAAGAAAAGAAAAGAAAGAAAAATAGTATGCTTCAATCTCCATTCAGACGCCACAGTTCTTTCTCTGGATGTGGATAGCATTTTCCATCGTGAGTCTTCTGGAATTGTCTTAGATCCTTGTATTGTTGAGAAGAGCCAAGTCTATCATAGCTGGTCATCACACAATATCATTGTTACTGTGTACAATGTTCTCCTAGTTCTGCTCACTTCACTCAGCATCAGTTCATGTAAGTCTTTCCAGGTTTTTTTGAAGTCTCTTGCTCATCATTTCTTATGGAACAATAGTAATCCATGATATTGATATACCACAACTAAACACATACGTTTTTGGACATGAACAGTGTGGGAGTTTGTTTTGCTTAACTATATCTATTTGTTGTAAGCAGTTTGTTTTTCTTCTTTAATAAATGGGGCAGGGGAGGAGGAGGAAAAGGAAATAAATAGTTTTTTAAAAATCCAAAAATTAAAATAAGACTATAGAGTATGAAATTTTTACTCATTTAATGCAACAAAAAATTGAAATCATTTGTTAGCACCTGTTCCCTGGGAAAGAAGTGACAAAATTTCACAAAGATCTTTGAAAGTCACCCTTAGAAGTCAGTTGCATAAGTTAACATTACACAAAATTCTGTGACAGTTGTGACTAGAGAAAATGTTGTTCAATGATTATTTGATTTTCCACAAAAAGTGAGTTACAACACATCAATCCCCACATGGGCTCACCTAAGGCCCTTATCATGGAAGATGTCTCACATTGAGCATACAGGCTGGATGAGTAGTCTCTTAGTCGACAATCCTTTATTAAGTATTTTATGTGTGCAAGATTGTAATAAACCTTAGGGATTAAGAGACAAAAACACTCTTGCTGTTTTCAAGGAACTCACCTTCTAATGAGAAAGACAACATATAAATAATTGTGTATGTACAAGACATTTACAGGGTAGATGGGAAAGCAATCACAGAGGAAAGACAATGCGGGGAAGAAATCAGAAAGGTGGATTTGAGTTAAAGCTTGAAGGAAAGTGGGGAAATGAAGAGGTAGAGACAAAGAAGAATAACATTCCAGGCATCAGATCGATTAGTGCAAAAATATAGAGAGTAGGGATAGAGGGTCATGCATGAAAAATAGCAAATATTGCTGGATTGTGGAGTGAGGAAGGGAAAAAGAATGTAAGAAGGGCAGAAATAGAGGAAGATAAACAGCTTTAAATGCCAAACAGCAGACTTTATATCTGATCCTGGACATAATAGGCAATCAGCCAGGGAAGTTCATTGGGGGTGGAGGTGCAGGAATAGTTAGATTAGGAAAATCACTTTGGTGGATAAGTGGAGAATTGATTGGGAGTGGTGAGGGGATTGAGGCAGGGAGACTACTTATAAGATGATTTCAGTTATCCCTTCCACATCATGAGGGTTAGAGACAGGGGGCCCTTGAGATCTAGAAAATCCTCATAAAATATTTTGGCTCTTCCTTCATGCCAGAGAAAAAGTCAGAATTTTTTCTGCTTCTTTTATGGGGTGTTTATGGTACCTTCCTGTAAAATTTGGGTTGTTTTGAGTCATAGGCTATATGTAAGTCAATGTTAAGTAAAAGTACTTTTTCTGCATTGTCTGCCTATCTTTATATATTATTTGTGGCTTCAGCAAAACTCCCCCAAAATTCCCATATAACTTCCTATGCCAATCCACAATATATCAAAACCATGATGGGTAAAGTCATGATGTAGAAGGGAAAACTGTACCATAGTCCAGGTGAGAGGTGATAAGAGATGGTGGTTGTGTGAGTAGAGAAAGGGAAATATACAGTATGTGTGACATGCTATAAAAGGTAGAAATGAGATCTAACAACAAATTGGATGAGTGTAAGTAAGAGTAAGTAAGGATACTACTGAGATAGTTAGCCTGGGTGACTGAGAGCACGATAGTACCCTTGATAGTAAAAGGAAAACTGGGCAGAAAGAAGGGAATGAGAGTGAGTTCCCAATGACAACATAAGGATATGACTCCTGAAACACCATGATCCTGAAAGATAAAATTATAACTGCACAAGAAAGCAATGGGAAAATTCATAATGAATCTGAGCAGGCTGCAGCAAGTTCCCAATGTTTACTTGCATGCTTGATGTAGCATAAAAGACATCGAGGATATGTGTGACCAGAAAAGGTGGGCCAGCTATACAGGTACATTGGTACCCCAAGATACCAACAGAAGAAGAAGGAAAGTCCCGATTCACATTGGATGAATTCTGCATGGAGGATTGAGTGAAAAACCTGAACAAGAATTTCCCAGTATAAGAAGCATGGGGATATTGTGAACAAAGCCTAAAACCTCCCAGAGTCACTACAATCTGGAATGAATCTGAGTCCTTGCGTGACATCATTTCTTTATTGGTGCAACACTGAGATATTGGCAGCATTTATTTTGTAGCTTCCTGGATTTCTGCCTGACCTAGTTAGACATTTAGCATCACTGGCCTAAATAATTTCATGAAGTATGCCAAAATATTGCAAAGCCAGAACTTAAACTGGAGAAAAGCAGGAGTGAGGAAACTCAGTTCCTTGGATAAATTGCAGGCCCTGAGGACTCAGGATAAAGATACCTTCTGTGAAATGAAGCATGCCCTGGATCCTTGAAGTAGAGTCACCCAATCTCTGGACTGAATTACCAGATCCTTCTAGTGCCCAAACCAGATAGCAATGGTATTTTTACCCACCTCTTGCTTTCCCCAAACTCATTTGCAGGTAGTGTCTGCTTCCCTGATCCCCACATGCAGCTCCAAATTAGACGTTTCCCCTACATGGGAAGGATCAACTTTGGACATTCTGTAGGACTTTCTCCCTGAAAAAAAGAGAAACAACTTGGACTTAAGGGAGCTGGACCGTTTGTGCACTTAATTGGGAAGGTCTTGACAGACAATTGGAGGTTTATTTACTTAATCTCTATTCTGGACCTATGCTGTGGTGAATAATTCGAGAGAGATGTCAGGGACTGGATATTATGTTGTATTATAATAGGGATTCCCTAAAAATGAAAAGAGGGTACAAGCTATATTACTCTCAGACTCTTGCTCATTTTTGCCACAATCTACGTGCAATTCTTTAGCCTTTTCTGAAGTCGGCCGTTAGCCACCAATCACAGCCTTCATTTTCAGATAAACGAAGTTCTCCAGTACCAAGCAATCTCAACGTTTAAGATTCAAACAAGACACTTCATCTCCTACTAACTCCTAACTAGGGACCAAAAGAGTGAGTCTGATCTCTTCCCTAATCTACTGCTTTTGATTAAATAGGAAAAACAATATAGTCTATACCTCCCTCAGAGACACCTCTCAAGTCCCATCCCATTGCCCTAAATGTCAAAGGAAATCTAACCTGAGAAATATTGGTAACTCCAACCAGATGGCCCCAGACAGACACATAACAGACATATATTTCAGAGACCATTGTTAGTGGTGAGAGAGAATTAGGGATTCTGCCAACCTCTAAACCTCTGGTAGGTAGAGAAACAGATAGGGATACACACAAGGCCTGATGAGTGAGAGACTGAAGATGTCAGATTATGAATTTTCCCTTCACTCTACTTGATACTATTTGACTGTGCAACATGGGAGACACAGGCACAGGACTGCTCGGCATGGTGTGCCCACATCAGAAAGGGTGCTGTGCTCTATGAGCAAAGCAGAATTGAGACAGCACAAAGTAAACATTGGATGTGCAGATTTGAGGTATCCACCCAAAAAATTCATACTATTTGGGACTATTTGTGCCCAGACTGTGGTAGAGCATTCTGAGCTCATATTGATCTGATCAGCCACAGTCGGACACACTGAAATTTCACTTTATCATGGTGATGTCATTTTGGTCCTCTTCGAAAACAAAGGACAATTAACCAACCAACCAGGGACAAATATGTTTCTTGGAAAATGAGAGGAGCATGTACTCTTGATCATGGGCAAGCTTCCACTAAGTCAAAGTTTGGTAAGAACTGTAGCACAAAAGAAAATCCCAGAGTGGAGTCTTTTGCTTGGGATTGTATTAGAAATGGACTCAGACATAGAGTGTGGGGTAAAGCCTTTTTCATGGAGGACTAGTGTGGAATGGAGGAAAAGGAAGATCTCTAGGCTATGCCCCTCTGACACCAGTTTTTAAACATGGACTTTAAAATGAAACAGCCTGGAAGAGCGAGGGTGATGACCTCTGTGTGATTGTCTCTCTGGAGTTTTGTTTTACTTTTCTTGGCGGTTTCTTTTTTTTTCCCTCTGGCTGAGGGGGGCTCTTGTAGTCTTCCTTTACCCTGCCCCTCACTGCACTGCCATTTCCCCAGGGCAGAGACCTCTCTCCCCCAGCTTCCGGTTTTGGTGAATTTCTGTGAATTATTCATATTTAACCTAAGTGGAGAAAAAATGTTTCCACAATGAAAAAAGGGGAGCCCAAAATTAGGGTCCAATTTTTAAAGTATTCATGGATATGCCCTTCCTGGTGGGTCATGCAGAACATCTACTATAATCTCTTCCTGCTGCAAATCTAACACTTGGAACTCGGCAGAGCAAGTTTCCAGCCATGAGTGAATGAAAGACTGGTACTATGTGGGGATAAGTTTTCTGGTTGCTTTTGGAATCATCACAATGATAGAAACAAAAACTGGGCTGGAATACAAAAGGATTCTGCCCTTTTGGTATTCTTTCTTTCCTGACAGCTTTCGAATGAGGAGGAAGAACTACAATGGACCTCCAGGTGAGGAAGAGGCAGCATTCCCTAAATCTCACCCAGCTGTCTGTCATATGTCTGTGAATACATGGCAATTCTGTTTCTTTTGTCTCTTGTGTTCATTCTTTCCAGATCTTAGTTGAATGAGTTTCTGGAAGCAGAAAAGACCAGGTTAGGACCTTGTGATCTATGAAAAGTCGGAGGAACCATCAGAGGTCCAGCAACCAGAGTTGGTAGCAGAGTCTTTTGCTGGTGGCTTTAGTAGTCATATCCAGAGAGGAACTAGCTCTGAGGAATAACCTGCTTAGCCCAGCCCAGCAAGGAGGAGGACCAGCTAAACAAGGGAACCATTTGTTTATCAGCTTCACCATACCTAGAGGTGACTTTTGTGAAGATTGGTACAAGAGAAAATTACTGCCATGGAAGTGAGGGAAGGGAAGAAAATAAGCCTTTACATACCACTTACTATCTGCCAGGCACTGTCCTAAGCTCTTTTACTAATACTATTTCATTTGATCCTTGCTATAACCCCGTGAGGGAGGTACTATTTTTATACTCATTTTACACTTTAGGAAACTGAGGCAAACAGAGGTTAAGTGACTTGTCCAAGTCACAAAACATATCTGCCTCTGGACTTAAGCTCAAGTATTCCTGACTCAGTGTTGCATTTACTGGGCCACCAGCTGCCATAGCCAAGATGTGCCTCCCAGGATGGGGGAGGGGGGCATTATTTTGTACCACTTTTATCTTGAACGTATTCTCCTCAGGGACAGTGTTATAGAGGGGAGAATATTCCAAATTTGAGGGGGATGTTTTTATACTTGGGACATTGCTCCATCATCTCTGAATATATATCTTTATAAAAGCTGGAGGTATCAAGCAGATATTAGGACACATGGGATTATTAGGGTTCACAAGCAATGGTACTAGAATCTCTAACCCTTTAGGTTTATCCCTCAAGTCTGGAGAAGAAGAATAGACAGTTATCCCCTGGAGGACCAAACTGGCCAATAAGAGTAGGAAATGAGGAGAGTGAGCCAGAGGAGGTGCTACAACCCTTTTGGAGTTTGTCTTAAGCAGGAATTTATCGAGCAATTAGTGGAGAAAATGGGCAAAAACTATCTCTGGATATTTTTCCCATGCTCCTTACCTTAAATACTAGAATAATTTTGCAGTTATTGGGGAAATATAGGAAGGGATTGGGGAGAGAGGAGAGAAAAGGCTAAACTTAAGCAGAACCAATAACTTGCTGGGACAACTTTGTCCTTTGTTCTACGACACTTGGCATCTAGGCTTGTGAAGCCTCTGAGCCAAGTCTCAGAAGGAGAAAAACAAAGAGAAATTTCTCTTGATCCTTAGGAAAGATCTGCTTTTTCTAAAGTAAATAGTTTAAAAGTGCATTGCGGTTGGGGGACAGGTGTGAACTGGCAGCTTCATTGCCTACTACTGAGAGAGAGAAACAGCTCAGAAGCAAGCAGCGACAGCTTGGCTCAGACCCCAGGAACAGAGCAAGCTCTAGTTCCAGATTGAAACCTGCAGCGGACTCATTGGGGTAAGAATCCTAAATCAAAGAAGAGCCCAAAGAGTTCTTTTATTCTGAGACAGCAAAGCTTCCCAATTCCCACTCCGATAGGGATTGTTGCTCAATCTTAACCCCAAGCAATGAACTTCAAAAGCTAAGATCAGGGGACAGCAATCAGACTTTATCCAGATTTTCTCTTGAATCAGGCCGCTTGAAGAGCACTGAAAGCTTGCAGGGCTCCAATCCTGAGCTGTCCCTAAGACTGTAGAATATCGACACTCCCAAGAAAACAGAAACAGAGTTTGCCCAGACCTTCCCAACAGAAATACACAGATCCTGGCTTTCAGATCAAGTCAGGAAGTAGCCTGCAAGAATGAGCAAACCAAACAAGAATCACACCATAAAATACTATTATGGTGACAGAAATGCTAAGACACTAACCCAGAAAAAGAGAATGACTTCAAACCATCTCTAAGGCGTGTCTCAAAGAAAAATACAGCTTACACACAAATTTGACTAGAAGTCTTGGAAAAGATAAAGTAAGGGTTTTTTTAAAAAGAGTTTAAAATGTTTTTGTCAATGAAATGAGTGCTAGAAAAAATATCAAAAAAGATATAAAATATTTTGATTTTTAAAAGGAATTTACAACTTAGTCAAAGAGGTACAAAACCTTACTCAACCAACAAACTCTCAGAAAATTAGAATGGATCAAATAGAAGATAATGAGTCTGTTAAACAACAAAAAATATTAAGAGAAAGAAGACTGGTGTGTGTATGGGGGCGGGGCGGAGCAGAGTTAAGATCTCTCATAGCAAAAACAACAAACCGGGAAACAAATTTAAGAGAAAAGACAATTGGAATACCTGAATATCAAGACCAAAAAAGAGCCTAGATATCATATTTCAAGAAATCTTCTAATTGTTCAGATCTCTTAGACCCAGGGGACAAAGTAGAAATAGAAGTAACTTACCAACTGCCCCCTGACAAAAAAAAAATCCAAAATGAAAACTCCCAGGAACATGATAGCCAAAGTTTAGAGCTTCCAGGTCAAAGGAAAAATGCTGAAAGTTACCAGAAAGAAAGAATTCTAGTCCTGCAGAGTCAATATCACACACAATTCAGTAGCCACTCAAGGAGCGAAGAACTTGGGATACCATGTTCTGGAAAACAGATAAACAAATAAAATAGATCAAGAATAATTTACTCAGAAAGACAGAGTATAATTCTGCAAGGGAAAAAAATGGATCTTTAATGGCCTCCAAGCATTCCAAATGAAAAGGCTAGAGATGTGTAGAAACTTTGAAGTTCAAAGACATGATTTAAGAGAAATACAAAAAAGGCAAACACAGACAAACAACAATAAGGACTGAACAAGGATGAACTGTTAGCATTCTAACATGAGGAGATGATACATGTTGGCCCTATAAGCCCTATCCTTATCAGACCTCACAAAGAGAGCCAAGTAGACGAGGCCTGGGAGTGGTTCTGTTATGTTTTGAGTAACTTAAAAGAATAATGGATGAGGGGAAAGAGCAATACATGCAGTGAGGAGGGGTTGAGAGGAAAAGGCAAGGTAAAGGAAGGTTAAAGAAAATTATCCCACATAATTCGTAAGTAGATATCTATACAAACAAGAAGGAAGGGATGGAGAATGACTGACTCTCCTCTGCACTTGTCAAAGGAGGGAAGAATACACACACAGAGTTGGGTTTAAAAAATAGCATTTCACTCAACAGCAAAATAAGAGGGGAAGAGAGGATGAATGAGAGATCTGGCATATTAAGGGAAGGATTAGTCCAGAGAGAAACAAACCCTAAGGATGTGTGTGTGTATGTATGTATGTAGACATACATATGTATATACATATATGTATATATATGTGTGTATACATACATACACATACAACACATACATATATGAGGTAGAAAAGTATGAGAATCTGAGGAGGTATCCATAAATTGGAAAAAGGTTGAACAAGTTATGCTATATAAACATGATAGAATACTCTTGTGCTGTAAGAAATGATAAAAGGAATGGTTTCAGAGAAACCTGGAAAGACTTATATGAACTGATGCAAAGTATAGTAAACAGAACCAGAACAATTTATACAAAGACAACAATATGGACAATACAAACAACTTTGAAATAATCAGAAACTGTGATCAGTTTGATGACCAACCATGGTTCCAGAAGACTAATGACAAAACCTGCTGATAAGAGACATGAAGAACTCAGAACGTAGATGAGACAATTTTTTTTTTTTGGACATGGTCAATGTGAGAGTTTGTTTTGCTGGATTATGCATGTTTTAACAAGGTTTGTATTTTTCATTCTTCCTCAAATGAGAAGAGGGAGGATTACAGTGGGAGAAAGAGAAGGCAGATATTGACTGACTGAAAAAAAAATTTTTAACCACATAACAGAACCCTAGCAATGGATTTCAATTAAACAGCGTCCTGTTGATCTGTATAACTTACAGACAGGTTGAGGACTGAACAAGTTACAGGAAGTTCCCACACTAAGAAAATCATAGTTCCTCAACACATTGACATTAGTATGGTTTTATGCATATGGGGTCCAAGCTCCAGGGTATGGAGGTGTGGAGGCTTTCCTTCCTTGTTCTTGGAACAGTCTTATATATCAGTGACTCAGTTCATCCTCTACTTATCTTGATCTGGTCTCCTCTGGTTTAGAATTCCTGTGGTCTTTTAGGACCTTCTGTTTAAGTCTGATAAATCCTGTTTTATCTGTGGCCTCCTTCCTGTCTCTTTTCACATTCTTTGTGGAAACAAAGTAAACCAGCAAAGTCTCAAAAAATACCAGCATTATTGCAAAAATCATGAAGGTCGAGTCTCCTACCACCTTGTACTTGTGTCAGTTCCTGCTCTGGCCTGTTTAAACCACTTGTCTCAGCCTTGTCTTCAGCCAGTTTTAATCCCTTTTGCCATCATGACACTTCCTCCCCTTTTGTCAAATACGAATAGAAATTAAACATGTTCAATAAACCAGAAACATGTTCTGTCTAAGTTAGCATGACTCCTTCAAGTAAGGGATCAAATGAGGGCTCCTGTAGAAAAGCATCCTTCTATGGAATTGCATGGTCCATCAGTAAGGTGCCACAATGGCCACTATAATATTACAGGCACATGAGTTAAAATGTTGGGGCACCATTCCCATGAGTTCCCAGTTAGCAGGCCCTCCATCTGAAGAATTTACTAATAATAATCCACACAGATCCAAAATATCTCTTAGCTCATAAAATTTCAAGAACATGCCAAAATGGCATAACCAGAAGAATGAAAAGCAAATTTTTAAATTAAGCTAATAGATGACTGAGCACGCCATTGGCAGAGGCCTCAGTTTTCACAGAGTTTCTGTCCAGGAGGACAGGTCTAGATAAAAGAAAGGACAAGGGAGGAGTTTCCATATCTTTAGACAAATTTCCCCCAGAGTTCATCCTTTTTCCCTCCATGAAGGATGTACAAACTATGGTTTTTCCCCTAATACTTGTGCAAAAACCATGATTCCTCAATGGGACACTCTGAACACTTCTCATAAGCATATGATAGTAATTTCTCATTCTTTCACACCACCTAGTTGCCTTTTTTTTAATTCCTATTAGCCCAAGATGCAACCAGTTCTTTGGACCCAGAGTATAGGGCTATTTTTTTAAATAAGAAAGATGAAATTTTCTAGTCTATCTGGGTATATGACTTATCCATGATATCCTCCCAGTCTTATTTTGGGTAGTCTTTGAAATGAAGATTCTTGTAACCAGGGAAATCTGAGGAAATCATTGCATCCTTAGACTATGCCTTCCACTGTAAATCTTCTGTGTTCCCAGAGCCTTCTCTTTAATCTATCTTAATATTAATGCCCTAACTGCCTATGTCCTCATCAACAGAAATACCCTAGCTCAAATACAAATGTACAGAGAGTCATTTTGATAACTTACCAGTACTTTGACATTTCCATAAAGACTCATTTTTTTCTTTCTTCCCAGGATACTTAGTACCCAGAGAATACGGACTATAAAAATGCAGTAGTGCTACTGAATAACGGAAAGGAGAAGAGAAAAAGGAAGCAGGAGGGAGTGAAGAACAGAGTAGTACACCATGTCCTGGGGCTTTGGGTGACATTGTGATTCTTCCTCCTCTCCTGCCAAGGTCAGACATTGGGTAATGATATAGCCAAGTTGATGCAGTGCCAGGTGCTCTGCTAATGACTCGTTTGTGGCCCTGATGGGATCTGTTCATCCTGACCATAGTCAGGCTTCTTCACTCCTTTTGGTGTAGGATCACAGTAGCTCCACATCATGAAGATTTTAGTGTTCCAGTAGCAAAGAGCAAGTCCTCCCCCGCAATTCACCTGTATCCCCTGTGTTGAGAATGCCTATATGATAGTTGCTTAATCAGAAGACCACAGTCATTTGAATACTTAACATGAGGGACAGAAAGAGAAGAGCCCTGACTTTAGGATGGAGAGTGTGTCTGATTTCTGTATCTGTTACTGCCTGATATTACCTCACTTTTCCAATTTAAACTGGATTGATTTAGTATGTGGTCCAAAAGACTCGTTGTCAATGGCTATCAATATCCAATATAAAACGTAAACTCCTCCATTTGGCATTTAAGGCTATTATAACTTGGACCTTTCCTACCTTTCTAGCCTTCCTGCACTTTACTCTTCTCCATACTCTCTATAATCTCACTGGCCAATTTGCTAGTCTGTGTATAATGCTCCATCTCCCAAGTCTAGGTCTGTACATTGACAGGCCCCTGGTGACTCTCTGCCTCTTAGCTTTCCTGGCCTTCTTCAAGACTCAGCTCAAATTCCAACTTTTGTAGACCTTTCTGATTCCCACCCAGTTGCTGGTGTTTTCTCCTTTCATATTAGCTTGTAATGTCTCTACTCTACTTGTACTCTTCTCAATATCTTGGATATACCTCATTAAAATGTGAACTCCCTTGGGGAGAGGCTGGTTTTGCCTTCTTTGTAATCAATGCTTAGTTTAGCACTATATCTTGCATATAATGTGCTTAATAAATGCTTCTTGACAGAGTTTCTTGTGGGATGAGAGCTTATGCAAAGTAGAATATCTTGAATCCTAAGCAGAGTTCTTGGTAAGAGGGGGAAAGGAGAATGAACTAACCTAAATCCTGAAGTACATATAAAGAAATTTAACATGTTGGAGAACATCAGCATCTTGTTAGTTGTTCAACAAGTATTTGTTTACTATGTGCCAGGCACTGTGTCAAGTGCCAGGGATAAAAAGAAAGGCAAAAACACTGTCCTGCCCTCAAAGAATGCATATTCTAGTGGGGGAGACAATACGGAAATAATTAGATACAAACAAGATAAATACAGTATCAAAGGAAAGGCATTAGTAGTTGGAGAGACTTAAAAAATATTTTGTTGAAAGTGGAATTTGAGTAAAATCCTAAAGTATGACAGGGAAACTCAAAAGTGAGTGTTAAGAGAAAGTGCATTCTAGGCATCAGTCAGTCAAAGACATGGAGATAGAGTGACATGTTTAAGGAACAGTAACTAGGTCAGTGTAGTTAGATCGAGGAATGTGGAAGGGAGCAAAGACAGGAGGGTACCAGATTGTGAAGGACGTTATAGTTGACCCTGGAAGTGATAGGGAACCAGCCAAAGAAGTTTAATTAATAATAACATCAGCTAACATTTTTATATTACCTTCTATATGTCAGGCACTGTGCTAGTACTTTAAAATATTATTTCATCATTATATCATATCATATACTATACTATACTGTATAATATTATGTTATATTATGCCATATTATATTATGTTATGTTATATCATATCTTATTATATCATATTATATTATTAGGAAAATCACTTTGGTAATTAAGTGGAGGATAGATTGGAATGGGGAGACATTTGAAGCAGGAAAACCAATTAAAAGACTTTTTATACGCCATAATCTAGGTGAAAAGTGATGAGTGGTAGCTGTGTGAATGAAGAGAGGGAGATATATGAGATGTGCTACAAAGGTGAAAACAACAAAATCTGACAATAGACTGGTGATGTGAGATGAATACAAGTGGCAAATCGTGTATGAGATCATGGTTGCCAGTCTGGGTGAGAGGATTGCAGGGCCCTTGACAGTAAGAAGAAAATTGGGTGGAGGGAAGGGTTTGAGGGGAAAGATAATGAGTTCCCTTTTGGACAGTTTGAATTTGAGATGCCTGCAGAATACCCAATTTGAAATGTCCAAAAAACAGTTGGTGATACGGGTCTAGAGCTTGGACAAAAGACAGTCATCTGCCTAGGGAAAACAAGTCCTAGATTTATAGACCCCAAAATCATCTGTGTACGGATAATAACTGAATGCATGCGAACTAATGAGGTCACCAAGTGAGATAATATAGAAGGAAAAATGATAGAACCTCGGGGGATACTCATAGCTGTGGGGGGTGACCTGGATGAAAAGTCAGCAAAGGAGGTTGAGAAGGAATGGTCGGATAGGTAGAAGGAGAACCAGGAGAAAGCAGTGCCACCAAAACAAAATGAAACAAAACAAAAAAACCCAACACCTAGAAAAACACAGTATTCAGGAGGAGATGTTGTCAAAGGTTATATAGAAGTCCTCTGACATACTATCTTCTCTGCAGCTGTTGCCTGCTCAAGAACTCTTTAAACCTCTGCCTTAGACTTCATGTGAAGTGGGGGGAAGGCTCCTGCCCATCTGAAATGGTAACAATAGTACTGCCTACACATGGAATTGTGTACATATGCTGGCCTAGATGAACCTGAAACTGAAGCTTAAAACTCAGGCTTTTGGCTTGTATTTCTTTGTCTGAGCACAAGTGCCTGAGTAGAAATCCTGAGATAGCATTTCCTACTCTTGGCAATAGCTTCATGGATTCCCAGGTACTGGGAACTTCTCCTCCACTAATCCTGAATGGTACCTGGAGGAGTTTTCTATCATTACTACATTGCTTCTTGGAAAAAATGAAGATGAGTCCACATCATGCACTGCCCTAACAGAAAATACGGACTTTCAGGGACAATGCAGACACTGAGCCAAGGTGAAGGAGAAATAGCTGTATGTTCACAGTTATACCATTCAGAGGTTCCCAAAGACAGCAATACCTGGTGGGGGGGCGGTGCCCTAGAATGATCCAGGGGGATGGTTGTAGCCTTGGATGTGTTGAATAGAACATTTTGAAAAACTGTTTGTACATGTTTCATTTGTTGTGTAACAGAGTTAAATCAGCAATTACATTATTTTCCAAATAAACACACAAAATGCAAGTTATAACACAAAATGCAGTTGTTCAAGTCTGCAACAGGTCTTAAAAAGCAAGTGTTGGCAGGAAAGTGTGTCGCACATTGTCAGGAAGTCCAACATGCACTGGCAGGAATATGTCTATGTAATGACTTGTTTACAACAAAATGGTATATAGTTTCACGATGCAATAAAATTGCACCATCAAAATTTTAATGCAAGGAAAACCACAAATCTACAATAAATTATTAAATTTAAGATGTCACTTTTTAAAAAAATATATACTTCTTGAAATGATGCAAATTTTTAAAAATGTTAAAGGGTTAAACATTTCCAAGGAGGTGCTGTGTAATTTTTTTGAAAATTAGGCAGGCCAAATAACTTTGGGAACCTCTGATATATATTTTAATGCTTAATGTTTTAAATATCAGCTTCTTAGAAGAGCACAAGAGGATTTACTGAGTTAGTGTTTCATGTTTTATGTCTTTGTCAATGAATATATATGAGTTTATTGTGTTTTTGCATTTACTTGGTGGAGAGAAAATAGCTGTCCAATATCTGATCTACTTTATACATTGAGTTCTTTACTGCTTCCTTTAGAGGAGAGTGGTTACTTCTCTAGGTTCCTATCGTTCCCATCCTAGTAGCCAATTCCTCAGTGTTGATGAGAATCAGATTCATAATAAAATTCCCCCTTTCTCTTTTGAAGGATGAAATTACCATTAATTAAGTCAGGATGTTGTTAGTTCATAGACTTTTGACAGAAGAGAGAATTCCAGCAAATATCTGGATAATTATAGTCCCCCATCGTTATTATATCACGCCATCAGCTCCACTGTTCCTTCTTTCTGTCTAGGTGGTCTGTAGTATTTTATAATGACAAAATTACTTCTGTTTGTCCTTCCATTGACCTTCACTCAAATGTTCTCCACCAGGTTTGTTCAGTTCAGTTCTTGAATTTCCTCCTGAAATAATATGAAATAATAAATGAAATAACACACACACACACACACATACACACACACACTTTTGCACCAAGGTCATTATGAAATTTGATTCCATGCGTAATGTGTGTATATGTCATATGGGTTCTGATCTTGACTCTGTGGCCATGTGACCTTGGACAACTTACTTTCCCTTCTTTGGGCCTCTTCAGTTTCCTGAAGAGTTCAGACTAGATGATCTCTAAAGTACTCTCCAGGTTTTAACCTTTGATCTTACAATTCTATCACAACAGAGGAAATAAGTGCACTTGAAATGAATTTTAACTCCCTTTTAAAGTGTGTATGAAGTTTTCAATGAGCTAATTTTCACACGCTGAATGCCAGAACAAGAACTACCAGGGAGGCAGCATCAACACCGTGTGAGATGGAGGCAGTAATGTTATTAAACAGTAACATGAATGTCGGCATCAAAAGGACACAGAGCCAGAATAATGAGACTTTCCTGGTGTGACCATTGATGTCAGTCATAGGCCAACCAGGAATATTTGAGAAAAGTCTCTGTCTGGAATATTTGAGTTTGCTTCAAAATAAATACCGAAATATTAATTAAAAACACAAAACATGCATTGGCTGAGTTTTTCTTATCTAGTCTGACATAGTTTGTTTCCTGGAAAGCTTTTTAAACCTTCTGTCTTTTTTTTATCTGCTTGTTATCGAGAAAGTGTACTGTACAATTGCCCAACTCTTAAAGGGCTGCAATTTTCAGACTGACAGAAATGGATCGTGATGGGGAAGCCAAGACTTCAGCAGCTGGGTGGCCCAGTGGATAGTGTGTGGGATTCAGGAAGGCCTGGGGTGGTCTTGCCCCAGATGTACACAAACTGTGTGGCCCTGCAAAGTCACTTAACCTTCCTTCCTCAGCCTCAACTTACTCATTTGTAAAATGAGGATAATAGAAGTTACCTACCTCACAGGGTTTCAAACGAGATAATGTATGTAAAATGGTTTACACACTTAAAGCACTATATAAATGCTGTCGTCATCATCGTTACTACTTGGCCAGAGCCTTTATGAGACATCATTCTCACTCAGCAAAGGTCTTTCCACAAAAACATAAAATTATATGCAATCATAAATGAACCTTCTCTGGAGGCAAGTAGAAGGACCCAATGTATAGAAGACAGGCCAGTCCTGCTCTATTTTACTCAGTTGCCAAGCAAATGGAATGAAACCCAGAATCATAGCGTCTGTCTCACTCAGTGATCTCTGAGTAACTAGCCAGCTCTCTAGCGCAGACATGAGCCAAGCCTTTAGCAAAACCCCTTCCCTGTCCCTGAAGGTTTAGTGAGGAGCTAATGAAAAGGAATCTGCCAATTTTCAGTCATTTGGGGACACTCCAAACTAAGAATGCATGTTGAGAGAATCAGGGCCTAAGAGGCCTGTATTTGGAGAGCAAACAGGACTCTTTCCTGTTCCAAAATACTTGCCAAAGCCATGTCTGAAATGTTGTCAGGAAAGAGCACATTTCTAATTTGACAGGTCAGCAAAAACAGTCACTTAGCTGAGAAAAAAAAATGAGACTGTGAATTGACATTCTCCTTCCTTCTTCCTCCTCAGGATTTACTGGTCTTAGGGTAAGTAACTTTAGACATGCCCTTTTGAATTGGAAGCTCTAAAAACCTGGCTGGATGAGAAACACTCCATTTGTTCTGCCCTTTGAGTTTGGGGCTTGGCTGTTGTTTTGGATTTTTAGGGGCGAGGGGGAATGTGACTGAAGCAGGAACTGACTGGCAGAAGCATTCATCACGCTCTGATTTGGAAACTGTGGTTTAAGAAATGTTGCTTTATAAATAAATGGAAGTTTATTGTTCCCTTTGAGCAATTACAGTAAAATCTTCCTATTCTTCTGCACTCTGCTTTAGAGTCCCCAGGAAAGGCTTTGTTTTGGGTTTCCTTCTAACTCCCTGGCTTTTTAAAGGGGGCTACTATGTAACTAATCCCTGAGATCATGCCCTGAGCTGAAACAGCAGAGAGAAAATGTCTTTGAAGGAGTGATAGTGGTTTCACAAAAACAAGCATTTCAATGATCTCCTTGTAGTATCTTGGAGCAAGGAAAGAGGTAATTAATTAGGAGGTAGATTTCTGTAAAGCTTTTCTTCCTTCTCCTAGAGAAAAATAAAGTAGAGTGAGGGAGGTAGTTGTTTTTGTGGTTTGAATGTGACAAATCACAGGCACTTCAAAGGGACCAGTCACTAGGAATTGGGGAGGAAAGTGGGTTTGCCCTGAACTTGGATTTAATGTGTAGGAAGTTGCTTGTTATGGAAATTGTGGGCATGGAGAGGTTAAGTGACTTGCCCCCTGGGGTCACACAGCGGCATCAGATTCTTCCTAACTGAGGCTAGCCTATCATCTACTATGTGCAAGGTTCCTTTTCACTTGGGTTGAATTAAAACACACTCACCCAGTTTATGTCATACCTTGAGATTCTTTGAAATGAAAGGCAGAGATTCTTTCTCTTGAAGTCTGGTCTTGTATCAGCTATTGTCCCATCGAGTGAACAATAAACCTTCACCTTGACGCTGAAACTTGCAAAGTCATGTTGGAGACCATGAATCAGCTAGCTGTGAGCTGTGGGCCATCTACCAACAAGCTGTGGGTCCGAACCCTGATTCCAGAAAGGATACTGAGCTGACATCTAATGATTTGTGAGAGTAAGTCCGCTGGCTTTGATTTGTATGCTCAGGTCAGCATTTTGCCCCCATTTCTCAGCACACTCAAAACACACCCTTCTTTCCCACACCCCCTCTCTTCTAACTCCCTCCTATATAACCATGTGTATTCAGTCCTTACAACCCCTCAATCTACATAATAGCCTATGTAAAGAAGGGCCCATTCTATTTTCTTTGCTTCCCATTTCTCTGTATCATTTTCCTTCTTTTCAACTTAGCCTCATGATGTCTTTCCCCCCATCTTTAGCATTTGAAAATGACTAACACAAGGCAGGTGTGAAAACTATTGGATAATTCCAAAGCAGGGGTTGGCAATTAGAGCATGTATGCTAAAGATGGCATGAGGACTGGTGGCCACAGTCAGAATTTGCCTTTGGAAGAGTCAGCCAGGTTAGAAAGGGGATTAGGTTTGAAAAGCAAATGATTTGGGTATGAAACCCAGGTCTGACAGTTACATACTATGAGAACTTGGGTAAGCTTGTTCCAAGTGTATAAAAGGACTATATAACCGATAGCATAGAACCTCAGCTCTGGGTTTACTCGGTCAAATTCAATTGTAAGAATGCTTTTCACAAACCACTCTCTTTGTTTCATGCACTTAATAAATGTTTCCTGGAAACATCAGGATTTGGATCATCTTACCCCCACCTAGAATGTCCCCTAGGGACTATCAGTTTAAGTCTACATTTCACATAACATAAAAGATCTCTCGGAGTCCATGCAAGCAATGAGGCTAGCACCACATGAAATGCAGAGCAAGTTTTATTTCTCCCCACAAAAAATGCAAAGGATTCATATATGAGTCTATAAATAGTCAAGATGATTCTCCTTCCTTCTCTTAGGGGACCTTACCTTCTTCCATGGACTTACATAGTCTTCCAGACTTAAAAGGTTGAGACTCTCCTGAAACTGGAAAGTGACTTGATCCCCTTCTAATTCACAATACTAATAGAACACAAATTCTATCTAAATTCCTCTTCCAAATCATAAGCTTTTCTGCTTCATAGTCACATGATTCCTCCTCATCTTTGCAGGATGTTTGGTTCAAAAACTCTTTCACTAGGTGATTCCTTGTCCAGAATTCTTTCACCATTTTCACATTGCCTTGCCATAGATGTTACCTTTGAGGAAAAGAAGGGTTGTGGTGTAAGCTACCTCAAGCCAAGCTCAGAAGAGCCAGTATTACATTTTCAGTAAGAGCATTTATACCTTGGATATCAGAAAATGCTACAAACCATAGAAGTGATCAGAAAATTGTTAACAATGCAGATTAAACTTAAAAGTGGGTCTTGGGAAGGTATCTGTCTCCCACCCCACCCCCCCAAGGTGGTTAAATATTTACCAGAACACCATTGGGGGTGGGGAGAAGAGAGGAGATAAGAGGCTTTATGCCTTTCACTCAGCAATATATCCTCTTTCTATGTGTATTTTGGTCTCTGTCCATTCTCTCCAATACTTTGTCTGTTCCCTTGTAAAGGTCCAAGTCCAAGAGTGTAGCTCCATTCTAAGTGAGCCAAGTCTCGAGTAGTTATCCTCAATCCTTCGTCAGTGGTACCCAAGGGTAAGGGTACTCAGTTACATTCCATTAAGGAGATAGCATCAAAATCCCCAGTGTGGTAGGAGTAAGGATGGCTATTTATACTTTTGGCTAAGACTTCATCCTACTACTCTGTCAGAACTGACCAACTGACTACTTCTTTACTACTCTACCTTCTATAATGTGATTAAAATAAGATGACTTAGGTTTAAATCCTGGCTATATTATTTATTACTATATTATTTGACCTGAGGCAAGTTGCTTTAGCTCTTTGGTCTTCCATTTCCTTATATTTAAAAAAGAGGAAGTTGACCTAATATTTAACATCTCTTCTAACATTCTTTGATTCTGATTCTGATATGAATTAATTTATCAGAATCCTCTCTTTTTCTGACAAATGGTAAGGGGTAGCATAAGAGGACTGTCTTAGGCAACAAGACTCCTAAAAGTAAAGGGGGAAAGGGCACAAAGCAGTAAGATAACAGGTACTGGAGATAACTTGTCCTATGCCATAACTTTGCCTAAGGCCTGTCCAGTTCTATTGTTCCATGCCAAGAAGCACTTCTTTAGTAAGCAGAAGTCTGTCATCCCTGAAGAACTACCACTCAGAGCTACCGGAGATCTCGAGATGTTCAAAGCAAGCAATTACAAAGCCCTGATTTCTTCTGGGATAGTGCCATCTAGAGTGGCTAACACCACAAAACCAGATTGAAATTAATATATATATTATATATATATATATATATATATATATATATATATAAAGTGTAATGGATATAATAGTCTGGATTCTGCTAACAGTTAAGAGGTAAAGGGCCTGTCAATCAATCAGCATCACTCTTTTTCTCCTATCTTCCCCCAGTACCTCCTAATCCCCTGAATCCCTGTCAAGTCCTAACATGGACCTAATACATTCAGTTTCTGGGGGTCCCCATCTACAAGGCACAACCCTTTCTTCTTCCCATCATGTTGCTTTATTTATTCATTGATGGTCATAATATAACTACAGTTTGATTAGAGTATTAAGTGCACAGTAAAAGTAGAAGCATTAATTGCAAGTAATGCATACTTTTTATCTACTCTACAAGTCCAATTCCCTGGAAGGCACAAAATCCTTTTAGACTAGGGTCTCCCTCTCTTCTCCTCAATTTTCCAGCCATAACACAAGAGTATTAGAGAGGGCCAACCTGGAAGATGAGTTTCTTATTATAGATCTCCTAATCATGGACACAAGTAGCAAATACACCTAGATTAGAGAAGGCTATAGAAATGTCACCAATTTTTCCAAATGTAACTGCATGAGCAAATGAGAACATGTCCTAGTATCTCTGTTCTCCTGGGGGTTTATAAACCATATTCTGAGGCCTGTTTATGTACCTGTCTGTTCCTGCAACCACAGCACAAAAAGTCCTAATCAAATACCCCAAAGGCTAACACTCCTGTGGCATTGCTTGACTGTCCCAAGTCTAATACTGTCAATCACAAGGTGACAGTCCTCAGCTATCACCATCTCTCTCTCAATACCTGACATTTTTTTTACCTTTAAATGCCACACATCTGGGCACATCCATGTCTCTGATGTCAGCCCCCTTCTCCTACAGCCATAATCAGCCTTATGGGTCAAAAGGGTGGATGTAGCAGGGTTAGAACATCAGTGTACCAACAAAAGAGGTAGAATGACTCTGATAAAATTACATAAAGAAGTCAATCAATAAAACTGATAGGGAGTTGGGGACTCTACAGAGATATCTATCAAATAGCTATTCACCCACTCCTGGGGTGAATACAAATGAGAGAAGGAATAAGAAAGGCAACAAGTATTTTTAAAGTGTTCACTATGTGCCAGGCACTACTTTAATGACTAGGGGATATAAATGCAAGCATTGAAGACAGAATATTAATTTCACTAATTTTGTTTTCTGTGTTCCTCTTAAGAAACAAGATGGTCAGTGAAGCTTACGGGCCAATTCTTTCCCCCAACTAATTTGCAAGAGCAGTTTATGAAGCATTGATATTGAGTAGATATTGGCACTAGAATACGCCTATAAGATGTCTTAAGAAGTTTCATAAGTTGGCTCAAACTCTTATCAAGAGAATATGTCTGACTTTCTGGGATATCAAAGAATCTCAGAGTTGGAAGGGACCTCAAAGGCAACCTAGTTCAAACCATCCCTGAATAAAAATCCACTTTCCTGGTAAGCAGTCATTCAGCCTCCATTGGAAAACCTCCAGTGGGGAAACTGACCATCCCTTCTTCTTTGGGACCACTATCACTCTTTGGAAATTTTTCCTTAGATTGTGTTAAAATTTTCCTCTCTGCAGGTTCTACCTATTAATTCTGGTTCTGGCCTCCAGGAGCAAGCAGAACAAATGTGATCTTTTGAGAAGATGTTGATGTGTTTTAAGATGCAATTTATTATACTGATCAAAAACAAATGATGAAAGAAAAGTAAAAGTAGGGCATCAGGTCCATTTAAGTTAAGTAACTGTAGATTCAAATTCCAAAATTTCAAGGTAGTTTTCTGGTGAAGGAGAAAGAAATTACCATCCTGAGTGATTATTTATGAATAAAGGAAAAGCCACTTAGTATTATCTCAGTAATATTGATGGTCATTTAGAATATTCTTGCTGATTCTGGGAGAAAGAAAATCTACTCCAAAAATCTAATTTTGAAGGACAAGATGGATTGTATTTTCTTAATTTGGCTCTCACTTAGCTATGACTCATCACTGTCTGCTTGCGCTCATGTGACTTGGGCAGGCAAATGGATGTTGACAAGGAAATCTAGCCTTCCAGTTTACAGATGTCAGCCCTACTCAGCCGGAAAAGCTAGCAATGAGAGTGGTGCCTATTTCTTGTCATTTCCCCATCAGAAAATTCAGGGATCTACACAAATGTCTAATATGATATTCCAAGAAAAGGCAGCTGATCTCTAACTTAAAAAATTACATCCACTGTGGCAAATACTCATGTCTTCTCTGCCTGCAGGCAGGATGAAGGCAAAAAGTAGCAGAGATAAATAGCTGTTTATCCCATTCCTAGGACTCCTGAGGATATCTGACACTTCTCTTGAAAATCTAGCCCAAGGTCAGCCTGCCTCACTGGATGCTCTTCTCTATCTGAGCAGTCAATCATCAGTATTGTGCATTCTATTAGATACTAGGGCAAGTATCTAAAAATGATCTCTCTTTCCCAGCCCTCAAATCCAAGGATGCTTCAGGACCACTCTGGGAGGTCCTATTCCTCCACATCTTAGAGCTGAGAAAAATTCTTCCACACATCCCCTCGCTCCTATGAGGGGACCCAAATAAAATCTAGATGTGGATTCTGAGATGCATGCTCTGTGGTTAAACACCTCTTAATGAATTGCTAGGGAACAGAGACTTTCTGATCAGTACAATAATTAAAGAGAAAACCAACAGTTTTCTGCATCTATTTGGTTGTCATTATTCGTCCTTCATTTTTGAAGATGACCAATGATGTAATGATGTGATTGGTGATGTCTTGACCTGCCGGGTAAATTGGATTTAATTGAGGAAGAGCTAGACAAAGTCATCAACTTTCCTCTTTCTTTCAGGGTCATGCAGACCAAAATACTATGAAAATACTATGAAAACTGTGGCCTTTGACCATGAATCCAGTGGATGATGCTTTTTCTTTGTAACTCTTAGGATGGCAGCCTTGATGTCAAATTGTAGTGAAACACAACCTCATCAATTATCATTGTCCTAAAAGTAAGATCCTTATAGATAAAATTGAAACTTTCCACCAACTGTCTCCACTTGCCTATTTGCCCTTTTCTCTTGCTGTGCTGCTGTAGTGGGTAGTGTGAGTGTCTTTATATTTCAATCATTTGTGTTGATTTGGAGTTCTATGTGTTTGCCTCAACTTGTTGTTCTTGTTGAGTTGTTTCAGTCGTGTCTGACAATCCATGATCCAATTTGGGATTTTCTTGGCAGAGATACTCGAGTGGTTTGCCATTTCCTTCTTCAGCTCATTTGGCAGATGAAGAAACTGAGGCAAATAGGTTTGAACAACTTGCCCATGGTCACACAGCTAATAAGTGGCTGAGTCCAGATTTGAACTCAGGAAGATGAATCTTTGTCATCTTCAGCATATAGAACATTGCTTTCACTTAATAAATGTTTGCTGAATGAATGAAATGACCTTTGTCCCCATCTTGACTTCATTCATTCAACAAACATTTATTAAGTGAAAGCAATGTTCTTTATGCTGAAGATAACAGACAGAAATGAAAAACACTCCCTGCTTCCAAGAAGTTTATGGTCTACTAGAGGCTATACCATATCAACAGATAAATTCAAGATTTTCCAATGAGGGAGAAAGAGGCATTAACAACTAGGTGGATTAGAACAGGCAAGGGGACAGATGGTTTTATGGGAGTGTGGCTGCTGAGCATGTTACAGCTTCTTGGAGCCACAGTCACTAGTGGAAACCAAAGGTGCAAGAGCAGACCTGAAAAGGAGTTAGCAAACCCTCACACCACAGGTGCCAGTCCTTCCTAAGTGCCCCATACACTCTATTTTATTTTATTATGTAGTAATAAATGTATAAGGGGTGATCCCATGGAGCATGTGCTTTGGATCTGTGGAGATGGACATCTTGCTAAAGTGACCTTTTGCTAAAGGAGAGGTGCTTTGCTTTGAGATGATGTAACAAACACTTTTTGGTACCCATGACTAGAAGATGTATTAAAAAAGATTGACTGAGCTAGGTAAAGTCATTCATTTTGAGGATTATAAAGAGTAAAAAAAGAGACATTTTCTTCTCTCTTTCAAGGTAGCCTCTGTTAGAATGAAACCAATTCCAGGTTCTTTCTCTTTCCCTCCTACCTCTCCCACTCCACAGACAGGAACAGTCATTGCAGTCCATGGAAGCAGGAACATGTTTTCCTAGGTGACTGAGGCTGAACCCCCTGAACTTCAAGTCCCTGGCTGCGTCTTCTGTTTTGTGTTTCTTTCCCTCAGCCCAGGTCATAAAAAGCTGTCCTGAGAAACAGACATTTCCAGGCCTGGTGATAACCTTGTGCAGTCAAGGGGCTGGGACTTCCTGAGGGTACTAGGACCTGATTCCCACAATAGGATCATTTCTTGAAGAAGAAGCATCACTTCCAGGAGGATACTGAATCTGAAAGAACTAAGAAAACCCAAACCATACCCTACTTTTATCAGGGCATCTAGACTTATGAGTTTCATAGACAGTGTAGGTCTAAGGTAAAAGAGAAATACCTGTGCCTTTACCTTGCATAGCAGTACAGTAGGTGATGAATTACTAATCATAATTTATGCACTTGTTAATGCTTCTGTTCATGAGTCTTTCGAGTTGCATTTCTTTTATGGTTCAAGAAATAAATAGCTTTCCTACACCTGATAAATACTTTGTATTTTGTTCTAGAAGGGATCCTATAAATTCCTTTAGAGGGATCTTAGATATGAGTCTCCTCCAATGTTTGTTTATAAGATTTTCCTGGCATAAACTGGGATAGGGATGAATGAGCCAGAGGGTAAGGAAAAGCCTGTATCTCTCTCTCTCTGTCTGTCTCTCTTTCTCTAACTCTTTCTCTGTCTCTTTGTCTCTGTCTCACTGCCTCTCTGTCTCTGTTTCTGTCTGTCTGTCTGCTGTCTGCTGTCTCTCTCTCTCTCTCTCTCGGTTCACTCTGACCCACAGCTGGTGCCCTTTATAAAAGGGGCAGGGAACATAAAGGTGATAAAAGACTTAGTGCCTGATCTTGAGAAGTTAAAGTTCCAACCAGTTAGACAAGGCAAGCGGGCAACTAGGTAGTGCAGGGGATAGAACTCAGGCCTGAAGTCAGGAAGATTCATCTTCTTGAGTTCAAATCTAGCCTCAGCCACTTATTAGCTGTATGACCCTGGGAAGTTGTTCAACCCTATTTGCCTCAGTTTCTTCATCTGCCAAATGAGCTGAAGAAGGAAATGGCAAACCACTCGAGTATCTCTGCCAAGAAAATCCCAAATTGGATCATGGATTGTCAGACACGACTGAAACAACTCAACAAGAACAACAAGTTGAGGCAAACACATAGAACTCCAAGTCAACACAAATGATTGAAATATAAAGACATCCACACTACCACTACAGCAGCACAGCAAGAGAAAAGGGCAAGGCAAGCAGAGACAGTTGGTGGAAAGTTTCAATTTTATCTGTAAGGATCTTGTTTTCAGGACAATAATAATTGATGAGGTTGAGTTTTGCTACAATTTGACATCAAGGTTGCCATCCTAAGAGTACCAAAAAAAGCATCATCCATAGGATTCATGGTCAAAGGCCACAGTTTTCCCAGGGTATCAGGTAGATTGAGCTAACATAATTATAATTATTTGCTATGCAGTAAGCATGAGCAGTGTAATTTTATGGACTCAATATAATAAAAAAATTTCCCCCGCGATCCCGTCAAGCACTCTTTTTTTTGAGTTTTGAAATCTAAATAAATCTCAGGAGTTCCATATTTTAAAAAGTAGTTTAATATAAAAGAACTAAATCTAAGAGAGGTTACATGAGCTACCCGAAGTCCCATAAGGAGTGAATAGCAGAGCCAGAATTAGAATTCAAGTCTTATTCTCAGGCTAGTTTTTCCACTATGCCCCTGTCTGCCTTATGCTCACTTAATTGTCAGAACCTTATGGGGATTCATTCATTGGAACAGCTGACTGGTAACAGAATAGAATATTGGACAAGTTTGTTTTGGAAAAGAGAAGGGTGGAGGAAAGAGAAAAGCGTTGCAGATTACCAGATAGAGACATGACTAAGGTAAAGCCATAGGCACTTTGACCCAGGTGCCAATTTCAAGGGTGCTAAGATGCTTGCAGTCTTTCATCAGACTTGCAACTATAGAACTCTGTGTCTAGTTAACAAGAGTAATTAGTTAAAATAGGAAGTTATCAGATGGCAAGCTGAAATGAAATCCTCTCCTCTCCCTCTGCTTACCTTCTCCCTCAACTAAAAGTTATCTGTTTTGGTGCCACTTGTCTCGAGTGCAGTTTATAGCACTTGCCCTGGGTACAAAAATTCTAAGGTACTGCCATAGAACCTGAGCGCCGAAGTCACCACATCTAAGGGCTCTGGGTGGTGAGAGGGAAGCAAGCATAAGAGGAACAGTCACTGAGTCTTTGGGGTGGGGAAAGGAACAAAGTTAGGAGAAAAGGAGTTGGAAAAGAGTGTAAAGAGAATGACAGAAGCAAAATTGGTCTGCCTGATGGAAGAGTCACGGATAATGGGCTGTAATTGTCCCTCAGCCATGCAAGTCAATTGAGGATGGGGTTACAGAACGAAACCTGGCTTTCCTCTACCCACCCCCTCTCAATCAGCCTCTCCTTCTCCCATTCCTTCCCCCCACTTCCCTTTCATTTTCTCCAACAACTTCTTAGGAAAATTGGGAGAAACTGGCAGATACCACATGATTCTGCCTCTTGGAGTAGACTAAAAATATGAGTTAAAGAATACAGCAGAGAGCTATTTGCCCAGGTCTCTAGGCAAGTGGCTGTCTTTGTCCCTGTACTATGCAATGATGTTTTTTAGAACTCAATGCAGTTTGTTTTAAATACGATTTATGCCAGGGGAGAAAATTAAATTAGCTCCACTTGGATTTGTAAGCTACTAAATAAATTTTATTGTGTAGAGGCCCAAATAAGGCATTAAGAAAACGAAGCTGTTCTTAGAACAATGGTAAACAAGTGGATCATAGACATAAGCTGCAAGAGGACACACAACTGTATATTTGAGGTGCTTTGTGTAGAACAAGGAGTCATATGACTTGTTATTTTTTTCCAGACCTATTATTTCACCCCAAGAGGGAAGTCACTAATGGCAAACTCCCTCTTCCAATGCAGGTGTCCTACTCTTCTGTTATTTAGAGTACTGAAAAGACATCTGGGGTACTGAGGAGCTAAGTGACTTATCCAGGGCTGCAAAGCCATGATATTTTAGGGTTCACATGTGAACTCAGCACTATTAGACCTAAAGATCAATTCTCTAACCACTAAGCCACACTACCTCATGATTCTATGCACTTAACAAACACAGAAGACACATAAATTGAATTTTAAAAAATGAAAATGGCAAAGCTAAAAGACAGGGAAATTTTAAAATTTCTATAACAGGAGCTGTTATACCCAATGTCCCACGTGTTTTTTAATCAGCCTTTGTAAATCATGCAATGAAGAAGGGAGGGAGGCACTTAAAATTAGGTAGTAGGAATAGGGAAAAGGAAATAAAGTTGCAAGCAATGGTAAAATTCCTAATGCATTAAAAAAAAATTCAAAAGGAGAAAACACAAAAAAACATGTCATTTAGCAATACTTGGCTGTCTGCTGTCTAATGTCTTTGAGATCACTGAAGCAGAGAGATTCAGGGAGTCGGCAAGGCTCAAAATCAACTAATCTCCATGAGCAGACTGATATTCAAAGAGGATTGGAGCAGAAGTCTTTGTTAATCATAATAAAGAATTTGCTGTATTCAAATGAAATAACAGCAGAGTGGATGCATGCCAGGGCAATACCAGTATTCCAAGCAGGAATAAAGGCAAAGCTAGGAAATTATAGAGCCTTCATCTCAATGTCTGTAATTTGCAAAATAATGGAAACAATAGCAGGGTAAGTTTGCCAAATGCATTTACAAATGGAGTATCATTCCCTTTAATCAAGCAGAGATAACCAGCAAAGCTGGAAAGATGATTTTTGGTTTATGAATTTCTTTTTCTGATAGGACTAAGACACACAATTAATAATAATGCCACTGCATGTGACTTATTTTAGATACTCAGCATATTTTATGTGAAAGATAATTTCCAACGTATCCATTATTAGACATGAGGGAAAGATAAAAAGTTAAGTAAAGAGATAATGCAAAGTGCCCTTTTATCAGTACACACATTACACTTCCAGGTGTTCTCAGTGGACAAATTCACACTGCTGCCTAGAGCACAAAGGGACTTAACCAAGTCCTATCATCCAAATATCTGACATCTGTATTAGAGCTAGCCAAGACAGACTACTGCTTTCCTCCTCTTAAAGATCCCTAAGATAGGAAATTGTACATTTTCTCTTGGTTCCTCTTCTAGTGTTTAACAGGCTTCATGTCAGTGAACTGCTTCTCAAGTCTCATTTGCTGCAATTTAAGTCTATTTCCTATTGTTTGGGCCTTAGTGAAAATGGAGAACAGCTGGTCAGTATCCTCTTTTCATGCTCAAAAACAATTATTAAGTCACCGCTCAAGAACTTCTGATCATCAAAATGGCCTTGTCCTTTCTGTATAGGTATTATTTTACTTCATTTATCCTTAATGTCTTCTGCTCGTCCACAAAAGGCCCACTTGCCTCTTAAAATGGTAAGCCTCATACCACACACAGGACCCAAGCCGTGGTCTGGTTAATACCAAGAATAAGCAACTGATATAAAATGAAATGGATACAAACCAGGATAAGCTACATTGGACATAAATCTATTTGGGGATGACTTCTGCTTTCTCTTTTGCCCTGGGGGTTGCAGAAAGCTAAGCTTATGAAGCCAAAATAATCAATATTTATTGAATCGAATTGAATTGGAACAGGCCAGGCTTATCCACAGGCTACAACTCTAACTATGACTTCTGAGAAATAGCTCTTAGAGATGAAGGAAAATTCCTGTTTTCACTGTAAAATATAAAACTATGTGAAGAGGGTAGAATCTCATACTAATAAATGGAATTTATACAGATATAGACTTCAATTCAACAATAATTGGGGCTGTACAAAAATGGAATTGACTCCCTCATTAAGAAGTGAGTTTCCTGTCACTAATGATGCTCAAAGGAAAGACCATTGATAAAAATATAATAAATTCATGTACTTGCCAGGTTTAAATTAAATGATTTGTTATCTAAGGTCACATATAACTCCATAATTATTCTATTCTACCAACATGTTTTGGATCAAAGTGACCTCAGCTGCAGTCAAAAACTCTTTGTAATAGAAAATGAATGAGATTTTCAAAAGAAAATGCTTCTTCCTTCCTCCTTGGTACATATTCATCCTCAGTATTCTCCTTATGCTACCATTCATTTGAGGTGATCCTTAGCTAACAATTGCTGCTTATAGTACCTGGGGACGACTCATAACTCACATGTGATTTCCTCAAAACAATGTAAGGTACTCTGTGTATCTGCATACATTCAAAACCACAATACATGAGCCCCCACCAATGTGTTTACTTTTATTTGTCAGTTATAGGATATAATTAGTGGAAAATAAAGAAATTTAAAGAAGTAGTACAAGAGCAGGAATAGAACTCCCTCCTAATAAAGCTGGAGTATACTGTTCCATAAATACACATGCTATCAATGAGAAGAGTAGATAAACTTAAAGTACATACATGAAATGGCACATATTTAGGAGTACATATATGTCTGGATACATACATAGATATACCTACACATCAGGAACATGTATGTCCAGGACACATTCATGGAGAGAAATTCACATATCTGACACTCCAGTTTTCTCAACCCTGAGAGCCTTGTGGTCTCTTGTGAAAATTAATAGGAGGGGGAGAAGTACAATTGCAAAAGCCCTCAACTAGAGTTACTTTAGAGCATTATATTCTACTTCAATTCTTTTGTTTAAAATTCTGCTTTCAATATTTATATGACTAGTATAAACTTCCCTAGTCTTTGAGTCTCATCCTACATACTTTACAAATGGACTTGAGATCCTCCTAAGTCAGATTCTCTTGAGAGGCATATAGGTGAAACCAGAAAGAAAACAAAGAAATATGAAATGAAGCAGATAAGCTAGTCCTTTTATAGTGACTTATTTTCATCCATGACAACAGTAGGATTGTTATACTTGACTTCATTTCCTCCATACCTAAGGAGGACTGACAATAGTACTTGAGAAGAGGAAATCTAAAAGAGAAGTTAGACCTGACCAAGATTCGCACAGAATAAATGAATGCTAGTGGCAACACAATTTTAAAGACACTTGGGGATCAGTTATCAAGATATGTCAAAAAGAAGGTTCCAAAGCATTGAAAAATATCACACATGATGCTTCCACCAAAAAATGGGGCAAGTAAGCAGACACTAGCATCTGCCAGACTGGATGCATATTTTCTCTTCTCTATAAAATCTTAATGAGCAGTCTTTTTAGGCACCAAGGATATCCTCAATAAAAATGTAAGAAAAGAACAGGAAAGCTTCTGAGGACTATTTTCCTGAAGTTGAACATCTTTTTATGGTAACACAGATGAGAGGTTCAGTGGACACAGGATTCCATGCTGTTTATTGTTTATTGATTTTTAAGGAAGCATTTGATTCACTAGAACAAAATACAGCCTTGAAGGCTCACTTTAGACAAGCTGCTTCTCACACATGTAATCAGAATCATACAAGAATCTATGACAAGTACATCTACAGAGATAACTTTGTTCTGCTATCTGCTAAATATTAACATGCTAGCCTCCCCTAACTGCTCACTGGTATTAAATAAAAAGTTTCCTATTGATAACACTAATTCACACTATTCTGATGCTTCTATTTGCAGATGATGTACTAATTGAAAAGAAGCAGCTGGTGTTGTGGCTAGAAGTCCAGGATCAAATATTAAATCCTCCGTTTAGTTTGAAAAGCCCTTCTTCCCCTGAAAAGCCTGAAAAACCTGGATCCTCAAATCCATTGATATTGGCCGTTAGGCTGTTTCTCCAACAAGGCAATTCTTCTCCTGACTCTGGGTATTTTTCTTGGCTATACTGCATAACTGGAATACTCTCCCTCCTAATCTCTATTTCCTCATTAAATCCCACCTTCTGCAAGAAGTCTCAGTTGTCTTTAATCTTGTTGCCTTACCTTGAGATTATCTCCAAATTACCTTATTTATATATTGTTGGTACATAGATATTTGAATGTTTTCCCCTCCATAGACTGTGATGTCCTCAAGAGTAGGGACTGTCTTTTTGCCTTTCTTTGTATTCCCAGTGCCTAGTACAGTGCCTGACACAAAGTAGGTGCTTCATAAATGCTTTCTGACTGGAGACTAACTGAATGGAGTCAGAAAGTTCTGAGTTCCAGTCCTGCCTCTGACACATTTATTGTTGTTGTTGAGTCATTTCACTTGTGTCAGACTCTTTGAGACCCCATTTGGGATTTTCTTGGCAGAGATACTGGAGTGATTTGCCATTTGTTTTTCCAGCTCATTTTACAGATGAAAAAACTAAAGCTAATAGGGTTAAGTGATTTGCCCATGGTCGCACAGCTAGTAGATGTTTGAAGTTGGATTTGAACTCAGGAAGATGTCTTCTGATTCCAGACTGGTGATCTTCCATTGTGTCACCTAGATACCCTCTATCACATATCAGCTATAAAACCACAGGCAAGTTACTTATTCTCTCAGTGCCCTAGTTAACTCTCCAATACAAGTTACAGATCAATTGTTGCTCAATATCAATAGAAGCTGTTTCCACACTCAGTAGAGAACCAGCCTGGAGGGAGGAAAATTCATCTTCCTGAGTTCAAATTCAGCCTCAGTCACCAGGATTTCCTACACCAAAAAAAATTGATATGGGTTTTTAAAAAGAGTACTTTGATATCACTGAGTCCAGAGCACCCACAAGGTTTCCTTGGACAAATCCATAATCATGCTGCATTGATCCATAGACACTCATTTAGATTAGTCTGTGGTGACTTTATCAATTGCAGCAAACTCTTTTTCAGCTTTGAATTGTGGTGTGTTTTGTGTCTTCCATAGTTTCCTAAGTTTACATAGACCTGACAAATTGGATTCCCTTATTGGAACTGATCAGTCTTTTACATTGATCTGTATTACAACATTTCATCCTACCAGGCCATGAACTGATATTCTGATTAATTGACATATTTTCAGTGATTCATGCTTATTAAATAATAACAATGGCTAGCATTTACAGAGAACCTACTATGTTCCAGGTACTGTGCTAAGCACTTTACAAATTGTATAGCATTTATCCTCACACCAGTTCTGGGAGGTAGGCGGTATTATCTCCATTTTACAGGTGAGGAAATCAAGTCAGCCAGGATTTAAAGTGACTTGCTCAGAGTAACACAGCTAATAAATGTCTGAAACTAGATTTGAACTTGTTTTCCTGATTTCAGGTTCAATGCTAAATCCACTGAGCTGCCTCATATCTGCTATGGCTCCTCTGGTCTCCCCCATCAGAGCACATCTGAAATTTTTGGTTGATGAAAAATTCAGTAATACCTATGTACCCCAATGTTCAGAAGTCCCAAGGCTTGGTAGTGACTGCTCAGCAAAAATGGCATGTATATATACATATAGATATGTATATGTGTGTATACACATACATATATGTGTGTATACACACGTATGTATATGTATGTACATATACACATATGTATGTGTGTATATACATATACACATATATATTCTTTACCTAACAAACAACCAATTTGACCTAACAGCGATGGGTGTGCTTATTTCTTGGCTCATTTCTAATAGACATACCACTTCAATTGCAGGTGCAATTGTCAATGCAGCTGATACCCTCTGACACAAATGCAAAAAATCAAACTCATTATCTAAATTAGCAAAACAAAGTGGATGAAAAAAGCACATTGCGCATACTCTGATGGGCAGATGGAGAGGCACCCTAGTTTGTCCATCAGTATTTCTTGTCATGTTTCTTGGTTAGTGTTGCAGATATATGATGATCTGGGGCCCCAATTAAGTAGGAGATGGAGTTTGAGATAGAGTACATTGGGAAGTTAAGCAGTGCTCGCAATTATTTCAAACTTCCCACTACTGAAAAGAAAATCTCTTCAATACTTCTGAACAATGTAATATGGCTGCACTCGTAGAATATCATGTTCTCAAAAGAATTCAAATGAGAAATAATTAATATTCAGCATGCCCTCTCTAGCTTCATTAAAGGTCCATTCTGGTATGAAGCAGCTAAATACTATAGTCAATAGTACATTGGGTTCAGAGTCTGGAAGTTCTTAGTTTAAATCTAGCCTCAGGTACTTCCTAACTGTGGGACCTGGGCAAGTTAGCCTCTGTTTGCCCCCCTCTCCTCAGCTGTAAAGTGAGGCTGATAACAGCACCTACTTCCCAGAGTTATTGTAAGAATCAAATGAGATAATATTTGTATAAGTGCTTAGCGCAGTGCAAGGCACCATGGTAGATGCTTAAAGTGCTTGTTCCTTTGACTCACTTCTCAAACACTGTACTTATAATGCAGTGCCTCCACATCTTTGTCCTGGGAATGTCATATTTTTAAGGCTCCGTTCAGATGCTTCACGTAGCCTGCCCTGACCTCTCATCTATCTCTTAGTGGTTTTTCCCTCAATATTCTTGAATACTTTGCTCATTCATTGTATCAACTTTTTATTCTTTGTGTGTGTCTTATTAAACCCAGTAAGTTGTATGTATTCTGAAGGCAGGGACTGATTCATGTTTGCTTTTTGTTCTTAACATCTAGTTTGACTTCCAAATGTACCTAGGTGCAAAAAAAAATGACTACAGTAAAAATGTGCATAAAAAATTGTTGAATTAAATTAAGGCCAAAGAGTAACAGAAAAATACATAGTCAGCATAAATAGACTATAACATGTTTCAAATAATGACTTGAGCATGAGAAATAGCATTATCCAGGGCATGCATGACTGGAAAAGGCGGGTTAGTCAATTATGTTGTGAGAATGAAAGACAACATCTGGAAAGCCCAAATAGCTGATTAGAATTAAGGCAGCCTGGTGGTGCAGTAGATAGAGCACCAGACCTGGAGTCGGGAAAACTTTTCATTCAGAGTTCAAATCTGGCCTCAGACACTTACTATCTATGTGACCCTGGGTGTAACACTTAACCCTATTTGCCTCAGTTTCCTCATGTGTAAAATAAGCTGGAGAAGGAAATACCAAACCACTCCAGTATCTTTGCCAAAAAAAAAAACAAAACCCCAAACTGGGTCACAAAGAGTTGCACATGACTAAAATGACTCAACAGCAACAACCAAGATACTAAATGTATGAAAGAAAGTTTGGGCAGATTCATGTGACAACCAGAATAGCGATTGCATGGGATTTCAGTCATTCCTTTCCCTGACGTTAGAAACCTGGCTTTTGACCTCATCACTCTGCTAAAATTGCTCTCTCTAAAGTTACCAATGATTTCCCAATTGCCAAATCTGATGATATGGGTCTTGAAAGTTACTCATCCTTCCTCACCGCCAACTACAGTTATCTCTTCTATATCACAGGGAGGTTGGGAGTGTGGTGCTCCTGTGTAAAACAAAATTTGGCCCTCCCTTCCTACCAGAGAAGAATCTGAATTATGTTATTAAAAAATAAAATATTTTGGTATTATACAATACTATACATATATTTTACGCATTTCTGAGTTTCTAAACTTTTGTTATATCATCTGCTGGCCTTCATGTGTGATTTGCGGCTTACACGAAACTCACCCAAAATTCTCATTTAATTTCTTATACCAACCTGTGAAATATCAAAACCATGATGAGAAAAGTTACAGTGTGGAAAAGAGATGAAAATCTATAACGTTGCATTGTTCACAGAGCTACAACCTTATCTATGGGTTGAGAAAGTGATTGTGTGTGTGGTATGATTTCAGGGACTGGCAAAGCATCCCTGCCTAAAAAGATTTCTGCTGTCAGTCTGCTATGCTGCCTGAAATTCTACTAGTAGAGGTTCATTCCTGTGTGCTAAGAAAAGATCCCTTTGAAAGATAAAGACTCCTGGGGCAATTAATGCTTTGTGTAGTGGGTTTAAAAAAATGTATCCATACATTGATATGTAGTAGCTTAATTATATCACTAAAAGTCCTAACTTGGGTAAGGCTATCAAGGCTTGTCCTAGGAAAAGTAATCTAAAGGGTGCTAACAGTGCTTTCCTAGGGTAACCCATCCAGCTGCTGGAAAATCTCTTCCTCTGCCCACCTCAATTCCCAGAAGCAATGGACCTCCCTATGCTGCCCAATAGCTCCTTCTTTTGGTGTCCTTGATCTCCTTCCCAGTCATCCCCACCAGGCCACACCTCAGATTGGACCTAGCCCAGTTGAAAATGTTAGTTGCTGCTTTAAGATCACCTTCTTCCTAACATCAATCTATGATCCAAGGCGGGAGCCATATCATAGGATCTAGAGCTAAAAGGGGCCTTAGAAATTTTCAGGTTCTTCATTTTATATATGAGGAAACAGATCTGGACAATTAAGTGAATTGCCTGAGATTGTATAAGAGACCAAGCAAGAATTCAAATCCAAGTTCTCTGAAGTCTGGAAAACTTTCTATAAGACCACAGCACTAAGGAAATGGGAATTTTTATGTAGAAGAGTTAGAATAGGACAAAACAACACAGTAAGTATGCCAGTAAGACTGACTGACTGACATCTATATAATCCAGGGAAGACAGGTGTAAGAGGATGCCTATAGTGAGGGGTTTGGTAACCAAGACAACATTATGACACAATTTATTGCCTGAAACAGCAAAGTGGATCTGGGAAGTGGGAGAAGGGCAATGGAAGGCCACCAAGTAAAACTTGGTCTACTTTCTAATTTTTCCTCAGGTTTTCCCAGCTTGCCTGCAGAAAGACAACTGAAAAAATAACATGAAAATTCCTTGATTCTACCAGAAATGATTGGATTTTTTCCCCCAGAATTCACCTACTGGTTTACTTACTGGTCTCACTAGACCATTTCTGCATCACAAGTTTCTGAAACCAGTCCATGATTGTAGTTCCGGACCAGCATAATTCTTAGTCCTGCTTTTTGTCACCTGTGCTTATGCCTGGTGAATCCAAATCTACTCTATAGGTGAATCACATTGAAGGCCTCTTTTAAAGTCTCATATACTTGTTTCAAAGCTACCTTTTTCTATGCTTCTGCTCTTTCCCCAGTGAGTTTCTAAGACTGTTCACACTAAATATTTTTTTCAATTGATGATACACTCAAATCCCAACCTCCAAGGAGAAAAGTGAGTTGTCTTATTCTTGATATTAACTATATACTTAAATGTGGTAGGGAAAATAAAGAAATTATGTATGATTCTGGGAAAATAAATCCTACAGAACACTAAGAGGAGAGTCTACTGACTCTCGTGCATAGTCCTTGCTATTGAAAATGAGAATATGGGAGGGTGGAGAAAAGTAAGTAATAGTTTGGATATAAGAAGTCAACTCTGGATCTTGGGTCTCACTGACCTGTAATCAGCTTCTAGGAGCTCCAGCTTCTTCTTTGTGAATAAATCTAAGTAACCTTGCCTTTGGTCTTAAGGGTATTCATCATTCACTTATTAATAAACCTCCCTGATCAATGAGCCTCATTTCAGGGCACTGAGCCTTCTGGTTCTTTCTATTCCAGCAATCGAGTTGGCTTTTTAGGTACCGAGATCTGTCACAGTGGAACTCTAACTACTGATCCTCCTTTCTTTGTCCCATCACCATGACTAGGCATCTTTTTTCAATACCTACTCAAATTTTACTTTATAGTGCCTTTCTCCATATACTCCAGACTGCAATTGTGTATTTCTTAGAGTTTATGATGGAACAGAAAATATAAAAATTCAGAAATAATGTAACCAGGTAGGATAATTAGAAGGGTGTGTGTGTGTATATGTGTGTGTGTGTTTTAAATTACCCAGTCCCAGACTGAAAGGAACCTAAACCTTTTGAACTTATTTTGAACTAAGGTTCTCCAAGCCAGGTTGGGACTCATGATCTTCTCTAAGCTGGAATCCTATCTTTCTACACCCATTCTTCATCCGCTCCTCATATTTTCATTCAGAACACACATCAGCTAAATTTGGGGTATTTCTACCTGTGTTGTCTAGGTGAGGGTCACTGATTCATGCTCCAAATCCCAGACTCACTCTCAGCTAATCAGGAAGCCTCTACCTCACGGCAGGATCAGCTTGTGGTTCTCCACCCATATAACATAGAATTGCTTAGCTTAGTGTAGATTCCACTGCCACCAACCCCCAAGGGCAAACCAAGGAAATAGAAAACAGGTACAATACTTCCATCATTTAAAGAAAAGAAAAGGCTCATGTTTCAAACCAACAGTATTCATAACAGAAACTCTTTCTCTCTATATAAATCTCATTTTAATTTTATTGGTTGATTTGTATCCTGAGTATGTCTGAAAATTTCCCCTTGGTCCTATAACCAGGTGAAACAGATCCTTTTTGTTTTTTAAGGAGTTTATATCATGCAGCCTGGAGTAAAATGGGCCCCGAATTGCTTACTGAAATGACCCTGACAAACTGGCCTTGTAGTTCCCCCAAACTCCTAGTGGTTACAAGCAATAGGTAGGCTACCAGACTTTTAGATCCTGTGGGTTTCCTGGATTGTAGGGGAACACAAATGTCCCACAAAGAGTCCGAAAGATTTGCAGGACAAGCCAGTGACCTGTTTGGACAAACCAGAAACAGTAAACATAACATCAACCATATACAAAATAATTTTATTTTAAATGATCCTTCAACCTCATTGTGTAGAGGATGCAAAGAATGAAAGCATAAAGAAATGAGTACTATGTGCCTTATAGCTGCTTAACAAATATTTGTTTAATTGAATTTGTTGAATAAAGTTAGGATTTTTAATATAATTTTTTCTATAGTACAGTTCAGGATATAATAGATGCTTGATAAATATTTATTGATTTGATGTATTACATATGTTTACCTTTTCAACAGAACAAATAATTCACACTTTTCTCGTTTGACTTGTTGCTATACACACTAGTAAGTCTCACGGAACCTGAAGAACTAAATGTTAGGGGAAGGTAAAGCTAAAATCCTCATAGACTTGAGAGTACTGAAAGGGCAGAGGGCGTGAGTGTGCTAGGATGAACCACGTGCTATCTACACCTGAGTTTGTGTTTATTTGTTTTCACCACTGTTCTTCACCCTTCAGCTGCTACTTTGAATGTAAAATGCTTTAAGGGGCAGTCCGACAGTCATACACCAGAGAATCATAAAATATCAAATTTGGAAAAGACCTTAGAGATCATCTAATCTAACCCCATATCTGAATAGGAATCTCTAAAAGTTGGCCCTGATAGTTTTCCGTTTGAAGAGTTTTGCTGATTGGGATCTCACTGCCTCATGAGGTAGTACATTTCTCTTAAATATAGCTGTTAATTGTGAGAAAGGTTCTCCGTATATTGAGCTGAAATCTGCTTCTGTGCTATATCTATCTGCTGTCCCATATTTTCCCTTCTAAAGACAAACAAACATAAAGTCTAAAGCTTTTTTCAAATAAGAGCACTTCAAATACATGAAGAAAGCTCATGTAATGGGGATCTGATACATGTTCAAAGTATTGTTCAGTTGATATAACATCCCTCCAGAGAAGTCTGTTTCTCAGAGTCACAATGACTTGTATTGGAGAGATCATGGAGCATGTATAGACATCCTTCTGATCTGCTAACCATATGGTTAGGAAGAGACTTTTTGGTTGGCTAAAGACCAGATCTGGTGGGATCCTCAGAATGGTCTGAGTCAGTCTCAGCAATATCTCTTTACTTTCTTTGACTGTTCAAAGTTTGGACTAGGGAGTCTGGGGAGAGATAATGTTGTAAGGGGAGAACTTTGGGGCCTTTTCCCTATTGAGACCAAGTAGGCCCGAGAAACAGGATTGGCTTCTGTGTTGTTCTTTTCTGGTCATGAAGGTGCCCTGGCATCTCAGCACTGCAGAGACAGCTTTGGTGCCTTGAGGAGTAAGGAGTGACCTTTGAGAGTGAACTTCAAGAAGTAGCCCACTGGATGCCAAGGCAAAGACCACCCTAGCAGTTAGGCAACATCTGGATGTGAACTTTTTAGGACCAATGTTATATAAGAACTGGGTTAAGAGTATCTTCCCAAGGTGTTGGAGGAAGGGAATATTTTAAACTTTTCGCTATATCTTCAAAGTAAATATCTTTGTAAACAAAGTTAATTGATGTGAGCTTTAGTTGTTTTTTTTTGCTGGGAGGGAGTAAGGGGGTGAACTTTGCCTTCCTTTGATCCCAGGGCTTAGCATGGTACTAGGTACTCAATAATTACCTGTTGACTATTCTTGATTATAGCTTTGGTTTCTTCTGCTACTGTATATTCCTTGACCATTTATCAATTGGTGAATGACTCCTATTTTCTACTCAGTTCCCTAAATTTAAGAAATAAGACCATTATCAGAGATACTTGTTGCAATGATTTTTCTCCCAGTTTTCTCATTTTCTTCTAATTTTGGCTATATTGGTTTTGTTTATGCAAAAATTCATTTTATGTTTAAAAGATCAAAATTCTACCTATTCTGAACCTTTCTATCTTTTGTTTTCATCATGACCTCTCTTCCCATCCATATATTTGAGTGTTAAATTCTTCCATTTTCCCTTAATCTGCTTGTGATATCACCCTCTGTGTTCAAATCATATAACTATTTTGAGATTTCATGGTATACAATAAGATAATGGTCTATGCCTATTTTCTGCCAGACTGTTTTTTCTAATTTTCCCAATAGTTTTTGTCAAAAAATGAGTTCTTACCATAATAGCTGAAATCTTTTGGTTTATCAAACACTAGGTTACTGCACTCATTTGCTTCTGTATAATGCATGCCTCAGCATCAAGATACACCATGGATAGAGTGCTGGGCCTAGAGTCACAAGGACCTGAATTCAAATCTGGCTCCACTAGCTGTGTGACCCTGGGCAAATCACTTAGCATCTATAAAATGACCTGGAGAAGGAAATGGCCAGCTATTCCAGTACCTTTGCCAAGAAAATTCCAAATTGGGTCACAAAGGGTTGGACATGACTAAAACTACTCAACAACAATGACAAAATGTGTGCTTCATTTGCTTTATTGATCATCTCATCTGTTTCTTATCTGGTAGAAAAAAAATTATCTGGTAAAAAAATGATGATAGCTTTGTAGGTTTGAAACAGGTTTGAAACCTGAAACTCCTAGGTCACCTTCCTTCACTTTTTTTTCCTACTGATTCTCTCAATATTTTTGACCTTTTGTTTCTCCAGATGAATTTTGTTATTATTTTTCCTAGCTCAATAAAGTAATTCTTTGATAATTTGACTGAGGTAGCACTGAAAAAAATAATTTAGGCAGTATTGTCATTTTTATTATATTGGGTTGATCTGTCTAAAAGTAATTAATATTTCTCTAGTTATTTAGATCTGTCTTTACATGAAAAATATTTTGTAACTGTTCATATAGCTCCTGTATATGTCTTGGCAGCTCCTTTAAATGGAATGTCTCTTTTTCTTCCTGATATGTTTTATTGATAATGTATAGAAATACAGATTATTTGTGTGGGTTTCTTTTATATCCTTCAACTTTGTTGAAGTTTTAATTGTTTCAACTAGTTTTTTTTGTTGAGTCTCTAAGTATACTATCATACATTTGCAAAAAAGTGAAAATTTTATTTTCCTGTTGCCTATGCTCATTCCTGCAATTTCTTTTTCTTTCTCTTATTGCTATAGCTAGAATTTCTAGTACAATATTGAATAATGGTCATAGATATCCTTGCTTCACTCTAATCTTATTGGAAAGGCTCCCCATTACAAATAAGGTTTGCCCTTTGTTTTAGATATATACTAGTTATTTTAAGAGAAGTTCCATTCATTCCTTTAATAGGAATGAGTGTTGTATTTTGGCAAAGCTTTTGCTTCAACTATTGAGATAACCATTTGATTTTTGTTGTTTCTGTTATTGATATTGTCATTTATGCTTACAGTTTCCTAATATTGAACCAACAATGCATTTCTGGTGTAAATCCAGTCTTGTTATTGTGTATGATCTTTGTGATATATGGTTGTAAACTCCTCACTAGCATTTTATTTAAAATTTTTTGCATTAATATTTATTAGGAAAACATAGCTTTCTTTCTCTGTTTTTTCCTTCCCTGGTTTAGGTATCAAAACTGTATTTATGTCATAGAATATGATAGAACTCCTTCTTTGCCTGTCTTTTCAAATTGTTTATATAGTATTGGAATTAACTGTTCTTAAAATGTTTAGTGAAATTCACTTATAAATTCATCTGACCCCCCGTTTTTTTCTGTTAGGGAGCTCATTTATGTTTTATTCAGTTTCTCTTCCTCAGGGTTATTTGAGTATTCTATTTCCTCTTCTGTTAATCTAGGCAATTTATAATTTGGTACATATTCATCTATTTCACTCAGACTGTCAGTTTTATTGGCATATAGTTGGGCAAAATTGCTCCTAATATGGCTTTTATGTCATGATCATTGCTTGTGTATTCATCCTTTCATTCTTGGTTTGCTCATTTGGTTTCTTTCTTTTTTAAAATTAAAATTGCCAATGTTTTATTTACTTTATTCATTTTTTCCCATGAAAATAGCTTGTATTTTATTTAGTATCAAATTGTATTAATCTCTCCTTTGATTTTTCAGGATTTCTATTTTGGTGTTTAAATTTTTAAAATTTCTTGTTTTATAGGTTTTTTTAGTTGTATGCCTAATTCATTGATCTGCTCTTTCTCTCCTTTATTGACATGTGTTCAGAGATATAAAATTTCCCCTAATTACTGCTTTCGATGCATCCCACTAATTTTGATATTGTTGCATCACCTTTAGTGAAATTGTTGATTGTTTCTATGATTATTTCTTTGATCTACTCATTCTTTAGAATTAAGTTATTTAGTTTTCAATTAATTTTTCATCTATATGTCAAAGGTCTTTTATTAAATGTAATTTTTATTGCATTATAATCAGAAAAAAGCACATTTAAGGTTTCTGCTTGATATTTCAGTAACTTTCAAAAGAAGAATTCTAGTTTTATTTTAGTTTTATTTTGTAAATTTTTCCAGTTGGTTAATTTTCATCTGAAAAAAAGAAGAGTTGCTCTTCTTTGACAAGCAACAACCAGGAATGACTTCTCCAGAGAATGATGGAACCTGTTTAAGTACTACAAAAGCAAACAGATCCCTGAGATTGGTACTTGAGCATCCTGCAGACGCCAAAATAGCAGCTGTTTAATTCTTATACTCAAAATAAAGACTTAACACATACAAGACCTACAAGCACACACTGACAGAAAAACTTAAAGAAGCATCAGTAAGAACTTATAACTACTGTTATACTCTCCTGAAACACTGATACTTAAAATATCAATATATGATGTAGTTTGCTCTTTACATTTCATCTCAGCTCTGTTCTCCCCAAATGATTTCTTCCAGGTCTATCTCTTCTGGAAAACCAGGGTTGAACTCATTCTCCTTGTCAGTGATTCATGATGCAGAAATTCCCCCTTCCGTCAGGGGTAAACAGGATCTCCAGATCTCTTGAATTCATGAAGTTGCTTCTGAAACGGGGCACATTCACCTCAAGACCATTGTTCAACATCTACTCCCAGGGAAGAAGTTTTTAAAAAAAAAAGTTGCTAGGTGTCAAGGGTCAGACTCAGGCAAACCTATGCCCAAATGAATGCTTTGGCTGCCCTGTACACAAAGTTTTCTATTTCTGCCAGAGTGGGAGAAGAAAACCAGTCCCACTTCACCCCTTCAAGGAAATGCTTAGAGACTCCTGTTATGCTTACTAAATAAGAAGAGATGAGTATGGCAGAGGGTGGAACTTTCAAAGATTCATTGAATTATCAGCTCTTCCTCTTCAATGAGCAGGAAGGGAATTTCTTTGCACTGAATTATTTTACTGGGAGTTGCCAGGGCATAGGCTCAATGTTCCATGGCATATATCCCAATCCTAAATATACATATGCATACACTAGCAATAGTTGCATAGTTGTGGGACATGCCACTTAATCTCAGTTTCTTCAGCTATAAAATAGGAATAACTCAATTCAATAAACATTAAGTAACTACTATGTGCAGGCATCACAATGATCTCAGTTCTCTTCTCTGATATGACAAGGGACCCACTTTTTTTAAAATTCCCTAAGGTCATTAGAACAGTATTCCACATACCATTGTTGACAGAAAATGCTTTAACAGGTAAAACAGTAGTTGGCTGAGTTTCTATGTCTATAAATGTGTGTATGAGAGGGAGAAAGAAGAGAGTCTCACTTCACTACAACCTAAAGGCTGAATGTGGTAGCTATGGAATCTTACAGGAATAAGAAAAGAAAGATAGGCGAATTTTGGGGTATTTTTGTTGTTGAAGAATTTACCACCTGAGGAGATATCATGTATTACAGGTACACCTAACTGTAGGCAATTGATGTGTTCCCGAAGAGATGTGTAAAAAATGATCTTTTTGTCAATCAACTCTGACTTTAAATGCTTTAGAAAGTTGTTCTGTTTAAAAAGCAGGCCCTCACCAAAACTGGGATGTAGATAACTTTGTCTTACAGTATTCCCTCACCTTTCTGCATTATTTTTTTTTTTTGCCTTTTTCATGGAAATGTTCACGGTCACACCACTGTCAAAACCTGCCCCTAAAAAAGATGGGCACTTTTTTAATCTGACCTCCAAAGACTAGCCTAGCTAAATTCCTAGTTGACCCCAATGGGATTTGGGGAGGAGACTTTGGGGGACTTGGTTGTTTTTCCTTCTTGTTTGTATGTTTTTGCCATAGCAGTTCGAATTGATTACAATCTATGCTACTGGTGAGAAAACCTATATCAGTAAAGTCAATCCTTTTGAAGTATTTAAGGAATGTCTAGCAGAGGAGAAGAGAGTTGTCCTGCTTGTAGCTTCTCTGTTAAGGCTACATCTAGAATATTGCAGTAACGGTAATGTTAATAATACTTATTACTGACCCCAGGTCTAGCATTTTATCCACCATTCTCCCTCACTGCTGGGATTAAGTGCTGGAAAGGACCTTAGAGACCCAAACACCTAATTTTATAGATCAGGAAATTGAGGGGGCTGGTTACTTATGGCCAGTTGGTCAGTGGTAGAGGCAGGATTTGAACCCAGGTCCTCTGATGCCAAATCCAGCACTAATTGCCTTACCCACCACCTCATGTTTTCTAAGTGCAGATTTTCATATGCTGGAGTTTCTCAAAGCAGGTTGATACTTTCATTGAGGTAAAAGTGGAAAACATTTATTTAATTTATTTAAATAATTTAATTATTTAATAGGAGAATCCACTAAACCATTTTAAATAGAACATAACATTCAATACCACGCTCCCCTCCCTAAAGGAATCCATCATTTAACTTGTTCCAGAGCCCTAAAGACTACCTTTTCAGTTAATAGGGAAAGGAGAAATTCTTTGACAGCTGAGAAACCGAACCCTGGAAAGTACTCAGCTGGTGACAAGTCACGTACATTTCCACCTGAAGTAATAAACCATTTATTAGCGCCTGATGCCTAATAGTCACCTTGGTAGCTAGAACAGGGTTGTTGCTGATGCAAACATAATTTGCTACATTGTTTTGAGCATAAGCATTTGGAAGCAGAGAAAGCCACCGCTAATGACAGGTCACAAACATTCTCCATGTGCATTCCTTTATGCTTTCCTCCCTCCCTAGGCTGGGCTGGCTCCTGTTTTTGTTATGGAACAAAAGCCTCACTCCCAGCTGTGGCGCCAAAATCTAGCGCACACTGTAAAAGTAACTGACAGCTCGGATGTGTATGTAGTGAGTGGAGGCCAGGAGCGGCTCCACCAATCGCGGGCCTCCTCTTTCACTGAGCCACACATGTTTACAGGCAGCATTCTGCCGGTAGGAAAAGAAGGCAGAGAGAAAACCCGGACCTGGACTTGTGCTCCGAACCAAGAGCGCTCCAGGAAGGAAAAAGTGAAAGTGGGTGAGACGGAGCCAGCAAACGAGGACTGGGCGTCGTAAACACCGGAGCCTGCTCCTTGACTCATCCCTGGAGCCTTGTAAGAAGTCTTCCTTGCAGATTCCTTAAGACTTCCTTCCTACAGCCCCGACAATTACAGTTCCGAGAAGAAAGCAGTGAATGTCTGCGTGCTGCTGAGAATGACTCATAAACCTGAGAGGGCAGAGTCAATCCAACAAATTGCTGAGCACCTATTGTGTGCAAAGGCACTAGAGATACTGAGACCGAAATGACACAGGCCTTTGCTTTCAAGGAGTTTGAAACCTGTTGGGGTTTCAGTGTTTACATTCAAGCCTAAGTGGTCATGGGAGAGTATTTGATCCTCTGGATAGACTTACAGTTTGAGTTCCCAGCCTTTCAGAATGAAATCCTATATTCTCCTCACCACTATAAATTAATATTTACTAAGTATGGAGTTAGTGGCAGAGAAGCCAATGGACACCGTGGAGTCTAGAGGGCAGAAGACCTGGGTTAAAACCCAACTTTTGACATTTCCTTCATGTACCTTTCTCCTCAAATTTACATTGTATTTATTTTGCATTGATTTTGGGTGTAGAAGGAGCAGGGGTTGGATTGGAGCATTTCTCATAGAGCTGGGCAGGTGAACAAGGGAAATGTGCTCCAGGCTACCGCACCAGAAGTCCAAGAGAAAGCTGGCATTGACTGTATCCCAGCAAAGAGGCTACCAGGAAAGGCAAAGCATAGAAGCCTTTTCTCCTCACTCCTTATAGCCCACCAAGTACCCTGATCTTCCTGGATCTCCTTTGTCAATCAACTTTGACATGTCCTCTTTAATCTTAGTGCCTTCTCTCTGATTCATTATCACCAATGAGTATTGCATATATCTTGTTTGTACATTGTGGTTTGCATCTCTTCTCCTCCATTAGATTATAAGATCCTTCCTTTGTATCTTTAGCACTTAGCATAGTGACTGGCACAGGACAGGAGTTTAATAAATGCTTGTTGATTTGACAAGTCCCATCTCCCCCCCCACACACACACACATATACACCCCAAACCTCAAGTTGTATATTTCCTTTAGCAATTAATCCGAGGATGTGCCTCACCAGAAGAGGCCCAAGTTTATGCTTTGCCCCATGGGAAATGACCCAAACCAACCTACTCCCCTACTGCATATAACACATATGTACATGTTGTCTCCTTCATAAAATATAAATTCCCTAGAGAGTAGGAACTGTTTCACTTTTATCTTTGTGTCTCCCTTACCTAGCAGAGCACCTATTGAACAGTTGGCATTTAATACAACCTTTTTGCTAGATTGATCCTAGGTAAGATATTTGAGGTTTATATCCTCAGTCAGCTCCTCCAGGATTTTCACAAACCAGTTGGTAGAGGGGTTTCTACTTTAGGAATGCCTGTCCCACACTCCTGAAATCACAAATTACATAAAATCATTTGCTTATTTGCACTGTGCAGAGTGCTGCTAGGTGCTGCTGCTGTTAAAAAGAACTTGTCTCTGCCTTCTAATGGCTTATATAATCTCAAGAAGGAAAGCTACCAGACTCTGAAAATCCTTTCAGAAAATATGACTGCATGCCTATAAAGGTATGTGAATGTCAATCTCCAGAAACAAACATTTGGCCCTCAGAGACCAAGGAAAAGGGAAACATCACTTAAGGGAATCTTAGAGAAGTATTTGTTGAATGAATAAATGTATTGAATTAATGAAATATCATTGTATTAGTCATTCCAGTTAAAGTATTAAGGAATGCTACTGTTATCTTTCAAGATAAGATTTGTATTTTAAAGGCGATCTTATAATTAAATATTTTAGTAACCAGGTTTTAGAGCCTGGGAAGAACAGTGGCATGTGAACCTTTGGGGTCCTTTAAATGACCTCTTCCAACTCAGATTAAAGGGAAATCCAGGTCTGAGATATGAAGACTGACTTTTGACAGGCCTGAAGAGCATGTGCCAATTAGAATTATTGGACTAGGTTGATATCAAAGAAATGTTAGAAGTGGTTGTTCTCCCTGGTGGCATATTTAGGAATATACTAGTTATGCTCCATCGTTTTAGTATTGATCATAGAACTATATAATCTTAGAGATGGAAAGAGATCATGGAGAGCCAACACAGGAAGATGATACCATGACTTGTAAATGAATGGCATTTAAGTGAGGGAGGGCTGTGCAATCTAGAGTCATTTAGGCACAGTGGCAAGATATAGATCAGGATGCCTGGAGATGGCCCATGGCTTTTGATGGAACTGGGATAAACAGCAGCTTTGTGGGAAATGGGTAGGAGATGATGAATTCAACTCTAGATATGTTGAATTACATTCAACTCAAAAAAGTGCTCAAAAGAGCCTTGAACTTCTAAATGTTTAATCTGGAGAAGAGAAGGCTTAAGGAGGATGTGGTAGTGCCTTCTGGACTTAGAAGAGGAGAAGAGGATCTAGACTTATATTGCTTGGCTCAGAGGGGAAGACCTAGGAGCAATAGATGGAAATTAGAGAGGCACAGGTTTAGGCTTGATATAAGGAACAACATCCTAATAATTAGAACTGTCCAAAAGTGATCTGCTTAGGGAGGTGATGATTTCATAGTCATTGAAGATCTTCAATGCACACCTGTCAAGGAATCCCTATTCTCACCTGGGGTGGATTAGATGATCTCCAAATCATTTCCCACTGAGATTCTGGGATGTTGTCAATAGAGAACAAAGAAAATATTGTCTCTTCCTCTTAAGCCTGTAATGTCAGAACAAATGGATAGCTTTAGAGAGGGATGTGAAGGGAATTGTCTTCGGAGGAAAGTTGGGTTTCAGTTAATGACAGGAGAGTGGAAAAGGTTTAAGAAGAAGTGATTGAGGGAGGAGAGTTAGATTTTTCCCCCTCTTCATCCCCCATATGCCATCTATCAGAAACTCATCATCATTCAAGATGACACAAACCTTAAAGCCCTGACTTCCTCAGTACTCCTTCCCCCTGGGGCCCCTAAGGGTGGGGTGGACATGGGAGAACTTCTCTCAGATCTTCCACTATTTAAGCGGGGTGGCCAAGGCAGTTACCTCATAATTTCCTACCTGGCTGTAAGACATTTTATCATGCTCTCATGCAGATGACCCCACCCTGCCTTTTCAGCTCCTTTATATGTGACATCTTCCCCTGGTTAGATTATTGATCTCCTTGAAGGCAGGGACTATCTTATACCTTTCTTTGTTTCCTCAGGGTTTAGCACAGGGCTTGGCACATAGTAAGCTCTTAATAAATGTTTATTGACTCTGACTTTATCACCAAGTTCTGCTATTTATTTTTCCAAAATGCATTTTATAGTCTGTTTTCCTCTTCATTCACATTGTAACCACCCTGGTTTATGTACCTGTCACTTCAAGCCTGTTTTACAACAATGGTCATCTAGTTGGATAATTGCCTTCAATTTCTTCCCTTTCTAATCAATCTTGTATACCACTGCCAGATTAAACTTCCTAAAATATCAATTAAGTCATGTCACTCTACTACTCAAGCACCTGCACCATTCCTATTTCCAATTTCAGATCCAAATTTGTGTGGGCCCTGGCTTTCAATGCTTTTCCTAATATGGCTCATCTCTACCATGCAACACTATTTTCTTCTAGTTTCTAACTTTCTTCTTTTGGGAGTGGGGGGGTTAGATAGGTAGGAGGGTACTACTAGGTATTTTTTTCTCAATCACTTGTTTTAAATTTAAGATTTTATTAGAAAAAAACAATCAGTTGAAGGATTTACATTTTCTTAATTTCAATACGTAAAATATCATAATACTTATTTTTTGTTCCTCCAAGTTCCCATTTAGATTCTTTGTCCTCTCATTTTAAATCACTTTTCCTCATATTGTCTCTTCCCCCCATTTGTATAGTTTTGAAAAAGTTTTTCCAGATTTGTTTATTCCTCAGATTTGTCCATCTTAATTGCTCTATGGTGTTCCATTATATCAATATGTTACAATTTAACCATTCCTCTATTGCTGAATTTTCTGGTTCTTTCCAGTCTTTCGTAAATACATAAAATATTTTTATATGAATTTTTTGGTGTTTTTGGTAATACGATCAGAGAATATTACTAACAATGAAATGGAGGATGATTATTATTATAATTTCTACTTTATATACCACATTACTCTCAAAAAAGATTCTGTTGGTTTTCAATTCCATCAGAAATGAATGAGTATACTTTTTTCCCTCTATAACCCTGCCAGCATTGAGTTTCATTACCTAATTATTTTTGAGAACTTCATGACTGTAAGATGGGACTTAAAATTGTTTTAATTTTCTTCTCTCTGATTAAGTAAGTTTGAGATTTCCATCAACTCATCTTCTCTATCATATACTATGTTTATTTTTTCCATATCTTTGCTCCTGGTATTTCCCACATCTTGACTATTCAGAATATCATTGGGACTTTATATGTTACCAAGTCCAACCCATTCATTTAAAGTTGAGGAAACTGAGATAGAGAGCTTAACCAATTTGTTCAGGGTCATAAAACGAATCAATGTCTGTAGTGAGATCTGAACCCACGTGTTCCTCACACAAGATTTTTAGAAGCAACTATTACAAAGCAAAGTTGTTTTGCTTGACTAGTTTTGTTGCAAGGGAGTGTTTTTATTGAGTGTGGGGAATCGGGGAGCAAAATAAGGTGTAGTTATAGTGAACAAAAAATAAAGAGCATTAATGGCTTTTTTTGGAGGGAGAGGACTTGGTAATTGGGGTTAAGTGACTTGCCCAAGGTCACACAGCTAGTAAGTGTCAAGTATCTGAAGGCAGATTTGAACTCAGCTCCTACAGACTCCAAGGCTGGTGCTCTATTCACTGTGCCACCTTGCCGCTGCTACCCCCATTAATGACTTTTCAAAAATATTCAGAAGAAATCAGAAATTCAGACAGGGACACAGAAAAACAGGGCAGTGTTGGTACCACAGTAATAAATATAATATATATTTAAAAAACAAATTAAAAATTGTTGATTCAAGTCAGTACTCAAAAAACTCTCACATCACAACCAGCCCAATACTTTTCCTGCCATTTATGACTTTGGTTACCTTATGTAACCTTAGTTACAAAATGTAACCTTAGTTACATTTTGGGCACAAAGTAGTATAGCTGCAACCTAATAATATGGAAAAATAATGATGTCATTCTGAAAAATCTGCCTAGGTGCCCATCATTTTTCATTGTGATCTATGAGGCAGAGTTGCTGGGATGAATTGTGACCCCCTTATAGTAACACTTATGGCCAGTAGTAGAGTGGTGGAAGCTGTTTTTCTTCAGGGAACTGGAGGTAGCTCTAAGTTCAATGGACAAATGATAAGCTTCTAGGAGCATGGAAGGTGAAAATTGAATTGGAATGCTTAAAAAAATGTATTGAGAGCCTATTTTACAGATAGTACTGTGCTAGGCTCTAGAAGAGATGAAAATAAGTTTTTTTAAAGAAACTTCCTACAGTCATGAGCTTATACTCTAATAAGGATATCTATCTATCTACCTACCTACCTGTCTATCCCTCTCTCTTTCTTCATATATATATGTATATATATATATACATATATATATATGTATATATATATATACATATATATATGAAACATGCAAAATAGCCATAATCCGAAATAGAACATGACATATGCATAAAAGAGGTACAAAGTTCTAGAAAAGCTAGAAAGAGGAAGTGAGAGGTCCCAAAGACAAATTTTCCATACTGTACAATTTTGCCGAGGGCCTTATCTGCCAGAGGTCACAGAATCACAGAAACTCAGACTTGCAAGAGATCTCAAAGAGGGTTTCGTCTACCAAATCTGAAGGAGAATTCCATCAGAAGCATGCCTAAGTCACACAGCCCTGGACTGAAGATCACAGAGTCAGGGGAGCCCACTATCTTCTGTGGCAACTCATTCCACTTTGAGTTACCTTTAATTGCTAGGAAATTTGTTTGTTTGTTTTAACATCAAGGCCAAACCAAAAGTTTCAACAGTTGCTACTGCTTCTCCTCTCTTCTTCCAGGGCAAGGAGAAGTTGAATTCTTCTTTCATTTTTGACAGCCCTTGAAATATTTGAAAACAGCTATGATATCCATCTCTAACCAACGACCTCTCTTTAGGTTTGTCTTCTCCAGGCTTATTATAGTCAGTTCTCTTCCTCTTCCTCATCTTCCTCTTCCTCTTCTTCTTCTTCCTCCGCCTACTTCTTCTCCTTCATCTTCTTTTTCTTCTTCTTCATTACAGTTATTAAGATTTTTTAAAAAAATATTTTGTTATTTTTTTTCCAATTACATGAAAAATTTTTTTTAACATTTTAAAAAAATTTAGAGTTCCAAATTCTCTTCCTCCCTCCCTTCCCCCTTATTGAGAGTGGCAAGCAATTTGATAGAGGTTATTTATGTGCAGTCATGCGAAACATATTTCTATATTAGTCATATTGTGAAAGAATACACAAATCAAAAAAAACCATAAAGTAAATAAAGATCTGCATTCAGACTCCATCAATTCTTTTTCTGGAGGAGGATAAAATTTTTCATAAGTCCTTCTTACGTCTTGGATCTTTTTATTGCTGAGAATAGCTAAGGCATTCACAGTTCATCATCCTACAATATTGTTACAAACTATCTCCTGGTTCTGCTCACTTCACTTTGTATCAGTTCATGTAAGTCTTTCCAGGTTTATCTGAAAAGCATTTTGCTCATCACTTCTTCTAACACAATAGTATTTCATCACAATCCTATACCATAACTTGTTCAACCATTTCCCATTTGTTGGGCATCCTATCAATTTCCAATTCTTTGCCATTACAAGAAGAGCTACTATAAATACTTTCAGACATATAGTCTCTTTCTCTTTCTTTCTTTCTCTCTCATTTCTTTTCTTTCTCTTATCTCCTTGAGATACAGACATAGTAGTGGTCTTGCTATGTCAAGTTTTTACATAAAGTTTTATAGCCCTTTGGGCATAGTTCCATAGTTCTGCTCTCTAGAATGGTTGGATCAATTCACAACTCTACATTTGTGTAGAGTTTGCATTAGTGTCCCAGTTTTTCCATATCCCCACCAACATTTGTCATTTCCCTTTGCTGTCATCTGATGGATACGAGGTGGTGTAGCACCAATGCAATATTGACAGCACCTATGGCAGCCATGAATACCCCTGTGCAATTCTGAATTGTGAAATACAACAGACTCTACACATGGAAGATAGAACAAAAACATTTATTCAGACACCAGGAAGCCAAATCCATAGTAATAACAAAGAAATCTATACACAATAACAATGCAGAGGGCAACACTATCCCTAAGCCTTCCCTCTGTCAGACTTCCCACAAACCAGCTCCCTCAAATAAGGCTCCCTTAAATAAAAATGCCATTCTCTCACAGTCAGTTGCCTGCTTGCCTGCATCCTTCAGTTCTGACTGCTTTGAGCAAATTTTCTCTTAGTTCTGTTCTAGGTCCACCTCTTTCTTTTCTACCCTTCCTGCTCCACTCCTTCCTGTTCCATGTGACTTAGACTCATGTGACTCAGGCTTCCATGTGACTTAAGCAGGCCATATGGGCCAATTAATGAATGGGAAAGATCTTTCCATTTAAATCACCAATACAGGTGGTATCTGAGTTGTTTTAATTTGTATTTCTCTAATCAATAGTGATTTAGAGCATTTTATATGACTACAGATAGTTTTGATATCTTCATCCATAAAATGCTTGTTCAAATTCTTTGACCATTTATCAACTGGGGAATAACTCATATTCTTATAAATTTGACTCTGTTTTCTACATGTTTGAGAAATAAGAAAAGAGAAACTTGCTGTAAAAAAATTTCCTCAGTTTTCTGTTTTCCTTCTAATTCTGACTGTATTGGTTTTGTTTGTGCAGAATCTATTTAATTTAATATAATCAATATTTCCCATTTCATACTCAGTTCTTTCGATCTTTCTCATGTAGTGTGATCTTAAGGCTTCTCCTCACTCTTCTCACCCATCTTTGGATGGTATCCAACTTATCAATAGTCTTCTTAAAATGTCAGTCAACTGGCACTTCTTAAATGCCTACTAAGTGCCAGGCACTATGCTAAGTTCTGGGGATACAAACAAAAAACTGTCCCTGCTTTTAGGAGCTCATTTGTCTAATGGGGAAGGCAACATACAAACAACTGTGTGAAAACAAGGCATATACCTGATACACTGAGGATAGTCTCAGAGGGAAAGCACCAAGATTAAGAAGGACAGGAAAGGGCTTCTTGCAGAAGGTGGGATTTTAGTTGATACTTAAAGGAAGCCAGGAAACCAGGAGGTAGAATGTCATACATGGTTTATATACATATAATTATAGGCTGAGTGTTTTTCTAAGTTTGCAGCTCATAATAGATTTTGACGTTAGATTTTAGGCATTGGAGCTCTCAGACACACATGGGAATAAGGTACCAAGTAGATGCAACGTATCATTGTAACTTGGGCTACATAGCACATGTACAAATACACTTGCTTCTAGTCAATTACATATATAACTTAGCCCTTGGGCTCTTCAGGAATGACAACCTTTACGATGGTTTTTGGCCATGGGATGGCTCAGCCCAGAAAGGAATCATCATTTTGGTGTGATGCAGAAGCCCTTGGGGAATCCCTCCCCAACTTATGATATCTGGAGTGGGACAAGGTGCTTCTGTCCCAGTAAAAAGGAATATCGTATTTCAGATCCCACTCTTCCTTTGTCTCTCTACACAGCATGTAACTCTAAGACTTCCAGTGATGGGGGGAAAGGAAGGGGTACATCTGGAACGGACTAGGCCTTCTGGAATCATGACAACAGTTCTCGTATGATAACTAGAGTAAGAGAATTCCACTAGGTGAGCTTGTGTCAAGGCCTCCAATTTCCATTTTTACTTGTGTTTTCTTTCCTGAAGGATGACCAAACATCAACTCTGAACTGAAGGGTGGGGTAGGGTAGAGAGGACTCCACGAGTCCAAGATTCATTATTTTGTCAGCAGGTTTTATGCAACTGTCTTTTTTGGTTACAAGAGAGAATTCAATGTGGAGTATTAATGATGTAGCAGTATAAACAACAAAAGACATGAAGAATTCTCTTAAAAATGATTAATTAATGGAATAAAAGATGGTTTAAAAACTTTAGGAAATTCAGAAACTATTGCATATCTTAACAAGCAGTGAGGATAGTGACATCCACATTTTATTTTATTTAAACAAGGCTTTTTATCTATCACAAGTTGCTGGATTGGGGGATAGAATGTTTTTCCCTGGACATGCTTGAAAATATGATAATAAATTTCTGACCAAAATGATAATGGCATTTCCCAGGAACAGAAGCGTGTACTATCTTGAGATTCTTTTCATCCTAAGACTTGAAGATAATTTGCATGGAAGCCAAATGAAAGCATATAATGAAGGCTATTAGGAGTACAGGAAAAATATGAAACATTGCATATGATGGTAGATTTTTTAAAAAAATTATTGATTGGTTTTTGTTTCTATTTTTATTAAAAGTTTTTTTTTATAACGGATGGTTTTCTGAGAGGGAAAGTAGGGAAAGGACACAGGCAAAAATCTAGGTGACGTTAAAACAAAAAATATTAATAAAAATATTTTTTTAAAAAGTGTACTGCTAAAATAAAAAGTAGTTAATAACATGATGAGCAGTTGTATTGCAGGCGCAAGGAATATAGGGACATGGATTCTAGATCCTGAATTTGCAACTAAATGCTATGGTCCTGTCTGTGGTAACAGCTCTAGTGGCTAGAATGGATTACTGTGACTGAGAAACATGGTACTCAGCAAAGGATGGATCTATAAAGAGGAAGAAAATGACAAAAAGTCTGAAGTACTTGATGTATTACTCCATTGCATTGATGTTAAAGTAGTGGAGAAGGGGATTTGTTTAGCTAAAGGAAAGTTCGCATTTTAGGAGGATTAAAATTATTTAAAATTAGTCTTATTATCATTAAAGTCTTTTATGAAAGAGAACTCACTTTAGAGTTTCAGGTCCCGAGTTCAAATTCTACCTCTGAATCTTACTTGTATGGCCTTGGGCAAATCATTTAACCTCCTCCATAGACCTCAAGTTTCTGCAAAATTAGGAGAATGGACTAGCTGATCTTTGAGGCTAGATAGATGATTCTATAAAATTTAAGTTATACTCACGTTCTTGAAGGTGATACCAATAGAGGACAAACTCTAGAAGGGCCTATCAAGACAAGAAGATTTCAAGTATGAGACCAAAGGGGACAAGTAGGTAGTACAGCGGATAGAGCACTGGGCCTGGAGTCAGGAAGACCTGAGTTCCAATCTGACTTTAAACACATACTAGCTATGTGACCCTGGGCAAATCACTTAACCCTCTTTGCCTTGTGTGTGTTCATCCTTTGTTGCTGAAGAAGACCATGCCATCAGAGAAATGATGATGTGACTTGCACTTGACTTTGTTTTGAGTGAGGGAGGGCTATGTACGTCACTAGCCTCACTTCTCCTCCAGAGCCATCTGAATCCAGTGACCAGATATTCATCACGATGACTAGAGATGACCCAGGATGAGGCAATTGGGGTTAAGTGACTTGCCCAAGGTCACACAGCAAGTGAGTGTCAAGGGTATGAGGTGAGATTTAAACTCAGGTCCTCCTGACTCCTGCTCTATCCACTGCACCACCTAGCTGCTTGCCTCATGTAAAAATGAGCTGGAGAAAAAAATGGCAAACCAACCCCAAATGGGATCATGAAGAGTCAGACACGATTGAACAACGATAACAAATGAGACCAAGATATCCCTGTTATCTGTTCATCACTGAGCTAAGTTTGGAGAGAGTAGTTCAGCAGGTGATTAGCTACCAGATGATGATGTTTTTCAACCTCAGCTCTAAAGAGCCTATACTGTCTATGACAATTTTAATCTTCATCTATGTAGGAAATATCCATACAGATGAAACCATGGATCCTTGAATTATTTCTGTCATTGGATTGGAAAGATTAATGGAAAAGGGAACTATGAGGGGGAATAGGACTAATGAAGGGATAACAACAGGTGATCAAATCGACTGAATGATAGTAATACATATAGGAGTAAATTTGCAAACTAAAAATTGCAAGTAGATTATACTTCTTACTGCAGTGTGTGGAATTGAAAATAGGTCAATATTAAATAAATAGGAGTAAAATAATGACAGGTTAAATAAAGTCCTATTTGAATATAGTCAAAATGAAAGAGGAATTGGGGGGAACGTAAGGGATGAAGTTTAACAAAGGAAGAGAAAAATTAAAGAAATATGAGCATGTAAAAAGAATTTGAAAAGGGAGGAACAGAAAGTAAAGTAAACATAAAGAGTAAGACTTAAGAATAAAAGAACTCAAGAAAGGACCAAGTAATGCAACAGAATTATGAATAATAAGGAAGAAAAAACAGTAGACTTAGAAATAATGTCAACAAATAGGGATGAACTGAAACATTGAACTAAGGCATCTAATACTGAAAAGGGGAAGAAAATATTGGAAAACAATTCATAAATACTTTTCTTCCATTTGTAAGACAATAGAGCTTTGTAGTCCCTAAGTAGAGCAAACAAAATAAGATGTAATAAACATTCATACCATCTCTGCAAATCCAATGATGTAGTGAAGATGTATAAAGAGAAATGGGGATGAGGGGTTGCTCCATGAGACACTTCCGTATAGTAGCTAGCATTAGCTTAGAACAAAATATCTATGAATAACACTGGTATGCTAATGTAGTAGTGAAATCTTTTTCAAATTCACAATTGCAAGATCCTCACCTCCTTCAAGACAAACATTCACTATTAATTCTCAAGGAGATAATAGATCTGGAGTTTCACTGTCTGGTCTACTCCATCTTCCACATAACTGCCTGTGTGGATAGTCTCTCCATTTTCTCAATTCCCCTTTATATTTTCCTTTTTCTATTAGAATATAAAGTTATTGGAAGTAGGAACTATCTTGTTTTATTGTTTTCCTATCTGTAGCACTTAGCACAGTGCCTGTGGCTTAATAAATACTCTACTTATCTATTCTTTAGTTGTTTCAATCATGTCTGACTCCATTTGGGATTTTCTTGGCAAAGATGTTGAGGTGGTTTGCCATTTCCTTCTCCAGTTCATTTTACAAATGAGGCAACTGAAACAAACAGAGTTGAGCAACTTGCCTAGAGTCACACAGCTAGTAAATGTCTGAGGCTAGATTTGAAACTCAGGTCTTCCTGATTCCAGGGCATGCCCTCTATCCACTGTGCCACCTAGCTGTCCCTTACCTATTTGGGATGCATGGGGTGTTAAAGGAGGACTACCACTTCTGGTGGAGGGCTTGCTAGCTCTTTTCAAGGATGCTCATCTACCTTTTAGTGTCTACCTTCACCTAATTTTCACCTGTGGCTCTAAGAAGTTGTAGCACATGCATCTTGGCAAACAGGTTAAACCAGGTTAAGGGTAACCCACAGGCCTCAAACCTGTTGGTGAGTTGGGGGGCGGGGGGTGTCTACCCCAAGCATGTTAAGAATTCCTCTGGTAGACTAGGCAGATGAAAACAGTTTGTTCCAATGGCCATGAAGGCAGTTGAAGGGAGCTCTGTGGAGCACTTAGAACATGATCAGACATCAAAAATGGCAAAATCATCCTGGGCCATTAACAGTTGTAATGGTCATATTGACATTTGTCCTGCCGCTGGGCGTCAATGACTCAGGAAAAGAGAGTGAGACTGTTAACTTTGTGTGACTGCCTCACTTATATCTAATTCACAGGCAAGTGAAGCCATCACCCTGTGATGTCATTGGTTCTCTTCCAAAATAAGGGTAAGCACCTGGTTCCCATTTTCACTCCAACCTTGTAATGACAGGTATAAATCTCAAATTATACTTCAAATATCAAAATTTCCTTCAATAAAGTCCTCCTCCAGAGCCATCCTTATGTAGAACTGACTGGAGGTTCTTGAAAACTATATAAGAAAAGCACAACCTCTGGGAGATCATGCTAAGAAAGACATCAAGGATAAAGACCATGAGAGATTATGTGTTTGTTATCTGAAAGCTAATGATATGAAACTCAGACAAGCTGGTCATCAAGTTTGTAGAAAGCTGATTAACTTTGGCCACAGCACTCAAGAAGGCAGTCTACTAAATTATAGGAGACTTCAATCTATATCAGTGAATGCACCTACACCAATGAAATGGTGCCTTTGAAATAAATACCAAAATTGAAATGTTCAGCAAAAGTCAAGATACCATTAGGAAATTTAATAACACAACTACATATTCCATAGAATATCTGTGTTTTATAATTTATCTATCCTTTATTACAATTTAAAAATATATGCATACATGTATGTACACATGTCTATTTCTATAGTTCAGGGTGAAGTTACACTGAAACTGTGTTGTGTGGTTGAATAGGTCTAAGTTAATTGCTCCTAGAAGAAAAATTTAACTGGGTGGAGGTTTAATAGGCCCTTAGCCCAGAAGGTTATAATAGATTTGAATAAGTCCCATGATTTCAAACTATTGTTTGTCAGCTGGCATAGCAGCCATCATATGAAGTGGCTTTTGAGTGTTGCCAAAGTGTAGGAAACTACTTTTTCCTTAAATTTTCTAATAGGCCAGAGTGTATACAAAGTAATTTATAAGGAATATAGAAAAGAACTGTTCTCAAGGAGGCTTAGATCTATTGAAATAAACAAACAAAAAGCCCACCAACAACATTAGAATTCCACCAAAAGGGAGAGGTGAAATATTTATATAGCGTGTGTGTGTGTGTGTGTGTGTGTGTGTGTGTGTGTGTGTGTGTGTGTGTAGTACTATGCCACAAACTTGGGGGTATTATGAATGATTTTTGTAAGGACTGAACAGTTTAAAATGAAAATATAAACACAGTGCTTTCTTGAGTCTGGTTTCCCACCCTCTACACTACCGTACCATCTATTTAAAGGTTTATATGAATGTTTTGTGTTTTAGGAATTCAAGACTCAGAGAAAGAATCATTATCCTCCAGGCTAAGACAAACCCAGATGTCAAGTAAACATTTGTTTAGTGACCTGTGTAGTAACCTAAACTTTTTTTAAACTGGCAGTTGGACAAAAGGAACAATGCACTTGCTACTCCTTGAAACTCTGTCTATTGCTTTAGTGTCATTAATATTTTTCTCACTCTCATTTAAGAAGTAACTCAATTTACCTTCTACCTCTTGCCAACACAAGTCCTCTGATATAATTAGGTTGATTTCTTCAGAAGTCTCCCGATATACATTCACACTATTACCACCTTTGTTCCTTGCTTACACTTCTACCATAAGGGATAACCTCTTTTTATTTATCCTCTCCATCCTTCTAGGTCCACCTGCTCTATGAATTTTTTGCCATGTTCTAGACTAGTTAACAGATAAAAGATATCATTAGTTAAAGGGTGTATAGGCATAAGAGATTTTCTTTCCTGAAATCTAGACAATTGCGTGGAGTGTAAATAACATGATTCAGATATCAATTCTGTTCAGATAAAGATAAAATTTGAAGACTCAGCTCCCTCTCCTTCATATATGTACTCTCAAGAAAACTATCTCACATTTGAGACATTTTGTAGGTCAGGTAGCAAAACCATAGCTCATGAACCCCCCTCAGTATGTATTCTTTTACTGAGTCAGCTCAAAGTCATATTCATTCAAAGCAAAAAGACTTAAACAGCATAGCAAAAGAAAGAGTGACAAGAGAGATTCCGTGTAGGTTCAGACTATTCCTTCAATTACAATCTCTTTAGCATAGGGAAGGGACATATGAAGGGAAAATATATGATTTGAGAATGTTCATGTTTTAGCAATAAATATTTAATTTTGTGGAACTGCTGATGCTATCTGGTGATGTAATTTTGCTACTCATTTCTCGGCTTGCTGAGTTGTTCTCTACTCCTACTCCTTTCTATCTTATGGGCATTTCCACTTAGCCACTCGTACTCTTTGGTGCCCTCTGATTGATTTTAGTTGTGATGTGGCTTCTTCATCAAGTTGCTGCAGCTGCTGGTAGGGTTTCAGTTCTGAAAAACTCTTTGCTTCAGAATATTTCATCTCTTTTGAGATGCAGGTCCTAGCCAGCTATACCCAATCAGTTAGGTAGAAAAACCCTTGGGTTTTTACATCTACCTTTTTAACTCCTTTTAGGTTCTCTTAATTGAAACTCTTATTTGACTTAGTACTAGAACATTCTATTCAATGCCTTCCTGCTCTATTGCATCTGTGAGCTATGAAAAAGCAATGTCTGAGTAGAGAAGACTAAAAGAGGTTGGTAATCTTTGTTTTGCTTCACCCCAATAATCTAATTACTATAATCCATACATCACTGATCACAAATATCATGCCATTTCTATATCTAAGACCCCCTTTGAATCTTTGTTATGGTATGAATAGATAATATATGTAGATAACAAGTGTTTATTAAGCACTTACAATGTGCCATATAACATACTAAGTATTGGTGATACAAATACAAGCAAAAAAAGAGGTAGTCCCTAACCTCAAGGAGCTTACTTTTCTAATGAGGAAAGACAACATATAAAAGGGAGCTGGAAAGAGGGAAAGGGGGAAGTGAAGTGGATAGAAAAGAACTACATAGAAGGAAAACTGAAAAACTACTGAGAAGTCAGCAGTAGATCCAGAAGAGAAATGAGCAAAGATGGCCTGGGTTCATAAAATAGTGGTTTTGGGCCACAACTTACAAATTAAAGAAGGAACTGCTGAAGCAATGGCAGAGAAGAGGAGGTAACTCTAGGTTCTTTAAAGGCTATACTAACAGACTAGTCTGGTAGTTCCTACATCAAGCTGGAAATATTTTAAGTATGGGTCCAGGAATATATTACATATCTTTGTTGGGAATCCCATGGCTGGTAAGCCAAGCATACCATAGAGAAAAAGAACAAACTCAAAAGACATTATCAAGGACAGAGCAAGACCCTATGATACACAGTCTTAATTGAGCTCTTTGAGTTCCTATATGCCTAGGAATCCAGTTGGGATGTACTTAATATTCAAGACTTTCCCAGGGACATATTATTGTGAGTGAGATCTCTTCCCCAGTAGCCTTATGACAAACATCTATTAGTTGAGTAGCTATTGTGACCTCATGACTGTTTAGTGAAATTGTGTGATAAAATTTGCAGTGATGCCTTCCCACCATAAGCAAGTGATTATTCAGTGGCTTTCTCCAAAGAGTGCCTGCTGTCCTCTACCCTCTACAAGTATGAATGCTTTGACCCTAGACTGTAGATTGCAGTGAATCCAAGGAATAAACTCTAGCATCAAGGAACTTTTCCTGAGGAATAGGCTTCATGGCTACCATTCCCTTATAGTATTACCATACCTCATGACCTTGGTAATGAATCTATACTGATAAATAATGATGATAGCTATAAGTTATACAGTGTCCCAAAAGAATTAGTGAAGATTTAAGCTTTAATAAGCGTAACACTCTGCTAACTTTTGCAATACACTATATAAAAATAATAATTAATAAACTTAATTACATTAAAACATATCAATTGTTATATATAATTTTAATGTAAATAGAATTATTTGTATTATACCTTATATAATGTTTATATATAACTTACATGATTAATAATGACTCATTATGCATTTATAATAATCTTACATTTATTAAAGCTTAAAGCTGGACAAAGAATTTCGGGACACCCTGTATAGAGTTTTAAGACGTGTAAAGAACTATGCATATCATTCGATCCTCACAGCAACCTGGGGGATTATTATAATAGTTATCTCCGTAATTGTCCCCATTTTACAGATGAAGAAACTGAAGTTGAGAAAAATTAAGTGAACTGTCCAGGGTCACATAGCTAATAAGTATCTAATGTAGGATCTGAACACAGATTTTCCTGACTCCAAGTCCAACACTACTCACTGAGTCTCCTCCAGCTGTGTTCTTGAATGAAGAAGAATTAGCTTCATTTAGGGAGCTATTGATATCTGTTTCACTAGTCTTTAGTCCCTTTCTCAAAAAAAAAAGAATTTTTTTTAGTATAAAGAGGCTGGTAGTCATTAGAAAACTTGCTCTGCAAGAGGAATATTTGTTCCACATGCAACTAGGTAGATAATGGGTAAAGTGTTAGGACCAGAGTTAGGAAGACCTGAGTTCTCAAGACACTTGTAAAGGACCTATGATGGAAGATGCTATCCACCTCCAGAGAAAGACCTGATAAATAGAAGCAGGCGTAGTATGGTTCCACATATATTTATAAATCTGTGTCAAATGGTGGCCTTTACTAGTGTGGGGTGGGGAAGGAGGAAAGGAGATAATTCAGAACTTAAAATCTAACCAAAAAGTTAAATTAAATTAAAATATATACAAAATGGTAGGCGTGGGGATGGGAAGGCACTAGAACTGGGAGGAGGATCAGAAAAAAAGTCTTATGCAAGAAGTGGAACTTAACTGGAGCAAAGAAAACAAGGGTTCCCAAGATGTGGAGATGAGGAGACATGGGATGGAGCAAAATAGTATGAAGAACAACATGACCAGTTTGGCTGGAATGTAAAGTTTTTTTAAACGGCAATAATGGACAAGAAAGTTAGAAAGGGAGGTTAGGACAAGATTGTGAATAGCTCCAAATACCCAAAAGAGGAATTTATATTTCTTCCTAGAAGTAATAGGGAGTCACTGGAGCTTATTGAGCAGGGTGGTGATATGGTCAGACCTACAGTTAGTATGTCAATCAATAAATATTAAGGGTCTACTATGCCAAGCACTGTGCTAAGTGATGGGGATACAAGTACAAAGAAAAGAAAATTCCTGCCTTCAAGGAGCTACCAATCTAATGGGGGAAAGTGGAGGAGGCCAAGAAGGAAAGGGACCTGACATGGAGTTGTTATGGAAATGTACAAAAGAGTGCAGCTGGGTGGAAATTAAAGAGATGGCTGACCTTGAATGGAGATGCTGGAAGGAGCTCTGTCACTCTACCTTCCAATCAGAGGGAGAGTCCCCAGGAGCAGAAAGTCCTAATGAGGTATGAATTCTGGGACCATACTTTAAGAATATTACTTTAGGAAGTACAGGTAAGATCAGAAAGAGTGAAAGCAGAAGACCAATTAGGAGGCTATTGCAACAATATATTCACATTAAAATTAATGCACACCCTTAACAATGGAATTATTGGGTCAAGGTGTATGATAATTTTAGTTGTTCTCTTTTTTATACTGCCAAGTTGCTCTTCAAAAATGGTCTACAAATTTGCAATTAAGTGGTGTCAACTGGAACCCAAATCTCATAGATTCCGACTGTTAGAACTGGAAGAGATATTAGATATGTCTACCCAACACCCTCCATTTACAAAGGAGGAAACAGTCAGGGTTCCTATCTGTGCTGGGACTAGAACCTAGATCTTTTGATACTTGGTCCAACATCCTTTCAGTCACAGGCACCAACCCTTCCACAGTCTCATGACTCAGGATCAGCAGTTAAACCAGGAGAGGGACCCTTTAGTTCTTTCAGGCATTCTCTTGCTCTTACCTCTGCCCTTTGGGAAAATGTAAGGTAAATCCAGGGATGTGGGACTCAAGGATTGACTTCATTCATGGCCTGACTTTAGTGTGGAACTCACTTCTTCCCTGCTCCCCACCTCCCACAAACATACAGTTCTTTTAGAGGCGATAGGGAACTTCTAGACCTGGGGAAGCATTTCTCCCTTCTCAGGGCAGCCCAAACCCAAACAGGAGCCTGGAATCCCTGAGTCTCTTGCCCAATACCAACCCTCCTCTTTCTCCCTTTCTCATCAGGAAAGTTTGAAAAACTGAAAAGGACAAAACTCTTAGGGAAAGCCAAGAGGATTAACAAGGGAGTGATGTCCCTAGGAAGACACAGCCCTATAGCAAGGGTGGAAAGGTTGTCTCCTTTCCTCCTTTTACTCTGACTTTCATGGGCAGCTCACTATTAGGGAAAGGGGAACTAGGATCCTGGCTATCATTAGTCTTTAGGATGCTATTTTTTTTCCAGGTGGTTGGGTCACAGTTGTTGACATGGAAGGTATCTGGCAGCCTCAGTCCCTGCCCAAAGAGCCAGAAAACTAAACTAGTTGCTTGCATCTCTACTCTCACCAGTCTATCACCAGTTACACACACCTGCATCCCCACATCATCGCAGCCCCTAGGCTCCACCTCTGCCTTCTTTTATAAAATAATATAATTACTTGCTCACAGTCCTGGAAATCTCCAGTCCTGGAGCAAATCTCTTTCTGGTGGGGCAAATACTCAGAGCCCCTACACTTTTTCACTGTAAGGAAAATCTTTTCTTTTCTTTCTCATCTACCAAGATACTTGGGGCAGTTAGATGGTGCTGTGGATAGAGCACCAGTGCAGGAGTCAGGAGGATCTGAGTTCAAATCTCACCTCAGACACTTGACACTCACTAGCTGTGTGACCTTGGGCAAGTCTCTTAACCCCAATTGCCTCATCCTGGGCCATCTCCAGTCATCCTGATGAATATCTGGTCACTGGATTCAGATGGCTCTGGAGGAGAAGTGAGGCTGGTGACCTGTACTCCCTCACTCAAAACAAAGTCAAGTGCAAGTCATGTCACTATTTCTCTGATGGCATGGTCTTCTTTGGCAACAAAGGATGAACACACACTAAGATACTAGGCATTAAAATATTCCACCTTCTTGAGATTTAAGTACCTATTTCTCACTATTTAGCTAATAGTTCCTGCCTTGAAAAGGATTTTCCTAGCTAATCTCACCCTTCCCTTACATGCCTATGATTCTTAGATTCTTCATTTTTTATTGTTCTTTTCTCAGGTCAGGAAAAGAAAAGATCAAGCTGCCTCCTTATAAATTCTTTTAATCCATAACAATTTCCCTCTAATCAGGGAAAATTTACCCTAGCAACCAAGTTACTGACACTCTCAATTAATTCTCTCTTCCCTTCCCTATCAATACTCAATTAACTTTGAATCCCATGTTTACTAAGACCTAAAGGTTTACAATCTGCTCAGGACAACTTTCTTTCTTTTTTTTTTTAATAAGGTCTTTAAAAAAATCAAAAAAACAATTTTAAAATAAATTATATGATGGTATCCTCTTATCTTCCGGGAATTTAATGAACTTAACTCAAGCCACTATGAAGCTCTACCAAACTTCATGCCAGTTTTCATTGAGGTATAGGAGTCAGAATTGTTTAGGTGAATCACTGACTTCCTCCTCAGCTATCACGTAAATATTCATGTCATAGTAGATACAGCGAGCAGTTAGGTGGCACAACAGAGGGCTGAGTCTGGAGTCAAAGTTCAAATCTGGCCTCAGATAACTTTCTAGCTGTGTTATCCTGGACAAGTCTCTTAAGCTGTTTGCCTCGGTTTCCTCATCTGTAAAGTGAGCTGGAGAAGGAAATGGCAAACCACTCCACTGTCAAGAAAATTCCAAAAGGGTCACAAGAGTTGGACACAGCTGAAATGAAATAACAGCACAGAGTGGGAAATCCCATTCCCACAGAGGTTTGAGGGTAGGTCTAAGTCCAGAATGGAAAAAGTCTTTCAAAAAGATGCCGTCACCAACATCCATTATTCTCCACGCAAACTAATCAAAACAACAATAACAAATGTTAGGTGAGTATCTCCTATCTATAAATCAAGGAGGAAAGGACAGGAAGGATATCATGAAATATAAACTACCAGAACTCCAACCCTATAGTAAATTCTACTCTCTTTGGTAATTTTCCAGAGAAAGTGTGATGGGAGTAGTCAAACTACCTGTTCCACTGGTGATGGGATGGGGAAGAAAATACTGAAATGTCAGTACCTGGGGCAAAGCTGTAGCTTCTCTGATCTCAATCTGACTATGAACGTGACTGGCAGTGATGTGATAGTTGGATTATCAAAAGGAGAGACTTACCAAACGTTAGATAATAGTCTAGGTGTTTGCTCTAGGGTGGTTATAGAAGAAGGAATGGATGTCATGGATATTGGAAGTAGAATCAAATGATTGGATGAGTGATGGGGAAAAGTTAAAGATGTCCCAGGTTTCTAGCCTTTATAACCAGGAGAATGAAGGTGAGACCATTTCATTTTTGTCTTTACATTTTCAGTACCTACCACAATGTCTGATACAGAGGAGGTGCTTAATAAATTATTGAATGAATGGATGAATGAATAAAATTAGGAGGGAAGAGATGAGTTCTATTTTGTACACGTTGAGTTTGATATGTCATTGTGGTAGAAATTATCAGCAGGCAATTGAAAATTTGGGCCTGAAGCGGCAGAAAAAGGTCAGGTCTAGAGATATAGATTTGAGAGTCATCCACATAGAAAAGGAAACTAATTTTTTGTCATGAGGGTTGATGAAATTACCAAGGGAGAGAGTCTATAAAAGGAAATAGTATTGCAGAATTCTTCCAACTAAGAGTTGGGAGAAGGAAGATGAAACCATGAAGGAGACTGAGAAAAAGTGGTCAAATAGATAGGAGGAAAATGAGGAAAAAGCAGTATTCCAGAAATGATCATCAAGAAAGGGTTGGTCCACAATATTAACTGCTGCAGATAATTCGAAGATTAACTTCTGGAGTTAAAAGGGACCTCAACAGCTGTCTAGTTCAACCCAAACCCTCCCCCAAGAGTCCCCAATATAACATGCCCAATCAACCAATCTTGGTTTGAAAAGTCAGAAGGGAACCTACAATTTCCTGAGACATTGTTGGATTTTTTATTCCACCTTACTTCCCTCCACATGCTCTATGATTCAGTGAATTCAGCCTCCTTCCTGTTCCCCAAACAAGACACTCTATCTCCCAACTTCGGGCATTTTCACTGACTATCCACCTTGCCTGGGATTTTCCTCCTACATCCTACATCTCCATATCCCAGCCTCTTTGGCTTCCTTCAAGTCTCAGCTAAAATTCCTCCTCCTTCAAGAAGACTTTTCCAAAACCCCTTAACTCTAGCACCTTCCTTGTGAGATGAACTCCACTTATCCTATTTATATTGTTAACTTGCATCCCTGACCTCTTCCCCCTTAGACTGTGAGTTCCTTGAGAGCAGGGACTGGGTTTGCCCTTTTTTTGGTATCCCTAGTGCTTAGCAGTGTCAGAACACAGTAGGAGCTTAATAAATGCTTGGTGACCTGAATCTAGTCATTTTAATTGGTGGGGGAGAGACAGAGAGAGAGAGACAGAGAGAGAGACAGAGAAACAGAGAGACACAGAGAGAGAGAGAGAGAGAGAGAGAGAGAGAGAGAGAGAGAGAGAGAGAGAGATGAGAGAGAGGCAGGTAGACAGACATAGGGATTGGACCTGCAATTTCATTGCTATATGGCCTACAGAATTGCCCAGGGTATTGACAAGTTAATCGACTTGCTCAGTCACATAGGCACTATGTGGCAAAAGTTTGATTAAATCCAGATCCTCAAGGTTTGGGGCAGGTCCCTGTCTGTTATGCCACACTGCTTCTCATATAGACATATACATATATATGAGTGTGTGTGTGCTATATTAAAAAAGGTAGAAAGATTTGTATGAATTTATGAAATGAACAGAGCCAAGAGAACAGTTTGAAACTTTATACAATGTATAAACTTTATACAATGACCGCAATAACAATGTAACCCTTGAAAGGGTTCATAACTCTGATAGAATTATGACTTAAAAAGGCCAGAGCATTCCTCCCCACTCTTGACAGAGAGGTGATGTACTAAAGTCCAAGAAGGAGAAAGCACTCTCAGACTTGGCCAATGTGGTGTTGATTTGTTTTGCTTGACACTTCACTGTTCTGATTGACCTCCCCTGGATATTCTTCAGCTTATTAATGTTCTTAAAAAATGTGGTCCTTAGAAATGAACATGACACTACAGATAGAGTCTGACCTGGGCAGAGGATAGTGTGACTATTACTTATTTAGTCCTTGAAATTATCCTTTCCTTAGTGCAAGCCAAGATTGAATTACTCTTTTTGGCTGACATATTACACTGATTCATAGTAAACTTTCAATGCAGTAGCAGCACCTCTCCCATCTTTTTATCAGACAAATACTGTCTCCCATCTTGTACTTGTGAAATTGATTTCTTGAGCTCCAGTGTAAGACTTTACATACATACATCCTTATTAAATTTCATCATATAAGATTTAGCCCAATTTTCTAGGCTATCAAGATATTTTGCATCTGATTTAACAAGTAACTTATTGGTAACTTTTGAGAAAGCTGTTTGAGAAATGAGGATAGAAGTTAGAACTCCACCAATCAATACATATTTATTATGGGCCTACTATGTGCCAAGCACAGTACTAAATATAGGAATGCAAGGGATTGAGGAATGATTGGGTGGTAGGTAGAGCCAGAAGAAGAGAGGGATGAAACTGTGGCAGGGTGGAAAATAAAGGTTAAGGGAAGAGATGTTTTTTGTGATGTCTTTTTTTTTTTTTAATAGGGAAGACCTGTTGTGTTGTATGTAGAAAAATAATCATTCAAGATATAGAAAAAATTGCTGAAATGTATGAAGAATTTTGTAAAAACCTATCAGCCTTAGGATGGAATTACGTAAAAGGCTATGTAATAATTCACATTTATATTTTATATTTATATTTTACACTTTACAAAACCTTTTAATACATTGTTTCACTTGTCACCTCTCCTCCCACATAACCCTATAAAGGAGATAATGCAAATTCTCCATTCTACGGATTCAGAAACTGAGACTAGGGGAAGTTAAGTGACTTGTTTAAGATCCCAACAGCTAGAAAGTGGCATTTAAAACCAGGTCTTCTGACTCCAAATCCGGTGATCTTTCCAGTACACCATTCATTGTTGCTTATGTTGCTTGGAAGAGTAAAATAACAGTATTTCAGAACATCCAAGAAAATCTGGATTCCCCTCATATCAGGACAACCCCCCACCCTGCAACTACAAATGTGTAGAAAACAGCCTCCCACTGCTTTTAAATAAATATCTGTTAATAGAAGCGTCGCTGCCATTCAGATGATGATTAACTCGGTTCATTGCAAATCCTTCCGTTTCAATGAGACGGACTCGGAGGGAGTCAAATAAATGCACGCAGGGTGACTGTGCCCCCCGAGACCACGGGCCAGCGTTTGCCCCTGCTGCTCCCAGCCCAGGAATCTGGTGTAGGGCTGGTAGGGAGAGACCCAGAGGAAGAGGGGAAACAATCCAGTCCGGGTTTTGGTTGCACAAGGACTATTGGGCTGCGAGGAATGGCTAGTGAGGAGGGGAGAGGGGGCGGTGGTGGAAAACACACAACACAAACAGCTCGAGCGCCGCCGGAGAGCGGGCAGCGATAGGCCCGGGAGCCGGCGGCTGGGGCAGGGCCCGGGCGAGGCGCAGCGGCCGGCTCGGGCCGCTTGCATGGAGCCCTCGGAGGCGGACTGCACAGGCTGTGGCTCCCCGCGGCCAGCGCCGGAGGCGGCCCACCGCTCGCACACACCCACCGCCGCCGCCCGCCGCCGCGGCTCTGCCCGGCGCTAGGAGAAGCCGGCAGCCCGCCTCCTGCCCGGGCTGGTCCGCCGGGCTCGGGCGGAGGAGAGGCGGCGCCGCCGCCGCCGCCGCCGCCGGCCAGCGCCTGAGCACGGGCACTTGCATGCCTTGGGAGGCGGCCCCAGCGGCCCCTGCTTGCCCCGACCCCCGGCGGGCTGCGCCGCGAGCGGCAGCCCGAGCCCGAGGAGGAGGAGGAGGAGGGCGAGGAAGAGGAGGGCGAGGAGGAGGAGGAGGAGGCGGCGGCGGGGACAAACTCGCCCGCTTTGCACTGCGGCCGGGAGCCCCTGCGCCAGGCATGCAGGCTCGGCGGTTAGCCAAGCGCTCCAGCCTGGGGAGCCGCCGGGGGGGCGCAGCGCTGCAGCCGCCGCCGGGCCCGGCGCTGGCCCAGGAGGGCGCCCTGCCCGGGCTGCCGCCCCTGGCCCCGGCCCGGGAGAGCTGGAGGCCCCCTCCCCCGCCCCGCCGAGCCGGAGCCGGAGCCGGGGCCGGGGCCGCCCCCCCTCCCGCCGCCGCCGCCGCCGGCGCAGCCACGGTCCCCGCCCCGGTGCTGCTGCTGCTGGAGGAGGAGGAGGAGGACGGCGAGGAGGAAGGGGGGAGGCGACGGAGGGGGCGCGGGAGGCTGGAGGGGAAGCCCCGGGGGGGCGCGGAGGAGGAGGACGACGACGAAGAGGACGACGAGGACGAGGAGGTGGTCGTCGAGGTGGTGGAGGAAGACGAGGAGGAGGACGTGGAGGAGCGCTTCGTGCCCCCCGCGGCCCCGAAGGGCCAGAGCCGGGGCTCGCAAAAGGTGCGTCCCGCGCCCGGGGACGGGGACGGGGGCGCGGGAGGGGGCACCCGGCCGGGGCGCGCTGGAGGCCGGCAGTGAGCGGCGGGGCTCGGAGGGGTGTGTCAGCCGGAGCCTCTCCGGCCCCGGCCCCTTCCTGGGTCCTGCCTGTGCCCGCGAGTGTGTGTGCGGCTGTGTGTCTGTGTGTCTGTATGAGAGTGTGTCTGTGTGTGTGTGTGAGTGTGTGTATGCGTGTGTGTGTATGCGTGTGTGTCTGTGTGAGTGTGTGTGTGTGCGTGTGTGTCTGTGTCTGTATAAGAGTGTGTGTCTGTGTGAGTGTGTGCGCGTGTGTATGTGTCTGAGTGTGTGTGTGTGTGTATGTGAGTGTGTCTGTGTGTGTGTCTGTATGAGAGTGTGAGTGTGTGTGTGTGTGTGTGTCTGGTCCCGTCCGCTTGGAGGGGTGAGCCACTGGCACGCTACCAGCCCCTCTTTCTCTACCCCGCCTTAGGCTTCGCAGCTGCAACCTGTCCCCTCTTTCTTGAGGCTTGCCCAGCTTCCCTGTGTGGGCTAGGAGGTGGCACCAGGTGAATGCGCCTTGGGGAGCACGGAGAGGTGTTGTGGAATTTCTCCCACTCAGGGGAAGTGGGAGTGTGTGTGTCTCAGTGTGTGTGTGTGTGTGTGTGTGTGTGTGTGTGTGTGTCTGTGTCTGTGCGCGCGCGCGCGTGTGTGTGTGCCATACCCTGGGGTGGGGGAGTGCTGTTGTTTTCAATCTCGGGCTGGGTCTGTCAGATATTGAAGGCGAGCAGCAGCAGCCACAGCAGCTTCCCATGTTGATCGGACCAATCGCCTTTTTGCTTAGGACCTGTTGTTGATGCGACTCTAGTAGTAGGCACTTGTTAGGTGGATATTCCTCTGTTCCCATTTCATGGAAAAACAAATGAGCCCTTCTTTCGTGTGGGAAGGTTGCTTGTAGTTTTAGGGGTTCCCTTTTCCCTGCCAGTGTTTAAAAGGACTATAGTTATTTCCGCAAAATTGCTGAAAAAAATTAGGGTCAGCCTGAGGACACTAGCAGTTTCAAAAGATGAGCCTTTTTTCTAAGTGTATGTTGTTGAAATTTCTAGAGTGCCCCCTCTATGCTGAAGCAGAAACCAGTATTTTGGTTTTTATGTCTTCAGCAGATGATAAGGGGTTTATTTATTACACAACTGACTGTCTAGAGTTTTCAGGCATGGGATTGGATAACACAGCGATTGCATGGATATGTGTTGCCAAGAAGTTTTGAGAGTAGCAGTGGTAAACTGTTGAGCAAGGGATGATTACTTTTCATTATTGCTGGGTTTGTGTGTGTATGTGTGTCTGTGTGAACTCCAAAGCTATCAATTGAACTTTGTGGAACAGACGTGTATTGGAATCAAGGGAATCATATGAACATACCTGTTCTTTTAAACTTTCAGCTGAAAAGGTAAAGACTATAGAACATATGTACTTCCAACGCTTGTGGAAAATGTTAGATCCACAAAGCAAATAGTTGTTAATAGGTAGCAAAGGAGCAGTTGGCCTCAATAAGCAAGTAAGACATTTTCTTGAAAGCTGTAAATTAGGACCATCTTTTGGGGGAGGGGGAATCCTGAACTATAACAAGTCTGCTTTACACTTGTCATAAAAATTTAAGCCTAACTTAGGTGTCAAGAAGAACAATGGCAGTTCTAACGTGCTCTGTTTTAAGAAAATCCAAAAATGAAAATCTAAATTAAAAATAAAATGTATTTTACTAATATCCTATTTTACTTCATTATTGTATGGAAGTAACTCTAGGTTACTGAAGGCTGTGCCAGCAGAGCAAATGGTCCAGAAGATCCAAAGCTCAAAACCTTTTGAGTGAGGGTTGGTTGAGTGAATGTATGCTAGAGGAAGATCAGAAAACTGGCCATCAAGTAACAGATTTTTCTACCACAGCAATTCAGAGAATACTGTCCATTAGAGAGACAGTGGAGTGGAGTAGAAAGATGGCAGGGTTTGGAATCAGACTTGGATTTAAAGTTACTTGGGAAAGTCACTTGTAAGCACAGAGCCACATTTCCTTATCTGTAAAAGGGGAATTATATTATTTGTAGTACTCTTACTGCCCAGGGTAAGGAAAGTGCTTTGTGCTGTATTATAAATGTGGATTATTTCTTCTTCTTCTTCCTCTTCCTCCTCCTCCTCCTCCACTATCACCACCACCACCACCACCACCACTACTACTACTACACTACCACCACCACTACCACTGCAGTTACTTTATTTTAGAGGGCTCATGACCTGCACTGGTGAAAGTAATTACTTCAATAGTGAGGTAAAAGATTTTTGAACTATAAATATAAACAAGTAAACTAGGTGGTAGTGATTTGCATTTCAAAGAAGACTCATCAGCTTTTCAGGAGTACCTTTATTGGAAAAAGAGAGGTATACATCTTGTTCTGTTCATCTTTCATTTACTGACAGAGAATTTTGATACCCTTTATCCTGGGTGGTCTACTAATAGAAGAAAATTATTTTTGTTATCAGAATATAGAATGTACCAAGTCAGTCCCTCACATGATTAACTTATCTTATTCATTTAAGATGTATATCAACCTTTTCTGAGAAGGATTTGCATCACCTTACAAATCAATCATAATGCAAAGTAAAATGTGTAGCACTAACAACAGAACATAGGTTCTGGTTAGAAAGCTTAAGCAGAGATTCATGATTTGGGGCCTGAAGCTAGATTTCTTCAGTTCCTATGAACTTACATAGGGGGAAAAAATCACTTTTTAAAAATTTTCATTAACCTTTAACTAAAATTTAACTTTTCCTTCAACTATTTAAAATCATCATTCTAAGAAGGTAATAGAAGGCTTTAATCCACTGACAGAGGGGTTCATAACACAAAAAACAGATGAAGCACCGCCCCTCCCATCTAAAGGAAACAGAGGGAGTAGGTGCTAATAAATGCTTGAGATAAATTATTATATTGCTACTGTTGGAAAAGGAAGTTCCTTGATAGCTAAGGCAAAAAGGAAATGTTATGTTACGTATTTTTCATTGGGGGGTGGTGGTGGTGGTGGTGGAAGACACATTTATCTTTAAAGAGAAACTTTTTTTCCTTGAATTAGACTTGAGTGGAGTTTTAGCATGTGGATCCTTATTTAAGGGCTGTTGGGAAGAATTGTGTGTCTTCAACTCTTCATTTATAAAAAGGTATAAAATGTTTAAGGACATAAAATTATAACTAGTGAAGGCCTATCTTGAATGATTGCATTACAGCTGGGGTAGGGTAGCTAGTAGGTGGTTTACTGATTCATTTTATTGTGCTCTAATTCAAGGCTGGGAACCTGTGGTCCCAACCATGCTCTAACAGTACAAAAACAGAATTTGGAGAATTTCGATGACTGGATAGATAACAAGACATTTGTGTACTGCAAGCATTGTGCCCCTTGTTAATAGCTCTTCATGAATGTGACTTTGAGCATCATGGGGAGTGCAATTTTTTGGCATTAAAGTATACGTATGATTAAGAAAAATTATATGACAACAGGTCTCTTATTGTACATTTCTGTGTGCTGTATCCTGTGCAGCTACCTACCTCACTACCTCCAGATTTTCTTGAATTAGAAGGTCTAAATGACAGAATTGTTAGTGATGTTCCTCCGCCAAGGCGTGATCCATAGGAAATCTGGATTAGGAATACAGTTTCTTCATTGGTTATCTCTCCAAGAGTTGCTAACGTGTTGATTAGATTCTCAAATATCAGGTGTGTACAGAGGCTGACAGGTGCTAGATCGAAGTGAATTCATGGTATTAATTGCCCAGTAGTAGATATAGGGTAGCACAGTGAAAGTGATAAGCTTTAGATGTGAGGGGGTAGGAGGATTGGAGTTCTGTTGTGAAAATTTAATAGCCAGAATTGTATTCTTTGTCTAAAAAGAAGGCCCAAAAGCCTACTTCTTTACAGGCTGGTCAGCTAGAGTACCTGCAACTAGACCTTTTTCCTAAGGAAAGAACTTTGGACTTTTCCATGGATCTGTACTAAGTTCCATGCTGCACAGAACAGAAGAGCAGACATTAACTTGAAAAGTTCTTAGAGTGGGTGTTACCTGCTAATGATCTTGTTCATAAATGAATCTTATTATGGGCCTACCACAATGAACCAGTTGCAAAATGTATTCCTGAATAATTAGCTGAATTGACCTGTTAGCTGACCATTCAAATGTTAAATCTCTGTTGTCTGTTATTCATTTAACAAATATTTATTGACAGTGTAATCTGTGCAGAGTACTAATAGATACTCTAAGGGATACAAAGATGTCTAAAATGTAGTCCTTTCTGTAAAGTCCCTTCTGTAAATGGGGTTACAGATTAGTAAGGGAGAAACTAAGTACAAGAATAACAGTCAGTATGTAATTAGTGAGGGAAAGCCTTCCCTCAATTCTGATCCTCTCCCCCAAATGTAACTGTTATCTCAAATTTTCATCTTGATAAGAATAAATAATAACTAACATTTATAGAAGAACTTAAACATTTGCAAAGTGACATACACTATTTCTCTTGACCTTTCTTTTGACCTCTTGAGATTCTACCTCATATTATACTATCTGATATATTCTCCTTTGCAGTAAAATGTAAGATCCTCAAGATCATGAACTACATTATTTTTCAACTTTGTGCTCTGAGTACTTTACCTTGCACTTGACACAGTGTTTTAGGGTCTAACCTGTGATTCCATTGTTGTAGTAGTTTCCAGTAAGGAAATGCCCTCTACCAGTACAGAGTAGCACCTCCTCTTCAATTTCTAGTCTTAGTTGCCTAGGCCATTGAGAAGGTGATTTGCTCAGGTCTTCCTGAAGAGAAGTCTTAACTCTTTCTATCTGTTAGGTCAAGGTGTCTACTACACATAGTAGGTGCTTCATAAATGTTTGTTGAATTGAACTAGAGTACACTAATAATAGTTAATAACAGCCAGCATTTACATAGCACTTTATGTTTACAAAATATTTTACATCTTACTTGACCTAGAAATGGCACAACCAAATCCTATTGTTTTTGTTGATCCTCCATTTTCAAAGAGAACCAATGACATCATGAGATTGGGGGTAAAATAGTTGATGATGGGTGATATCTTGACTTTCTAGTAAATTGGATTTAAATGAGGCAGAGTTGCAAAAAGTTGTCAGCCTCACCCTCTTCCAGAGTCATCAAAGTCCAATGGCAGGACAAAAGTCAAGATACTTGGCAATGATCTGGGAAGCAGAACAAAATACCATAAGAATTCCTAAGAGGGAGAGAATCACATATGGCTAGGGTAGCATAGGATTTGAGAAATTAAGATGGGACAAAGGTCATTTCATTCATTAACAACATTTAATATTAGGTACCAAGGATAGCAACGATAAATGGAAAGCACTCCCTGCTCTCAAGAAGCTTACAGTTCACTGCAGACTATACCATGTAAACAGGCAAATTAGTAAATTTGAGATAATCTGAGGAGGGAGAGACAGCATTAGCAACTAAGTGGGTTAGAGCAGGCTTCCCATCAGAAAAACACCTGTGCTGGAGTCTAAGCGGCTAGGGTGAAAAGGCGGTGCTATCCAAGCTTGATGTGGAGCCTGATGGAGGAGATGGAAATGGGAGGTGAGATGCCAAGTTGTGAAAACACCAAGCAGGTCAGCATGGAGGAATTGTGCATTGTGTGAAAAGGAGTAATATGAAAAAAGCCTGGGAAGGTTGGCTTAAGCTAGTTGGTGACAGGCTTTAAATGTTTAATGGAAAAGTTTGTATTTTATCCTAGAGGCAATGGGGAGCCTCTTTTTTTGTTTTAAAGCAGAGACATGACATGGTCAGAATTGAGCTTTAAGAAGACTGTTTTTCCAGCTGTTTGGAAGGTGGATTGAAGAGAAGAGTGACTGGAAATAAGGAGACCAACTAGGAGACTTGCAATAGTATGGGCTAGAAACGATAAGGATCTGAACTGAACTGTGTTGTGGCCTTGAGATTGAAGAGAAGAGAATGAATGTAAAAGTAGAATCAACAAGATTTGGCAACTGATTTGAGGAGGGGTGAGTTTGAGGTGGAGGAAAGAATCAAGGATTATACAGAAGTAATGAATCTGAGTCTAAAATAGGCAATAGGCAAATAGACTCATTGGAGAGAAGGGAAGCAAGGTGATGAGTTCTATGTTCAACATGTTGAGAATGTGATGCCTATAGGATATTCAGGTAGAAATGTCCAGGAGGTAGTTGTGATGTGGAACTGGTGCTGAGAAGAGAAATTATGGCTAAATAGGGTACTGAGCTTGGAATCAGGAAGACTCCTCTTCAGGAGTTCAAATCTGGCCTCAGATACTTCCTAGCTGTGTGACCCTGGGCAAGTTACTTAACCCTGTTTACCTCAGTTCCTCATCTGAGAGACAGGAAATGGCAAACTATCCCAGAATCTTTGCCAAGAAATGGTGTCATGAAGAGTCAAAAACAACAAAATAGATTTGGGAATTCAATACATAAAGATAATTTAACCTATGAGAGCTGATGTCATCACTAAGAGAGGGTGTAGAAAGAGAAGAAAGTGCCCAGGTGAGAATGTTAGGGAACACCTATGATTAAGGGGAAGGATATGGATGATGAGGCAACTAAGAAGGAACCATGAGACAGATTGGAAAAGATTTAGGAGAGAGCCTTGTCATAGAAGATGATGGAGAAGAGCATCTCCAAGAAATAGTAGGGAAGATCGGGTCATCAATGTTAAATGCTCCTAAGAGTTCAGAAGAGGAAGAAGAGTGAGAAAAGGTCATTAGACTTAGCAGTTAAGAGATTATTGATAAACTTAGAGAAGGTAGTTTCAATCAAATCCTAAGACTGGAAGCTGGTTTGCAAGGGGTTGAGAAATATTTGCGAGGTGTGGAAGTAGATGCAATGAGTGTGGTAGAATTATTCCAAGTGGAACAAATGGTATGAACAAATTTATGGAGGTGGGAAGAGATAAGGCATGTTCAGGGAACAGTAAATAGTCCAATCTGACTGGAACATAGGCTATGTGAGGGATAGTAAAGGAAGATAAGATTGGAAATGTAGACTGGGGCCAGTTCTGAAAGGCTTTGGATTTTAGCCCAGAGAGCCTGTATTTTATTAAGTAGGCAGAGTTGTAAGGGACCTTAGAGGCTATTTAATTTACTCATCTAAATAAGAATCCCTTCTGCATCATGTGCACCAAGTGATCTTCCAGCCTTTGTTTAAAGACTGGAGGGAGGAGGAATCCACTGTCTCCCAAGGCATCTCAGGCATTTGCTTCTTCGCTGGGCTTCTGTTAAACTGGTCTTCTCCAACACAACATGAATTTCAGTGTTTCCTCACCTGAAATTCCTTTTATTGTCTTTCTCAAATTCTACCCTCTCTTTAAATCCCAGCTGACATCCCATTTTCTCTGGGCTACCTTTCCTGGCCTATCTAGCTCTCAATGATCTCTTCTCCAGAATTTCTGAAATGTTTGTTGTCTGCACAGTTCACTTTGCACTTAGAGATTCCTTGGTATTTGCTAGTTACTTTTTATGGTGATGATTATTACATAACAGTGTACAGTGCCCAGTACATAGTAGGAGCCTAATAAATGCTTGTTGACTGACTAATAATGTGGTTAAGAATAGCTGCATTAAATACGATAATAAATCATATTTCTGCTAAACTTAACGGTTTCCAAAGTACTTACCTCACAACAACTCTGGGAATTCTTATGGGCATTATGATCACATTTTACATATGAGGAAACAGGGAGGTCAAGTGACTTTCAGGCTTGACTCAAAGTTCCTCAAAACTAATGTTCTTCCCTCTATCACATATATATTTTGTATTTTAGGGTCATTTATATTTGGACATTTATTTACATTTGTTTTATTATACATTACATACGTTAAGGACATTTAGGGACATTTATTTTTGTATCACCAGCTTTCCTTATAACCACAGATGATGTTTATATAGTGCCTTAAGTCTTACAGAACCCTTTACATATATTACCTTTTTTTCATTCTTGGAATAATTCTGTGATATAGTTGTCACAGGTATTATTGGCTTCAGGAACTTGATGTTCAGAGAGTTGGTAAATGACTTGTTTATGATCATACAGCTATTGAGTATTAGAGAAAATGTTCAAATCCATATCTTTTTGTGCACTAAATCCCAGACTTTTTCTACTATCATTATACTGCTTTTGTAGGAGTTTGGGGGCCGGGGAAGATAGGATGTAAGAGACTTGAGGAAAGTTCCAGTTTCCAAATACTCGTGGAAAGGGGAAACAGAAAAACTGTCTATGAGATCATAATTTTCTGCATCTAGCTTGACTCTTAAGATGATTTCACCAGTTAACTCATAAGCTAGTGTCATCCCCTGGAGAGTTTTTGATTGGTTATCAAGAGATAGGAGTTCTAGTTTCATCTTTGGTAGCTAGTAGCCATGTGAATTTCAGCAAATTACTAGCTGAGCCCCAGTTTCTGCATCTGTAAAATAAAGAGGAGGGATTTGATAATCTCTAAGGCACACTCTAGTTCAAATCTCTGAACTCTTATTAGACTAGGTATTTTAATCTTAATACTTGCCTTTACTTTTCTTCTTCTTTTCCCCTTTCTTTGGCTGTCCTTCTACTGAACCAACTAGAAATTACTGAGATTAGTCTTTCTGTTTTCCCTTTCCAGGGGTATTTGGAAATTGCAACTCTCCTCAAGTCTCTTCCATGCTGTCTTTATTTGTCCCCAAACCTCCAATGATTGGTTCCTCTCCTGGCTCCACTCACTAATCCTGGGCCTCATCCTCGAAGTCAGCGCTTTGAACCCTCCAATTTCTGCTTTTTTCTTTCTTCCTTTAATTCTGAGCTCTCAGTGATTTTTGGTGGAAGAGGTTACACTCTGTCGGGCCAAGTTCCTGGTTGTTTATTTTTTCCTTCCCTTCAGATCATTTCAGGGGAACCCTGGTTTTCAATTCCCTATTATGTCTAACCCCTAGCCCCAGTTGCCCCTGCCCAAACTTCCTGACTGTGTAAGATTTTAAGCTAGAGAATAAAAAGATTGATCTGGTGGCTTTGTATGTATTGATTGGTATGAAGTGTGAAGGCAAGGAGACCAATTAACAGGTTTCTAACCATGAGGTTAAAGACCTGAGCTAGTGTTATTTGTGGGAAGGGACGTTCTTCTAATTGCTCTTTTTGGTAGTAACTAGCCAGAGCATTTCAGCTGCGTTTTAAGGTCATAAAGGAGAATACTTTTCTTTCTGTTTACTGTAGTAGGAAAATATGAATAAACATCTAATAGCAAGTGATATAGATAAAAATTAAAAGAAGAAGTTCTGGGACATATCCATGTTTTATACCTCTTAAAATGGAAACAGTAGTCATCATGGAACTATTACTACTCTAACTTGTTTAGTTGTGTCTGACTTTTTGTGACCCCTTTTTGGCAGAGGTTTTCTTGGCAGAGAAATAGTGAAGTAGTTTGTCATTTCCTTCCCCAGCTCATTTTACAAATGAGAAACTGAGGTGAACAGGGTGAAGTGACTTGCCAGGGTCACACAGCTAGTAAGTGTCTGAGGCCGGATTTGAACTCCTGCAGATGAGTGTTCCCGATTTCAAGTCCAATTCTTTATTCACTTTGCCACCTAGCTGTTCATTCTCACTTTTAGCAGCAGTGTTTTGATATGGACATGAAAAGACCTTTAATAGCTTAACACCTTTATCCTGTTTGTACAAGCTTGCTCCAGCCTAGCCAAAGGATACTGATGGATTTTGTCTATAGTCTTAAGTTGCCTTTAATTATTTTCTCAATGAATGTAGCACAGTTTAAGGGTGACCAGTAGTTGAATAATTTTGCCTATGCTTGAATATATCTTGATGTTTATTATGCAAAATATCAGTTTGAGAAATCATTTTGAAATTAGGAGAAAGTTGGCGTATTGTATATTGATATATTTTGTTTTTACAACATGCTTTCCACCATGTTTTTGTCTTTTTTTACTGTACTTTGTTACCATTTTTACAGTACCTTCATTTTTTAGTAGATTTCTCCTCTTCCCAGCCCCTCCCTAGGGATCTATCCTTTTAACTTAAAAAAAAGAATATGAGGAAAGATACTTCATCAGAACTAAAACATCAACTTGTAGTATATGCAGTATTGAATGTATGTCTTAAAATATATTTAGAAATGTGAGACAGGCCCGCATCTCAAGGAACTCACATTTGAATCACTTAGAGGAAGTTTTACTTTTCGGGCAGTTGAAAAAGCCCAGTCCTTAGGGTGCAGCATCAGTGCAGATGGTAATACATATTCTTTACTGTCTTAGCCATTACCTTCTCTGCAAAGAAGGGGAAGAGTTTATTCTTCCCTAAGGCTCAAGCTTGCTCATTATTAGTGTTCAGTTTTATTGTGTTTTTTCTTTTTTCTATTTTCTGTTTCTATTTAGTCATTGTGTATATTGTTTTCTTGATTCTGCTTACTTAAATATATATTAATACATGTAAACTTTCCTATCCTTCTCTGAATTTTTCATATTTTGTATGGCATGGTACCACATCACAACAATCACATATCACAATTTCTTAAGCCATTTTCCCATTGATGAATATCCATTTTACTTCCAGGTTTTTGCTGTCATACACATATACATATACATACAATACTGTTATGAATATTTTATATACATATATGTGTATATAGGACCTTTCTGTCTTTGATTCTGGCATAGGATTTTGAAGGAATATCTTACAAATTGATCAGGCAGTAATTCAGTGTTAAGAATCATTCTGTGATAATATACTCTTACATGCCACTTTAAAATTTAGCTAAATTTTTTTTTATAACAGTCTTATGAGTATTGTTATGTGAAGAGTGCGAATGAACCTTATTTTATGGATGAGGAGCCTCAGATCCAAAGCATAAATAATTTGCCATGGAGGCTTAGAAATGTCACATAGTTCACAAGTGTTTGAGAGGGACTCCTAGAATGACCAAATGTAGAACTGCAAAGAACATTATAACTCAACTCAAACTAAGAGCTTCTCACTCTTACACTTCCTTCACTAAATCAGTCTGCCTTGTTGTTACACCTTCTGCTATCAAGTACAATTCTATATAACATGGGTGTGAATTTTGTGTCACATCTAGGGCACTTACTACTTCCGTAACTACATTTTGTTGCTATCAGAGGATTGAAATGATCCATGAAGGAGGTATTCCTTTAAGAACTTGTAGAGGGGTGCAGCTAGGTGGTATAGTGAATAGAGAATCAGTATAGGAGTCAGGAGGACCTGAGTTCAAATCTCACCTCAGACACTTGACACTCAATAGCTGTATGACCTTGGGCAAGTCACTTAATCCCAATTGCCTCATCTTGGATCATCATCTCCAGTCATCCTGAGGAATATCTGGTCACTGGATTCAGATGGCTCCGGAAGAGAAGTGAGGCTGGTGACCAGCACAGCCCTCTCTCAAAAACAAAGTCAAGTGCAAGTCATGTCATTATTTCCCTGATGGTTTGGTCTTCTTCAGCAATGAAG
>CM053773.1:7022567-7051228 GCA_028658325.1 Potorous gilbertii
ATTATTTCTTTGGTTCTTTTGGCGTAGTCCTCTGGGACACTTAATTCCTTACTCTTAGTAATTGCTTGCCAATCAGTTATATGATTGGGCAAATATGTAGAGGTAAATTCTCCCAAGAACAAATACTGGTATGTGAGCTCTGTGTGCAGCTGCCTGTTGTTCTGGTGAGTTTCCAGCTATTAAAACTTATAAAGATAAAAAGTACTAATTAATAATACATATACTTGGAGCTTAATTGTGTGATATTCTTGGGCTTATTTTTCTAATCTCAAAGATTTAAAGGAAAACATTTGTAAATAACCCAATAATTTTGGGGGAATGCTTTACAAATGCTAATATCAACAACAACAACAGAAGAAAACAAAGCCACATCATTAATTGGCAGTTACCAGGAAGACTGACTGATAAATTGCATAAACCCTTTATGTGATCACCAGGTTGAGTTTTTATCCATACCATTTATGTACAGAGGGTTGAAACCTTTATCTTTGCATATCCTTCTGCTAAGTTCTTCCTTATCTGCTGAGGTAATAGGAAAAAGTCAAAGGATTTAGGTTTGAATCTTGAACATTGTTAACTTGCTGCCTGTGTCCCTTCACCACTCTGGGCCTCAGTGTCTTTAGCTGTAAATAAGATGAGCTTCAAAGTTCTTTTCAGTTCTAAATCCTGTGATCTTTATCTCAATTTTAAGATCATATACCATAAGTCCTATTTTGAATCAGATTCTCTGTTTTTGATCAAGTCACTGACTAGTTCTACTTTAACCAACTGCTTAGATGATGATGGATGATAAAGTTCTGGACTTGGAGTCAAGAGACCAGAGTTCAATTTTACTCTGATTTTTCTGAGCTGTGTGACATGTTACTTAACTTCTCTGTGGCTCAGTGTCTCCATGTGAAAGTAAGACTAATAATACTTTGCTGCTTAGTTCATCAACACTTTACAGATATGATCTCACTTGGTCTTCATAATAACTTTGTGAGGTGTAGGTGCTGTTTTACATTTGAGGAAGGTGAGACAAATAGAGGTTTTAAGTGAGTTTTTCCAAGGTAAATGGAGGATGAAAGTGCTTTGCAAATCTTGAAGTGTCCTAGAGATGTGATCTATTATTATTAATATAGGTTATATGATATTTAAGAGGTAACATGGCAGAATTGCTAGAGATCTGACTCTGGAGTCAGACATATACTGTTTGTGGTATCCTAGGCAGCTCACGAAGACTGGAAGTTACACAGAAAGTGTCTGCCTGTGTTGGTAGTGGAAATTTCTTCATATAGGTGTTGCCCACAGCCGTAAAATTACAGTTACAGTTCCTATTCTTAGAGAACATTTATACAAAGATACAATAACCAGTTTGGTTATCTGGTGTGAGAATTTCTCTTGGAGTATGCTTTTTTTGCTTGTAAGATCAGATACCTCTATGGGTCTTGACAACTGCCACCTCTTCCAAGGAACCTCCCCTTACCATTATTTTACCCTGGGCAAGCCACTTAACCTGCTATTTGCCTTAGTTACCTTATCTGCAAAATGGGGAAATAATGGCACTTCCTTGAAGTGTGGTAAGGATCAAAAGAGATCCTAGTGTTTGATTAGCACTTAGCACATTGCCTGGCACTTTGTAAACATAGATGTTTCTTTTGCATTTCAGCCTTACTGCCCACCTGCTCAAGGCCTGGAAGTGATTTTTCCTTTCATTTAATTCCTGTAGTATATTGTTTATCCCTCCTTTAAGAAAACATATGTAGTATGTTGTATTAATTCCTGTAGTATATTGTTTATCCCTCCTTTAAGAAAACATATGTAGTATGTTGTATGTATATTTACTCCCTCTTTCCATGTATGTGAATGTGGCTGTTGATATAGATATGCATGTTGTATTCACATTTTCACAAAAGATCTTCGATTTTGTCAGTGTTAGAACCCACATCACCTGTGCAGAGTAAATCCTGACTCTGACTTAGTAGGTAAATCCCAGGGAGTTGTTTGAGGCATGAGGAAATTAATGTAGTGGCATTAGAAGTCAGGTCTTCCTGACTCCTAACCTGATATTATGCAACATTATACCTGACATTAATGTTTGTATGCATATATGTGTTTATTTTATAGCTTAATAAACATACATATATACATATATGCATACATACATGGAAGGAGGGAGAGAAGTACACTTACACATACAAACCAGAGCAAGGCCCTCAATATGTTGTCTATATCCCTTGTGGAGGCTTTTCTGGGTGACAGACAGGAATCATACAGGAAGCAAAAGTATTTTTATCTGCAACAGCAGGAGAGCCCCTATAAATGAGATTTTGGATGTATTGAAATACATATATATATGAATGATTTTTTTCTGATATTGAATATTGGTTGAAGCTATTAGCTCTTAACTAGAAAATTTTCTTTCAATTCTATATGCCATCCATCCTTTAAAAATATTAGCAGTAAAACAAGCATTCTTGGATAACTCAAATTATTAGAGCATGGCATTTGTTACTCTGTTTTGCCAGACTTTGTATTTTTGGAGGGTACTGATGCTTAATTTGGTTGGATTTCACCCAAACAGCAATTGCAATTTGATTATGCAGAGCAGTGACTGTCTTCTAATTATAACTCTATAGTTAAAGGAAGCTATTAGCAAACCAGTTGCAGCAAGGAAAGAGCAAAGAATTAGCCAAAAATTTTCCAGACCTAACAGCAGTTTATTAGAATACTACAGGATATCAGTCTGCTGTTAGAAGAATAAAATGAACCAGACTATATATTTGTTTTGCTTTTTTTTTTTGTTTTTCTATGCACCTGTCTCTTCTTTGCCATTTGCAAATCACTTTCTCTTTATTTGGTGATAATCTAGAATTTTCATTGTTTAAATAAACCTGAGAGGTTGAATAATTTTTTAATTCAAAGGGTAAATGATCAGAAGAGTCAACAGTGCCTCATTGAAAAGGTTATGAACTAATTTTCATAGCATTCTATATCAGTTTCAAATTTTCTATTTTATGTTGTATTTCTGTTGCTTGAATTTTCTTCTTTGTATTTGATACAAGATGTACACGATATGTAATATGTGAAAGGGTTTTTATGCTGATGTTGTAAGCAAGGGAAGCATGTAGAGTCTGACTGATACTGGGTGTGTTCAATAAACTGTATGCTCCTTTGAGGATGGCTATGTCAGTAGTCAAAAAATATTTATTGAGCATCTTCTATGTACCAGACTTTCTGCTAAGCACTGAGGATATAAAGAAATCCAAAGACAGACACTGCTTAGAAGGAGCTCACAATCTGATGAAGATGACACATGAAGAGAAGTTGAGGAAAGGAGAAAGCAGAGACATGATAAAAGACAGAAGAGTACAATGTTCTGGAAAATGATGAGATGGCTGCCCATGGGCACCCTCCCTAAATGGAAGATTTGAGAGGAGCTCTCTGATAGCTATGCTCTATCTTCATCAGTCAGAGGAAGGGAGGGGCTACTGATGAGTTGTAAGTTTCAGAGTTGATATCAAGATCTTGCAGATTAATGAGTTCTTAGAGACCATGATGAAGTCAAGGAGCGCAGTTGGATAGGAAACAATGAGATCACTGCCTTAGTATTCCTAACACTTAACACAGTTACCTCTACATTGTGATTCATAAATATTGGATGAAATTTTTTTCATTACTTTATAACTATCAGGAACAAAAGACTGGGGCCTCCATTGGTTCGATTATCTGGTACAATGATTTTCTTCATGTTGGAGTAAATTGTGAGAGTATGGAAGGTGTTTTTTTCTTTTATTTTTCATCTAAGATCTAATATCTCTCTAGGTATTGATAAATGCCACTCGTTTTATGAAGCCTTCCCTCACTATTATCTGTCGCTCAACTAAGTACTCCAGGACTGAAAATGATCTTTTCCTTAATTCCTAAAGTATATTGTTTCTGCCTCCTTTATAACACCTCCTTTATAACAATTATCCCATACTTTCTTATATTATAATAAATGGTGGCCACCTTATTTTATCTAATAGATAATATTTATTTAATGCTTCATGGTTTGTTAAATGCTTTAGCATATATCTTATTTGATCCCCACAATACCTGGTGAATGAAATAAGTGCTATTATTAACATACAGATAAGAAAATTGAGTCTGAGAGAGGCAAGAAATGATTTGCCCTAGGTTTATACAACTAGTAAGGTTTGAGGCAGGATTTGAACTTGGGTCTTCTTTTTAAATTCCAAGCATAATATTCTATTCACTATACAACCTAGATTGTGAACTCTTGAGAGCAGAAGCTTTTTCATCTAGATGTCATCCATAATGATATATATTCATACATGGTAAATTATCAGTAAATTAACTAAATTCTACTTTCATTAAGTTTTGTGACTTTCCTACTATCTTTTCTTTGCTACCCTTTTTGTTACTATAATTTATTGTATTTTGTTCGTTACATTGGACCTAGAATATAAAGTGTCTCAGCAGAGTTATCCTATGGTGCTTCCATTTTTCAATAACCATTCAGGGCATTGAGAGGTAAGTTTTGTGGAGTGGCACTCCAATGACTCCTTATCCCTCACTTACTCAGTAAACATTTATTAAGCACCTACTATGTGCCAAGCACTGGGCTAAGTGCTAAGGATACAAAAAGTGGGAAAAGACAGTATTTGCTCTCAAGAAACTTACAGTATGTCATCTCCAGGATCAAATATAAAATCTTCTTTTTGGCATTCAAAGCCCTTCCTAACCTGTCCTTCCCTACCCTACCTTTTGAGTCTTCTTATATCTTCTACCAGGTCAGCTAGGTGGTGCACTGGATAGAGCACCAGTCCAGGAGCCAGGAGGACCTGAGTTCACATCTCACCTTAGACACTTGACGCTCATTAGCTGTGTGACCTTGGGCAAGTCATTTAACCCCAATTGCCTCATCCAGGCTCATCTCCAGTCATCCTGATGAATATCTGGTCACTGGATTCAGATGGCTCTAGGAGAAAAGCAAGACTGGTGACCAGCACAGCTCTTCCTCACTCAAAACAAAGTCAAGTGCAAGTCATGTCGTTATTTCTCAGATGGCATGGTTTTCTTCAGCAACGAAGGATGAACACACACATATTCTATCTCTTCTCAAATACTCCGCTGTTCAGTAACATTGGCCTCCTTGTATAAGATACTCCCTCTCTCGACTCTGGCCAGTTGTCTCTCATTCCTGGATTTTTCTCCCTCTTCTCTACCTCCTGGCTTTCTTCAAGTCCACCTTCTGCAAGAGGCCTTTCCAGAACTCCCCTTCCCTCCGCTGATTGTCTTCAGTTTGTCCTGTATATAACTTGTTTGTATGTAACTGCTTGCAAATTTTCTCCTTCATTAGACTCTGAGCTCTTTGAGAGAGAGGAGACTGCCTTTTGCCCTTTGGTATACCTCCACTAATTAGCATGGTACATGGCACAAAATAAGTACTTGATAAATGTTTCTTGACTGACTAGCACAGTATGAATGCATGCTGCTGAGGATACAGAGTCCCTGGCAGTGATCAGTTTCTGACTTGGGACTACAAGCAGGTGAAATTTGTTAAAGATTCACATAATCATCATGTTTTAGCTATGTCTGAGGGCACTCAAGGGTTTAAATAATAAACGAATAACACCCAAAGGAAAAAATGGAAAGAATACAGCAAAAAAACCAGAAGATTTGGAGAGAATGGCATTCAACTAGACAGAGAAGAAATGTTGCATCAGACTAAGATGTTGAAAAAGAATTGTGAGTGGGAGCATTTGTGATGTGGCAGATGGACTTCTGGCTTTGTAGTCATAAAGACATAGTGTTTGTGGACAAATCGTTTAACCTCTCTGAGTTTTATTTTTCTTAACTGTAAATGCTTATACTACCTATTCCATAGGGTTCCTCTGAGAATTTGAATGCATACATATAAAACACTTTATAAATGTCAGCCTATATTATTCTTCCCTTCTATGATTTGAATTTTGTTTTGACTCCTTCTTCCAACCAGTAGACTCGCAGCTAGGTGGCATAGTGAATAGAGTGCCAGGCCTGGAGTCAGGAAGACATCTTCCTGAGTTCCAATCTGGCCTCACACACTTATTAGCTATGCGATCCTAGGTTAGTCACTTAACCCTGTTTGCCTTAGTTGCTCATCTGTAAAATGAGCTGGAGAAAAGGAAATGGCAAACTACTGTAAACTACTCCAGTATCTTTACCAGGAAACCCCAAATGGGGCCTTGAAAAGTTGGACATGACCGAGATGACTAAACAGCAAAAACCAGTAGACTCTCCATTATTTTAAGTTCATAATGACATGTTCTATAAAATAAGTTGGGTGGAGGGAAAGAGAGTATATCCTTTTTTTTCCAAGTGAATTTATCCACACTTTAGCTTACTATCTTTATTTTTAATAGAAGTCATAACATTGGATTTTTGGGGTGATAAGAAGAATACAGTTAATTGAATCGGGCGTCTCTGATTAGGTCTTGAGGCATGTTGGGAATGATATGTTTGTGGGAGAGAAACAAATTCCCAGTTAGACCTGGTACCAACCTAGTCTTTAATAAGCTCTTCGTTATGTTCCTAGTCCAAACTACCTAGACATGCTGATAGGATAGATTTCCTAGGCTTGCTCCAATCTGAATTATTTTTGTCACAGTCCCAACATGAAACTCAATTCATCCCAAACCAGCCCAACTCAGGCCATGTCAGTTACATGCTATTCTCTGTCCAGAAGCCGTCATAATAGGACATCATAGATTTGATGAAAACACACTGATGGCAAAATGTTTGTTAATATTCTGTTGCTATTTTCTTTTAAAATTTTGGTAAGAAAGTTAATAAAATGAGGTAACTTTCTTTGAAAAGTAATCAATTGTGTTTTTTTCATAACAGTGGTACCCTCTAAGTGTTTCATTACCTATCATCCCTGTATTCTTTAAGTATTGCATTATGCAATTTTAGGATTCTGAGAGACATGGATAAATTTGGCTGTCAGCATTTTTAAGGCTAACACATTTGCATTCTCCCTATTTCTATTGACTTTAAATAAGACATTTAAGAATCTAGCTGTCTGTTTCCCACAATTGAGTATAGTAACCCTTCATTATAAGCATTTATTATTTAATGCTAAATTATAATGGAGCACCTGTACAGAAATTCATGGCAGACTGTCATGAATATCAGTTGCATTTATAATCTAGGTCATTAGCATTAATACAAAAGTAATTCAGTGATACTGCAATACTTACCATTGATACTCATTTGATTGTATAATTTCTTTATTTTTCCTTTTCTTTCTGGATAAATTTGGTTGCTACAAAATGGAATACAAAATTTGAATTCATGATGTTGTAAACCTTGCTATCCGCAAGTCTTTAGATCATTGAAATATAATTCTATTCCAAGTTAAATCATTCAGTGAATGTTAAAATATTTTTAAACTAGAGACCTGGATTCAGTTTCCAGCTGTATCATTTATTAAGCCTGTGACTTTGGGAAATTCACTTACCCTCCTAAAGATATGAATGGGCAGTTCTCTAAAGAAAAGCAAACTCTCAACAATATATGTGTGTTTTTTTAGCATTTAAAACTCTATTCAATTGTCTATTTATCAGTTTCTAAGTATTATACAAAAGAGATTGCTTTAGACACTATATAAAGAGGGTATTTTTTTATTAATAAAAAAGAAAAACATATAACCAACCCAGTTGTCAGTAAGAAGCTAAAATTCTTACCCAATTGGAAGCCAATGCACACTTCAAAATGGTGCATTTACAATGTGACTTATTCCTCAAATTCTAATCTAGTAAACATGTCCACATTATATGGCTACAGCTAAGTAAAAACATTCCAAAAACTACATTTTTAAAACATTTCTGTTTCAGGAAAGTAAAAACATTTTTAAAATATTACTTGTAAAACTTATCCCTGAAGTTAAAAAATTGCAAAAACCTTTTGCATTCATTTTTATAAATAAAGTTAACCTTCAGTCTTTATTGAAGGAGAAAAGTATCCTCTTAAATTTCTTATAAATATCATGTAGACATATATTATAGCTCTATAAAGTTTTACCTGAATTTCCAGGTCTCTTTCACCAGAAAGGATCACCTTAATGAGTTCCTTTTGTTAAACCTTGCTTATATGAATAAGATCCCACTTCATCTACATTTGAATTCTTACCCAACTTTGTTTTTCTCCATTAAGGTACTTTTCAAAATGACTGATTTAAAAAAAATCTTAAAAGAGGTACTGTTTGGTTAAAAGTAAAATGCCATTCCTTTCTTCAAAATTGACTGCTTCTGTGGTTCCAATTAAACCCCTAAAGATTTTGGGAAATAGTTTAGAAGGGAGAGATTGCTAAAGGGAAAGATTTAAGAATGACCTATTCCCATGATTTATGTGAATAGCATGGCCATGTAAAAAAGTGTTCTAAATTGTTAATAATTACATTTCATACAGAACAAGTTAAAGAAAAAAGATGTCAAAATACAGAAACAATCAGTGTTGGAGTGGTTGTATTATAACACACACTCTAATATACTGCTAGTAGTCCTTCAAATTGGTTTGACCATACTGAAAAATGGTTTGGACTTATATGAGAAGTCACTAAACTGCTCATACACTTTCAGTGCTGGACAGATACTCCAAAGAGGTCAAAGACAAAAAGGAAGATCCTATACTTTTGTGGTAGGAGTAATTGGAAAAAAAAAAAGTGTGGCATATAACAGAATGCTATTGTACTATAAGAAATAAATAAGAATACATCAGAGAAAAAAAAGAAAAGTTCTATTAACTGATACCAAGTGAAGTAAATAGAACCAGGAAAATACTATATATACCAATTGCAATAAGCAAAAAGGACACTAAAACTAAGTTAGAGACTACATGATTGTAATAACATAATGAGCAGCTGTTTTTTGCTTACCTGTTTTTCTACCTAGACCTCCTTATGCCTTAGCACTGTCAACTGGTTCTACATCACAAGCTGATATGATTTTATTAAAAGAAAAGACATTGAAAAGATGCATTACAGTTTGCTTTGCCTCTATGCTCTCAAGAACTATAGAGTTCTTTCTGTCTGATTCTCAGCTAGAGATTCTGTAAGTGTTGTTTCCTTTGATGAAAATGTGAGTTCTTTGAGCAGGGTGTATGCCCAGAACTAAGCACAATGCCTTGCCTACAGAAAGTGAATAATAAGTGCTTTTTCATTCCTTCATTCAAAAGAAGGGCAGATGTTTGGTTGGAGTGGGATATTTAGAAATAACATAGTAAAATAAAAGGAATCAATAAAACTTAAATTTTAAAAGTAAAAAAAAATTATTAATAAAGTTGTTAGGTTGATAAATAGAATTGCTTTTAAATTCTGTTCCTTGAAAACTCACTATTTTGCTTATGTGTCAAGATCTGCCTAGGCTGCTAGCAACTGAAGTTCATTTGAGTTATGAACTAACTTTATTCCAAAAGAATAATTTCTCTTTTTCTGAAAATTTTTTTAAAAGCCTAAGCAAGTAGATTATTCTCTTCCTCCCATAATTGATTTTGTATTCTCATGAGGGAGTAAATTTGAAAAATTGATACCCAAAATTTATTCAGAAAGATAACTCGGAATATGTTGTCAGTATGGCTTTCAAGAAGTATTCTGTGTCTACATCTTTAGTAGAGTACAGTGACAACTGATATGCATAACTCTTGCCCTAAAAAACTAAGGTTAAATTATGTTCATTATAATTTTAGGGCTTAATGCATTTTGAAAATTAGTGATCTATACTTCATCATTATATCACTTAAAAATAATTGTGCTTTTAGGGTAAGTCATAGGGAAACTTTTTTTAAAAAATTAGCTTTTATTTCTTTTCTTTCTGTCACTGAAATTTCTCTCCATATTCCTCTCCTTTTCCGTTCCTCAGAGCCATCCTACAAAACATACTTTAAAAGTCAAAAAATGAGAAAGAAATCAGGAAACTCATCAATATATTGAAAAAGCCTGAAAATATGTGCAGTGTGCCACACTTATGGTGAGGTGGGGATATCTTCTTCTATATCCTCTTTGGAGCTGTGGTTTTGTAATTTTGTCACATTCACTTTTGATTTTGTTGTTGATCAGTTTTTTTCAGATCCCTTTAGATAATTATTGAGAGATATCTTGGTAACGAAACTTTTTTGGTCAAGGCAACCCTTAAATCATAGAAAAAATTTAAATGCTCCCCAGTCCTGTATGGGCCCCTTCAGCTTCTACAGTAATGGTGTCAGCATGTCAGGATGTGGGACAGAGGGTGCTGAGACTCACAATTCTTAGTCCATCAATAAACTTCTATTTGACTGTTGGTTCCCTAAATGTGAGATCCTTATTCTATGACCAGTGAGTGAGCATATTACAGAGGATCTGAATCATATCAGTTTTTTATGTTCTCTTAAAACTTAGAAGAAAGTTACAGCTAACTGGAAGGATGGCTCACAGTACTTCTTGGAAAAGCATAAAAGGTTGGGGGGAAGGTTAGTAAAATGAATTTTCTTGTATATGCCAAGGCTATAAGAAATATTATTTCACAGTATATTTATTCCTCATCTATTATACTAATGATCATCATTTTCAAAAAGACAACCCTGAAAATGATTTCACCCCATGTTCCAACATTGGTTTAAATGGCAGGAAATTAAGAGCTTCTTAAGACACACTCAAAAACAAATCAACATGTGTACTTGGTGACTTTAGTCTACAAAAGTAGAGACAAGTGAGGATAGATAGAAATATATGAAAAAACATAATTTCTTGAAAAGAAATGAGAAAAGCCAAAGACTTAGAGTTTACACAGAAGACTCATACCTCTATATCGTGAGTAGTTTCTTTTAAAGAGAGTTAGTAGGAGCTGGATCTGGGAAGAGCCAAATAACATAAAAAAGAATTATTTTGACTACATTTTAAAAGGCAGGAAAAACCTTACAGAAGTATAGTTATCCTTAAATCAGTTATCTGTACATAATAGACCATTGGTTCTTCAGAGCTAAGATCAGAAATTATAATAAATGAGAAAAAAAGAATGAGGGAAAGATGGCTTACAATTAAGAAGATTTAATCTTGAGTTATTTAAACATGATATTGAAAATCAAAATGGAAAATAAAGGACAAAAAAGACATCAGCATTGATTGTAATAGTTTAATCCAGAAGTTAATCTGTTTTAGCACCAAGGAGATCAAAAGAGTCACAAAATTTCCTTAGTAAACATTTACTTGCCACATAGGAGAGAGACATCAGTACTAAAGGTGACAACAAGCTAGAATATAAAGATGTAAGAATCTTAGAAATGTGGATAATAGACAATTATAAACAACATAATTTCATAACATAGCAAATACATTGGAGGATAAAACTAGTCTAAAGGAAGCTTGGCAAGATAGCTTACTAAGCAAAGTCATCCAAAGTTGAAGTCAAGGATAAAAGCAAAGAAAGCTGCAAATGGAAGAAAAATGGAACCGATTTGCAGAAAATGTTGTAACAAGTTCTTTTCTTCATTAACAATAATAGAACCATCCCACTTGGATCTTAACATCATAGTCCCTGAGGTATTATAGACACTAATGGGAATAAAGATGGGAAATGCAGTCTGATTAGAGCAAGTATATGTAGAAGTACAAATATCCATGCTGGAAGGGATATAATTATGAGCACATCGAGAAACTGATTTATATGGTATCCTAAAACAGGTGAAGTTAACAGTCATGAAAGAAATCTTGTACTTTATTAATACCAAAAAGGTGAGACAGCATCACCTCTGACCTATATATACCTTCTCTCCCATCTATGCAGTCTCTTTGAGGATTAGCTGCATGCAAATTAAAGGCATTTTTTGATGAAAGTATTAGTAAGGAACAAGAGGGTTTTTGCAAGCGTTATTAAATAATGGACACATCTTTAATATCATATAATTGACTGAAAGCTATAGAGCATATAAGGTCCCACTTTGCTTATTTTTTATTGGTTAGAAAAAGTATTTGATTCAGTAGAATAAAACTTTTCCCTGCAAGCTCTTTAATAGAAAAATATCTCCTATCCATACATCAAAATCATTCAAGATTTCTTGAAATATATAGCAACAGAAATAGTTGTCCAACAATATTCTGCTAACAAAAATCAGGCAGTATATAAGACTGGGAGATGTCTGCTTGCCAGAAGTATTTATCACTGTGATGGAGAAGATCCAGTGCAGCCCAGGGAATGATGGAATCTTCCAGATGCTCCTGTCTGAGAATGACATTGTGCCGATTTCCTCAACTCCTAAGATATTGCAGAACCCCTGGAAGAGGTTTGTAATCACTCAAAGGAGATTGATTGGCCTATGCCTCTACCTGGGAGAAACAAAGTAAATGAAAAATTTTAGCATACATTTGTGAGCAACCTCTAGTGCTTCTCCATCAGTACATGTATCTGGGACAGAAAATAAAGATAGACAATGAGCTGACCCAGAGTTGAAAAAGGAGGAGAATGGACTGGATTATTTTCAGGAAATTGTAAAGCACTTTCATTGCCTGTAACAACAAAGACCTATCTTTTCAAAACATCGTTTTACTAATGTTGAAGGACAGCAAGACTTGGAACATCACTGTCTCTGAAGAACTAAGGATGGGAATCACGCAGGAGGCAAAGGAAAGACCCAACGTGAATCAGGCTGCAACATAACAAGGAATTCTGAAGAAGAAAATATAGGATGTCAGTAAGGAATTCTATGACAGCAAGAAAAGATGAGTGGTCACATGGTGAGAGTGATGATAGTTGTACAGCTGGAGTGTTTCACTGGTACTCTTGCAGTATCAAGAGAAAATAAGGACAATGTATGGCACATGGAATGAGCAACCCCTTCAATGAATTTTTTTGGAAAAGCATAGACAGGAGTCACACAGAACGCATAGGCATGATCTATATCCTTATAGTCACACAGTGAGATTGTCTTGGATCTGAATCAATGAGATCTTTAATTCATTTGAGTACTTAAGAACTTTTCTTAGAGGAAAATACATCTGAAGAAGGAAATTTCAGAAAAGTGAAAAGATTTAGAAACCCCCTCCCCAAAGTTTGTTGTAACATGACATATTCCCATCTTGATTGACATTGACATGATTTTTACTTTAAAAAAACTATGCAAAAAAATAGAATGCATCCATCTATTTTATAGAGCTTTTTTGAAGAAAGTTCTTTGTAAACTCTAAAGGAAATAAGTATTTGTTATAATAATGCTAGTTTCCAGCAGTTGATTGTCTAAGGTTGCAACATGGTTGCAACTCCACTAAGTTCCACAGAGAGCTGAGAAGGGGAACCCTTACCAAAAATATTGGGATGTTTCCCAGTGGAGGTCTTCTCACTTTCCATGACTGATATATGCTCAAACCTGGAGAGTAGATGCTTGTATTTTTCTCTCAACCCTATTCCTTGAAGTTGCTGCATAATTTCACAACTGCTGAGCAGAAGGCAGCCGTTAGTAAAGTCATTCTTTTGCTGTTAGTGTTAATCATTGTGCAGAAATACCACTTCTATGAGGTGCCAGACATCCGTACCTCATTAATAAACTGCAAGTTGGTGTTTAACCTGTACTGCACATGTAAAACTCTGTAGCAGTCAGCATTTTCACATGAAAAGTTGTTTTCAAGATTGTGTTGTGGTTATGCCAACTCTGTCAAGTTTGTTAGTCATTCCTTTAAAGAATCTACTAGTTCTCTCCACATTTCCACAGAAAATAATGCTAGAACTGCTTGAAAAAATAGTATGCATAGTGCAGGAGAATGTCACAGCAAAACCAAAAAGTTATGCCTTCTTGATTTGTGAAAAATATATTGAGCTGAGATTCCACCTTAATAACAAAAAGTCACCTACCATGGGTAAAAAAATAGTACACTTTGGAATGATTTTAAAAGTATCTCTACAACATACCCTAAAACTTTTTTGTTGTTCAGTTGTGTCTAGCTCTTCGTGACCCCATGGACCATACTGTGCATGGGGTTTTCCTTGGCAAAGATACTAGCTTACTTTGCCATTTCCTTGGATTAAGGCAAACAGATACTATGACTTGCCCAGGGTCATGCAACTAATAAGTGTCTGAGGCTGGATCTGAACTCAGGTCTTCCTGACTTCAAGTTCAGCGCTATCTCCACTGAGATAGCCACCTAGTTACACTAAAATTTTACCATCTTTTAGGTGTCAGAAATATGAACTATGGATTACAAATTTTCAGAGAATTAGAATAAAATATAGTGATCACAAAAAAGAATATAACTTTTAACTCAAGGCATTTCACAATTTTTCATTGTTTTTAAGGAAATCTTTTTGTACTATAGACATGCAATTGGCTGAAATTCTTAATGAATACATAGCATAGCTTGAAAGTTATAATTTAAAAAAAGTAAATCCTAGGTATTAGGTTACCATTTTTCTCTTTCTGTAGAAGTAAAAAGTCAAAGTGAGGGAAGGAAAGAAATTCAGATTTGGAAGATTTTCATTTTTTCATTTAAAAAAAACTTACTCTTGTCCCAATAAAGTATTATTAGATATTTAAAACTTGCTTGACAGATCAGTGCTGACTTTATGCATGGCATTTTTTTCTTTTAAAAATACTTTGAGAAATCTGGCTATTTTCCCATCTTTCATGGTATATATTGTATACACAGTATACACATATACGTGAAAAAGCATATATGTATATATGTTTTGTATATATGTATATATATGTGATTTCCTCTTTCAGAACTTAATATATAAACTTCTATTCACTTGAATAGGTAGGTGAATAGGGAGAGTAACCAGGAATCTGATGAAATATGTGTGTTCTCTTCTTTCCCTCTCTAGGTATATCATAAACATACATATATGTACATATGTTTATATATGTATGTGTCTATGTGTGTGTCATCATGTATGTGAGAGACTTTCTGCTAATACAGTTGCATTGATGTCAGAATCATCCATGTTGCCTGGCATTTCCTCAGAGAGAAAAGGCTATATTCTGGTTCAGTATGTTCCCCTCTCCCCTCCATCCCCAACACGTTTTGTCTGCAGAGACAAACTCCTTTGCTGCTAGATTTGGGCTTAGCTTGGATGGAGTGGGTTATAAAGGAGGACATTCTCAGGACTAGTCTCACTTCATGACTATGAATTTACTTAGCACGGGGTCTGGAGGAAAGAAGAATCCTTTCAGTTACTTCAAAACATTTGGTTTATATTCATAAATTATCAGCCCTACCAATGACAGATGCACTAACTTAAATACCAACATTTGTTTTGGCTTTTTTTTTTTACGTCAGATTCTAAATGTTTCCTACTTTAGAGTAGGTGGACTTAAGAAAGTATGGTGTCACAAGAGAGAAAGTACAGTGTCACAAGAGCACTGGATTTGCAGGCAGAAGAACCCTAGGCTTTCATGAGGATTATCTGTATGACCTTAGGTAAATAACTTTACTTGTCTGAACCTCAGTTTACTCATCTGCAAAATGACGTTGGACTTCTAGCTCTAAATCTATGACCCTATGATGTCATATCTTCTGATAGACATAGGTTTCAGACGTTGTACACTTAAGATGCTCTGAAATGCCACAGAAAAGTGAAGCTATAACGGATACTTTTAAAAGCTTAAAATAACATTACTGCCCTGTATTTTTAATTTTAAGAATTTCACATGCAAATCTACTTACATTTTGGGTCCTTTTGGTCTTTGTTCCATGGAACTCATTCATTTTGATGTGCATAAATAACTTATTCTTGCTGTATTGTGTTAGTAACATCCTTGAGACATTTAAAAATGTGTTTTCCTCTCTTACACTTCTCTGATTTACATGTTTTGCCCACATTTTCTGCCTTAAGCATCTTAACATGTTGCATGTTGGTTACCACATTAAGATTTATTGAAACAAATTTATTTTGTCTTGACAAAGATGTTCGTTGGATTCATACTTAGGGATAGCAATTTTAAATGCTTTCTCTTTCAGTATTTTGTTCTCATTCTCTGTTTTCTTTTCTTTCTTTGTCTGTCTCTCTGTTTTTCTCTCTCTCTTTCTTTGCCTGTCTGTGTCTGTCTCTCTCTCTCTGTCTCCTTTTACTATCTTTCCTCTGTCTTCCTCTCTTCCTCCCTCCTTGCCTGTCCCCATCTGACAGTCTGTCTTTTTCCTTTTCTTGAGTAGATGTTTTCCTGGAATCTGATAAAATATGCTTTTATTCATTACTCTTGTCAGAGAAGAATTTCTTTCTCAGACTCAGCAAGGCAGACACGTAGAATGCGTGAGATCACAGTTTTAGAGCTGCAAGGCCAATGAGTCCAAATCCCTTGTTTTACAGGTGAGGAAACGATGACATCAAGATTAAATGACTTGTTCAATCTCGTATTGTTAATAAATGTCCAAACAGGATTTGAACCTTGTTCTTCATAGCATAAAGCAAAGTGACCTATCCCTGTGCTGTGAGAAAGATGGCCACGTACGAAGCAGCAACTGAAGGCGTTTTAAGTGTGACATGTCTCATTGAAGAGTACCATATCAATTATAGTGCCCCCTATTCTCTCTGCCTAAATCTCTGCACAAAGAGGAATATAGCCCGGGACATGTTCTATATTAAGTGGTGTATTACTGAAGGTTCTAATTGTAATTTCATGGTTTATTTGGGGTTTAGTGCTTTCTATGTTGAGTCATACATACAAATAGAAGCAGTTATTAATACACTGGAATCACAGGATTTCTTTTTCATTCTGAATCATGTCTAGCTGAACAGAACCCAAAGTGGGGCTCCCTTTGGTTTCTAAAGGTGCAGTGGCTAAGTCAGCTCCACCAAATGTGGTAAAAACTGAATGGTGGTTTCCTTGAATAGTACAGTTTCTTTTATAGAGCACTATGCGTGCCATTGAGAAAGAAGCTTTCTGTTCATGTTTACATAGTTTCAGCCTGGTTATTGATAGCACTGGATAGGAGTTATATATATATATATATGTACGTATATGTCAATATGTGTAGATATATATATATGTGTATATGTACATATACGTATACATGTATATATATATATATATATATATATATATATATATATATATACCTATACATCTAGAAATGGCCAGAGAATATTGGCAAGGAAGGATCCAGACACTGAACCACTAGCTCTCAGTCCCATCAGGTACGGGTATCAGAGTTAGTCTGTAACTAGAGAGTACCATGGATAGAGCACTGGGCCTGGAATTAGGAAGGACTGAGTTCAAGTAGGACCTGAGACACTTACTTGCTATATGTCCCAGGGCAAGTCATTTAACCTCTGTCTGCCTCAGTTTTATAATCTGTCAAGAGCTGATAATGATAGCACCAATCTCACAAAATTGTGAAGATCGAGATAATATTTGTAAAGTGCTTAACAGTGTCACACACATAGTAGGTGCTTAAATCCTTCCTTCCCTTCCTTCTCCCCCTCTCTCTCCTTTTCCCATTGCCCTCTCCTCTCCTCTCCTTTTCTTGAATCTGAATGGCCATTTCACTATAGTTTCTAGATCATTTATAACTACTAGTTTATTGAAGACAGACGCTGGTCTGCTTGCTGCTTCTAAGTAACCTTTTTATAAAGTTAGTATAGTAATCTTAAAGGAATGATAATATTCTAAGATTTACATAGAGAAGAAAGATAAGATATCATTGAGGCTAACCTTGTTGTTTTATCTATGAGGAGATTGAGGTCCCAAGAAGGAAAATTATCTGTCCAAGGCCATAAAAGTGATAGGGTAGGAAGAGTCTGAAGAGTGGCAATAGAAAAAGAAAACGTAGCATTTAGTTATAAAGTCATAGTCAGCATGGAGAGACAGTGTGATAGAGGGGTAGAGGACTTGACACAGAGTCCGTAGGAAGTGACTTCATCTACTTCTTACTGCTTTATTACCATTGACAGGTCATAAGCTCGTTTAGTCTCAGGCAAGTCTTTAAGTTATACGATGGCCGTACTTTGCATTGAACTTAAAGTGAGGGAGACATTGATGTGAATCCAACTTAAGATACTTCAGATACCTACTTGCTTAGTTGTGGCACTTTTCTGAGTGTTAGTTTCTTCGTCTGTAAATCTGGAGTAATAACATTCTCTCAGGATTATTGTGAGGAATATGTGCAATAAGGTATATAAAGTGCTTTGCCAACCTTAAAATGCTATGTTAGCTATTATTATGGTGGAATAGAGTTGTGGATTTAGACTCAGGAAGACCTGAATTCAAATCCAACAACAGAAGCTTATTAGCTATGTGGCCCTAAGTATGTCACTTAAGTCACTTAACCTCTGCCTTATTTTTCTCATCTGTAAAATGGAGGAAATAATATCACCTGCCTATCTCACAGGACTGTTGTGAAGATCAGTTGAGATATTATTTTAAAATTTAGTCACACGTTGTCACCTGAATAATACTGATGTTAAAAAGTTGAGACTTTGCTTTACAGTCAATTTGGGATCATTCAGAAAATTTGAGAATTTCCCAAAGGCAATCCAGCTGACTTTCTCCTTACCAATTATGAGTCCATTTGCTCTGTCTGTCCAAGATTTCTGTATTGATAGATAAATTAGATCAGCTTCTTTTGAGTGATTATGGGTATCATTCAGAAGATTTCGCAATGTTTGGGGGCTTGATACAATTGGGGCAATGTCATCTGTAAAGAAGAGCAATTGAAAGTCCTTACCATCTATGAGGAATCTCTCTTTCACTGGGTTCACTGGGACCGTGCTGGACGTTTGTGACATTAACAAACACATATCTTCCTGTTTAATATTTCACTTAATATTAAGTCAAAGATTTTGGAAAAAATTAATTTTATTGTTAAATCTCCCAAGGACTGTTGCATATATGGTATAGGGAGCTGCCTCATTGACAAAGAGCCTAAAAAGTGATGGTTTGATTTACTAAGTCAAATGCTTTTTTTGTAGTCAACAAATAGATCAGTGGGATATTGTTTTCCTTATATTGTTTAATCACTTGTGTGACTCTAAAGATGTAGTCTCATTAGAATTTGGTTTGTGAAAGACTGCTTATTCCCTTAGAAGGGACCTTTATCAAGGATGACTTCCGTATAAATGGTATTTTTTATAAGTGTGTGGGTGTATGTATGCATATATATACACACATATATATGCATATGCATATATTTTTACATATATCTTTTATTTTCTTTTACAGAGATGGTAAAGTAAATGAATAATCAGTATTTTTTTTAAATGAAGTCTGAAAATTTCCCCCTTCTTTTTGGCACCTTCCCCTTTTTCAGGTACATTGATAACTAGTCTTTGAATGCCCTCAAATTATTTTGCCTCCAACTTTTACTTCCTCTTGATATTCTTGATCTAGTTTAGCTACTTATCCCATCTTTGTTTTTTTGGTGCCATTTCTACATCCTCCAGAAAGACACATAGGATAGTGAGGTTAGAGATTAGATGTGGTGATTCCTCTGCCTTTGATGGGAAAAGGATTTTGCAGTAGAAATCTTCATTTTGGGGAAGGGGGGTGTCATGGGTTAGCTTTCTTTTTCATCCTTAAATGTGCTCAGGATAAATTAGTTAGTTGGATTTCTTACCAACCTTTATTTAAACTTGTTTTTTTTTTATTAACCTTCATTATTGTTTTTTTATGAGGTGATGTAACTAATGATTTTCCACCATCCTCCATAAAATTTTATAAGTGAATTTGTATCCTAAATTACTATAATCTCTTAACTTGAAAGAGATATTGTTTGCTGATTAAGATAAGTTGTATTCTCTTTGGGATTCCTTATTATGTCATTTAATTTACCTAGGAAATGGTTATAATCTGTGCCAATCTCTATCCCTCCTTCCTTATTGCATTTACACTGTTTTTAAAGACTAGATCAGGTTATAGTTTTTCAATTATATTACCTTATTTTTTTATTTTTTCAGTTTTGTATTAAAATTGATTTATTCATGTAAGGAAAGAAAAAGATCAACTTTTCTCCAGTATATACAGTATATCATAGGTATAAGTACAATTCTCAACAATTATTTTATATATTTTCTATTTTAGAACTTAGTGCACAGTATGAACCAATTAGCTTTATTTTATGGTATAGCTGGAAATAACTGAGAGCATCATAGAGTGATTTTTTTTTTAAGCTGGAAGGAACCTTAGAGACTGTCTCATATAACACTGTCATTTTAAAGATGAAGAAACTGATAAAACAAACTAAACAAGCAAACAAAAACAAAAACAGCACTATATGTGAGACTCGAGAGTTTAATTAGAAGAATCATCTATTTATAAAGTGGATTTTTAGATTATAGCTATATTGTGTTTCATGAGGCAGCCCTTGAGCTTGTGCTGATCATCTTCCTGTAGATAAAGAGATGAAATATTTTGCTTTTTTTCTAAAGAAGATTCCTTCAGAGGGAGAGATTGTGGAATTTAGGAGGTGACGGCATAGAGAGTAATAAATGAAATCATTGTGATGCAATACTGCCCACAGACCCACAGAAAATTGTGGTATGCACATCTTCTAAGTTAAAGCTGAAAAAAGATAAAGTACAGATGCAAGGAGTATTTTAGAGGCAATTTGATCATCCTAAAATAGAGCATTAAGGCATCTTAGTGGAGCTGTGGATAGAGTGCCAGGCTTGGAGTGAGAAAGACCTGAGTTCAAATGTTGCTGCAGACACTTATACTGTGTGACCCAGGATCAGTCTCTTACTTCTGTTTGCCTTAATTTCCTCATCTGTAAAATTAAAATATAAATCCTTCCTTCCTTCCTTCTCTCTCTCTCTCTTCCTTCCTTCCTTCCAATTGCTAAAGCTGTACCCAAACTAATGATTTCATAGATCTGGAGAAATCCTAGTACAGGAACTCCTTACACTGATGCAGATCAGCAACTCATCCCTAATTATTGTCTTAAAAAGTTACCTGGAGCATTGAGAGGTTAAGAAATTTGTCTAGTGTTCACACAAAAAATACGTCAAAAGTAGGCTTTCTGAGTCTCAAGCCATTCCTCAGGTCACTGGACTACTTCATCATACTACTTCATCTTTTAACATTTGTTTTTAAAAATTGTGTTGCATGAGAGGGCTGTCTTTTGCTTCTTTGGGTCTCTGTTTCTAGACTATTGGCTCTTGTCCTCAGGTCACATTTTCCTTTGCAGTAAGATAAGATGCTAGATATCTAGCATCTTAATCTAGGGTGACATGGGTAGTGTCATAACAGATATGCATTCATTTGACTAGTGTTTTTTCTAGGTGTGGGATTTGGGGTTGAGATGTCATAGCAAGACAGAAAGCATCATGAGTACTCGAGAGTTGTTTTAAATTTCTTCAAGCTAGGTGGTAGCTTATTTTATAGCTTACTGATAGTGGAGGGCAGCTAGGTGGTGCAGGGGATAGAGAAAGCACCAGTGCAGGAGTCAGGAGGATATAAGTTCAAATCTCACCTCAGACACTTGACACTTACTAGCTGTGTGACCTTGGGCAAGTCACTTAATCCCAATTGCCTCATCCTGGGTCATCTCCAGTCATCCTGATGAATATCTGGTCACTGGATTCAGATGGCTGTGGAGGAGAAGTGAGGCTGGTGACCTGCACAGCCCTCCCTCGCTCAAAACATAGTCAAGTGCAAGTCATGTCATCATTTCCCTGATGGCATGGTTTTCTTCGGCAATGAAGGATGAACACACACTGACAGTGGCTAAGTCACATCCATGGGTGAGAGGAGTGACTGGCTGCAAAAGGAAAAGTTGACTTCTTAAGAGTCCCTCTGGTATATGGGGTAAAAGACAAGAGTTTACTGATATATAACCATTGAGACTGGTGATGATGGAAATAGTGTTTGCTGTGTCCTGTCTCGGCTTGCTTTACTTATGTGTGGTAGTGTCATGATTGGATCATTTGTTAGCTGATTGTTAAAGTCCCATTGTCCTTCAGGTGATGCTGTCATGAGCCTTGAAAGTCACTAACTGAAAGTGGGGCTTCAACAGCTGTCAGCCCCAACATATCAGTCAAAAGCTATTGTTGTTATTGATCTCTCTTATTAAGGTACAAGCAATGCCAAGAGACAGACTTTTCATCCACACTCTGATTTTAATGGGTCAGTGTTACCAGACAGCTTTTGTCATTTAAAGGATCATTACGTATCCTCAGTTTCATTTATTTCTCCTGGAGATCAGTGATGTCTCTGTTCTAATCCTAAGAAAATCAAACTTCAGAAATGATCGAAACCGGTCAGTCAATACGCATTTATTAAGTGCCTACTAGGTACTAGGAACTGAGGATACGTAGAGATGCAAAAGACAGCCCCTGTCCTCAAGGAACTAAATCATTCTAAACAGGTCATGGAAAGAAGTAAATTCTCTTAGATATCAGAGTTATTGCTGCTGTGCCTCTTAATGCTCATCCATGTTAAGAGGGAATGAGAAGGAGGTGCTGCTATCTACCTGAACAGAAACTCATGAAGGTGAATTGTCACACTAAATATGACTTAGGATAAACGAATACTCTTAGAATGTAAACTTCTTTAGTGTGGTTGATTGCAATATTTATTGTTGTACATTCAGATCATTTTGTTGGGTGACTTACATTTCCCTGAATTTCATTGTTTTCTGAACAGGAAGAGTGATTTTTCCCCTTGATGAATATCAGTTATTATACATTTTAAAAGACATTAAATGTGTTCTGTTAACAAAGACGTAAATGCTTCTGTCTTTTCATCAAATGGCAGGTTAACACAGTTGATTGTAATTGACTTAACAACATTAACAATAATAGTGGACAGTTCTTTATGATGTGCAAAGTGTTTTATTTATATGTAGCAGTTGCATGCACTGACAGACTGGACCCCCACATGGCAGCTGCTATTTCTCTCCTCAGGATTCTAAGGACCCTGAAGCGGGGTTCTCTCTTTATCAAAGATCCACAGGGAATAAGGATGAACCACAACAGGGAATAACAAAGCCGCCTATTAGTTTAAAGCCTTTAACTGGTTGATCCGTGCAGTAGCGATGTTCTCTCTTGATAAAGGTATCAGAACTAGTATTTTGTTAGTTTTTTTTAGTAGGGTTTGGTGTTTGTTTAATAAAATGCACAAACTACACATAATAATATTTTCTAACTAGAATTTACTAGATAGAAAAACAATGAACTGAATATGAATTCAGTTTAGTCTAACCTCTCATGAAGTTGTCAGTGAATCAGAAATTCTTCAAATGCAACATTTTAATATATTTTCTGGTCTTTGTGTGTCTGTGTGTGAGACTTTGTTTTAGTATGGTAGAACTTCAAAGAATATTCTGCGTATACTGATCTGTGTAGGGGCAGCTAGGTGGTCCAGTGGGAAGAGCACTGGGCCTGGAGTCAAGAAGAATCATTTTCCTGAGTTCAAATCTAGCCTCAGACAGTTCCTAGCTTTGTGACCCAGGGCAAGTCACTTAACTCTGGGTGCCTCTAAAATGAGGTAGAGAAGGAAATGGCAAACCATTCTAGTATCTCTGCCAAGAAAATGCCAATTGGGGTTACAGGTACATGACTGAAAAATGACTGAACAAACTGATCATATTGGCTGATGATCTGTGGAAATGAAGACTGCACATAAGATGTAGCTTAAAATAGAACCAATCGCCCACTCATCTTGATATGTTCTTTGGACTGTTTTTTGAATGACAGTCTATGTAATTCATCTCTGGCTAATTTGTAGCTTCCTGTTTTACGTTTTACATTTTCTGTCTTAGAATTACAAAGTATAGGACTATTTTAAAAATTCTGTACTATTTTTACAAGGTTTAGAGGTTTTTTTAAAAGACAAATTATATTTAGAACCACATGGATGAGTTATTCATATTTTTTAAATGTTTAGGTGCTATTGTATTATTCCTATTCCTATTGAGTCTTTCTTGAGAAATTCCCTGTGGACAAGAATCCTACATCTGAGTCCTTCCTCTTTGCTTCTAGGAAGTAGGAGTTTATCATTGTCTTCTCAATCCTAAAATTATTTGAATGTGCTTCAGGTTATATGAGAGGTATATGTTCTGTTCCCCTCCACTCTGGATAGAAGGCTGGGCTTGGAAAAAGAACGAGTTTAGCCCGTATCTAGCCTCATATAGATGTGTGACCCTGGGCAAGTCACTTAACTACTACCTGCCTCAGTTTCCTTAGATAATAAAAGCGCCTACCTCCCAGGGTTGTTGTGAGGATCAGATGAGACATTATTTGTAAACTGCTTAGCATGGTGCCTAAAACATAGTAGGCATTTGATAAATACTTATTTCTTTCCCTCTCTTAGACTTGACATTTAAGATGGAAGAGATAGGCCTAGTGTTCCTTGGGCTGCAAGCACAGACAGTATTGGATTTGCTTCTTATTAGTAATTCCCATTCATTGGTTCACATGCTTTAATGGTTTATTGCAACTCCACTATTAGTTTGTGTCTAGATGTAATAAATAGAATGACATATAAATCATTGGGCTTATTTGCAAAGTCCTTAACATTTTTTTCCGTTTGTTTATCTTCTCCATTCCTGAGATTCATCTGGGCTGAGTACCTGCTTTTCCATTTCTAGAACCACAATAAAATAAATTCATTGCTGCTAGGAGGAATGGGTCAGTCTATTCCTCAATGTCTGCACTCCCCATTCCTGTCTGTATAGGGAGGTGTGCATAAACTTCTCCCTAGGAGCAATAACTCTAAGGGTACCATTTTGTTTAAATTCCAGTGCTCTTCTATCCTAAAAGCATTAATTCATCTTCTGGAAGATCTATTTTGCTCCAATTAAGAAGCAGTTTACTCATTGGTTGGTTGAATATTTCATAACTTGATTAATAGGGAAATTTTATAGAATTCTCTGTGTTAGTCATGTCTTTTCTATTGGCCATCTTGCTAAATCAATCAGTTAGCATTTATTAAATGTCTCATATGCCAGTCACTGTGCTACATACTAAAAGTGTAAAAAGGCCTTATCTTCAAGGAACTTCTATTTCTTAATATTTTCCTTACTAAGATCAACATCCTCAAGTTTTTGGGTATTACCATTTGAGCATATGTGAAATACAAAGCCTATGTACTCTGGAGATGAGCTCTCTACTCCTAAGTCACTTAGTAAAAAGGAGACCATTTAAGGAAATATATTTATCACTAACCAAAAAAAGTTACTGTTTCTTATTTTTAGAAATTTATTTTTCATGTATGTATGTATTTTTGTGTATGTATGTGTATTTTTGCCACGATCTGTGATTTCATCAGTTAGGGAGTTTCAGGATGAGGAAATGCCCTCTCACCAAAGCATATTGGCAACTGCTTTGCCATTTAGAATTTTATAGTTTCCTGGGGCAACTTGAGACTTACCTAGGTTCACACAACTAAATGTGGGTCAGAGATAGGATTTAAATGCAGATGAGACTTGAACCCAGGTCGTCCTTAATCTGAAACTGGCTCTTTAAACAGGAATACTTTTTCACTGATTAGATGCTTCACTAGGTGCCTTGCTGCCCGGCCCACACACCATACCCTGGAGGTGTTGACTCTTTTAGCTCCAGAACACCCACCTTTGCGCTCCCAAGGACTTGCTTGGTGAGTGCTTCAGGTGTGCTTCTATATCACACTAGCTCTCACCATGTTTCATTTTACACCACTGCCATTTTATCATCACATCAGCCGCCTTATAACCATGAACATCTCCCTTCCTGCTTTTCCATTTCTGGAAACACAAAAAAATCAATTCATCGCTACTAGAAAAGAATAGGTCAATCTATTCCCCTAAGGCTCTACTCCTTACTCCTATAACTTTCTAAAGCAAAATATCTTTCCTTGGCAAACATTTATATGTGTGTGCACATGCATGCAATGCATATGTACATAAACACTGTATATACACATATACATTTACACATACACATGTGTGCATTATATCTTCTTAGAATACAAGTGTTTTCAAGAGTGGGTGGTCTTTGTTTTTGTTTTTGTATCCTTAGTGCTTGGTGCAAAGTGCTTAATTCTTTCTCATTCATTCACACATTATTTGTTGTTTCTTTAATGTCAGTTTTGTTTAAAATATTGAAATCATTAGTTTGCTTAAAATTAGACAGATTCCAGGTAGTAGTGTCCCTTCAGTAAGTGATTCTGATGTATTTTCAACCTCTTGTTGTTACATTACAACGGTATTGTCAAGTTCATCTTTTTTCATTTAATTATTCACATCAGGTACATTTAACAAGCAGCAACAAAACCTAATCACTTAACTCTCTGAAATAAATCTTTGTATCTCTGCTCAATCTGCCCTCTCTAAGGTTGCCAGTGACCTCCTCCCTGAAATATAAGAGAGCTTTTATTTAGACCCCATATTCCTAACCCCTCTGTGACTCTCCATATTCTTGATATGAATTATCTTTTCTCTGTTACTTTTTCCCTTACTTTTCTCTTTCTTTGTCCTCCTCCCGCATCTCTTAACATTCTTTCTATATATCCTTTACTGATTCTTCCCACTCCTTATTATTTTGGGTATTTCCCAAAGCTTTATCCTCATCTTTCTGCTCTTTTCCTTCTTTATACTTTTAATGAATGTATCTACACTCACACTGTTACATCTGTGAATGATATATACATAGATATATCCATCTATCTCTATATGTATATATGCACATCCATAATACATATGTAGAGACACATATCCTACCCAAACATTTGCTTGAATCTCATGTTTCCAACTTTTTATAATACATATTGATTTAACTTAACCTTACTCAGCTCACATTCATCATGTCTAATAGTGTGAAGTAGCTACTGGAAGAAGCTAATAAAATATTATGCAGAGCTAATTTCAGTATAGTATGTAGAAATAGGCAATAACCTCTCCCCCCCCACTCCAATATCCTGCACATTTTAAGATGAACATTAACAGATTGGGAGGAGATCAAGAAGAGGGTAAGCAAAATGGCAAGGGAACTCAGCTATGTTGCATGAAGAATGATTGAAATAACTAGGGACATCTAGGCTGGAGAAGAGACCACATAGCATAATAGATTTTTCCTCAAATTTGAAGAATTGTCATTTGAAGAAAAGTGATTAGATTTGCTCTGAGTTTCTATGGGGAAAAGCTAGGACAAATGGGTAGAAGGTATGAGAGAGTTAATTTGGGCTCAGCATCAGGAAGAAGTTCCTAACAGGACTTTTCCAAAATGGAACAAACTGCCTTGTGACATAGTGAGTCCCCTTTCACCAGAGATGTTTGCTGGATGACTGATTGTTGGGAATATAATAGAAAGAATTCTTATATTACATAGAAGAGCTGACTACCTCAGTGATGTCAGTTGCAAATACAAACAGGCTCCACTAAACCATAAGGTCCCTGTGGATTGCATATTGACATAAAAACATACTTCATATTTCTTTTTTATTAGTATATCAACACAGTGTGTTTGTCCTTTGTTGCCAAAGAAAACCATGCCAACAGAGAAATTATAACATGACTTGCACTTGACTTTGTTTTTTTGAGTGAGGGAGGGCTGTGCAGGTCACTAGCCTCACTTCTCCACTAGAGCCATCTGAATCCAGTGACCAAATACTCATCAGGATGACTGGAGATGACCAGGATGAGGCAACTGGGGTTGTTACTCGCCCAAGGTCACACAGCTAATGAGTGTCACGTGTTTGAGGTGAGATTTGAACTCAAGTCCTCCTGACTGCTGCACTGGTGCTCTATCTACTGCACCACCTAGCTGCCTCTGTCAACACAGTAAAATCAGATAGGAGTTACATTTTTGTCTGATTTTGGCTGCACTTAGGATGTTGTGGACTGGATGTAGCCCACAGGCTCTATGTCTGAAAACCTCTGGACTAGAAGACCTCTTAGTTTCTCTTCAAGTTTTTATAATTTTATAATTAGGGGTGGAGCCAAGATGGTGGAGTAGAAAGATTCACATATGCTAGCTCTGAACTCACAGCCCAAGAACTCCCAACAAATTCTGGAGCAGTGTAAGCCGGGCAGCAATGGAGTGAAGGACATTTCCATTCCAGTGAGCCCTGAAAAACCGATCCCAAAGGTCCGTCGCACACTGGATGGGAGCAGAGCCTAGCCCTGGCGTGCCACACTGAGAGGAGCAGATCCAAGAAGGCTTCAGGGACAGAATCTCCAGCGGCTGCAAATATCCCTCCACCCACAGGCACACAGGTCAGTGAGAGAGAGTTTTGGGCTGGCTGAGAGGGAAGATGGATGTCTCCATAACTCAGCCCCCTTGGGAGGTAGCGGCAGAGGCAGCAGGCAGCCAGAGGCTCCCAGAGCAGGCAGGAGTTCAGCAGGACCTCCATTACAGAAGGTCTCTGCATAAACTGCCTGAGGGAACTAAGCCTGGGAGGCGGCCCTACCCCTACCTGAGCACCAGAACTTAAGTTCCCATTGAATAGCAGCCAGGCCTGCTGCCAAAAGCCCTGAGGCTGGGGAGAAGCATTTGAATCTCAGACCCCAAGCACTAGCTGGGCATATCTAGGCCGGGAGTGGAGAGGAATCTCAGAAGTCAAGTAACTAGCTGGGAAAATGCCCAGAAAAGGGAAAAAAATAAGACCATAGAAGGTTACTTTCTTGGTGACCAGATATTTCCGCCCTTCCTTTCTGATGAGGAAGAGCAATGCTTACGATCAGGTAAAGACATAGGAGCCAAGGCCTCTGTATCCCAAACATCTGAAATAGATATCCAATGGGCTCAGGCCATGGAAGAGCTCAA
>CM053773.1:7051728-7104758 GCA_028658325.1 Potorous gilbertii
GATAGAAAGGAGGGAAATATAGTTAGTCTTACACAACATGACTATTATCGAAGTCATTTGCAAAACTACACAGATATGGCCTATATTGAATTGCCTGCCTTCCCAAAGGGAATGGGTGGGGAGGGAGGGATGGGGAGAAGTTGGAACTCAAAGTTTTAGGAGCAACTGTTGAGTATTGTTCTTGCTACAAGGAAATAAGAAATACAGGTAATGGGGAATAGAAAGTTATCTGGCCCTACAGGACAAAAGAGAAGATGGGGACAAGAGAAGGGAGGGCTGATAAAAGAGAGGGCAGTTTGGTGATAGGGGAAATTAAAATGCTCAGTGTATTGGGGAGGGGGGAGGGGACAAATGGGGAGAAAATTTGGAACCCAAAAGTTTGTGAAAATGAATGTAAAAAGTTAAATAAATTTATATTAAAAAAAAAGTTTTTATAATTATCTAATATGCACCTTCCATGCTAATCAGGCCATTTTCTCATTGCTCTTGAAACATATCATATTTATCCCCATCCCTGTGCTTTTGCTTATGTTGTTCAAGCTCTCCCCCACCAACCTTACACCAGAGATAACCTTTATCCCATGCAGAAATCCTGCTTATCCTTGAAGACCCAATCTCTGATGTCTTGTCCAATAATTCCAGCTAGAAGTGATTTCTCTCTTTTCTGTGGTCCTGTCATAACATTTAATGTAGCCCTTAATTCTTCTCCTTTGGCTAGATTTTAAGGTTCTTCAGTTCAGAGGATGCAAACTTTTGTACATTTTTTTTGGATTGCCTATAGCATCTAGCACTACACTGAGTTTGTTTTTTTGTAAGTACGTACTGATTTCTTTAACCTCTGGGTGATGATAATCCTTTACTAAATAGTTGTTCTTTTTATTATTTCTTTGTCCCAACTAAACTCTTAATGAAATGATCGGATCTCATTCTCCAAGAGCAAGGCTGACCATATCTCCCCTCAGTATTTTATGGATACCTCTGAGGGGTCAAAGGTGTTTTTTCTCTATTGCTATTAATTTTTATTTCATTTTTTAAAAATTTTTAAATTTTTCCAATTACACATAAAAGCAACTTTTAACATTTAAAAAAAATTTTAAGTTCTCCCTTCTCCCAAATTCTTTCCCTTCCTCCCTTCCCCTTCCCCCTCCTTGAGAAGCAAGCAACTTGATATGAATTATGTATGTGCAGTTGTGCAAAACATATTTCCATATTAGCCATGCAGCAAAAGAAAACACAGGCCAAAAAAAAAATCTCCAAGAAAATGAAGGAAAATTTTTTTTAAAGTAGGCTTTGATCTGCAAAAGAAAACACAGGCCAAAAAAAAATCTCCAATAAAAATGAAGAAAATTTTTTTTAAAAGTATGCTTTGATCTGCATTCAGACTTCTGTAGTTCTTTCTCTGGAGGTGGATAGCATCTTTCATCCTAAGTCCTTCAGAATTGTCTTAAATCATTGCATTTCTGAGATAGTCAAGTCATCATATAGTATTGCTGTTCCAGTGTATAATGGTCTCCTGGTTCTGCTCACTTCACTTTGCATCAGTTTACATAAGTTTTTCTAGGATTTTGTGAAGCATCCTGCTTGATATTTCTTATAGCACAATAATTCCATCACAGTCATATAACACAACTTGTTCAGCCATTCCCCAGTTGATGGACATCCCCTCAATTTCTAATTCTTTGCCATCACGATGAAAGCTGCTACAAATATTTTTGAACAGACGGGTCTTCCTCCTTTCTTTGGTCTGTGTAGAAGGCAGACTTTGTAGTGGTATTGTGAGGTCAAACTTGCAGTTTTATAGCCCTTTGAGCATAGTTCCAAATTGCTCTTCAGAATGGTTAGATTATTTACAACTCCACCAACACTGCAATGTCCCAATTTTTCCATATTCTCTCCAACATTTGTTATTTCCCCTTTCTGTCGTATTAGCTACTTTAACCCATGTGAGAGGGTGCCTCAGTTGTTTGCAGAGAAGTTTGCATTTTTCTAATCAATTATGCTTTAGAACATTTTTTTCATATAATATAGATAGCTTTGATTTCTTCTTCTGAAAACTGCCTTATATCCTTTGACCATTTATTAATTGGGCAATGATTTATTTTCTTTATATATTTGAGAAATGAGACTCTTATCAGAGACATTTGCTGTAAAATTTCCTCCCCATCCCAGTTTTTTGCTTTTTTTGGCTGCATTGGATTGTTTGTGCAAAATCATTTTTAATTTAATTTTATCCGAATTATCCATTTTACTTCCTGTGGTGCTTTCTGTCTCTTGTTTTGTGTTGAACCTCTTTCCTGTTTTTTCCCACCTTATTAACTGTTATTATAGTATTGTGCCCCCAGTACTATTTAACTAACATATACATTAACTTTTACAAAGAGATGCTTACTTTAAAGCTATAGTAAACAACCTGCATTTTCCCATATTACCTGGGGGCACAACTCTTCCATTTACCATCTCCTTTCCTGGGGAGACTGGGCTTATACTTTAGGCAGGTTCTACATAGTGCTCATGCCACCAAGTTAACTTCCAAATCTGGAATGGCCAATAGGTAGGTGAGTCAGCACCTCTGCTGCTCCTGGGTTAGGCCAAACAATTTCTTTGGAACTTCACTCCTCACCATCTGGCTTCTAGCAAATACCTGCCTGGAGCCTTGCTTCTCTGGCTCTGGTGACTCACCTTCCCTTTCAAAGCTCACAAGATCACATTTATCTCCAGTCTCCTTCACCTAAAAGAGGGAAGAACCAACACAAAGAAATCAAGAAAAGAGGACCATATTCACAAACTGAATTTGGCCTCAGACGGGGAGGGCTTGAGGCCTCTCTCCTTATGTGCTTTTCTCTCTCACCCAAACATCAGCTAGGCAGAAATGAGACCAACGCAACAGCCAGGATCCGATCGACTTGGGTCTCTGGAATGTACCCCAGTTCTGCCTCTGCCACCAGTCAGCAGTCCCATTCCTTGTTACATGCTTAGCACAGCAGAACCAGCTGCAGAATGTCTACATATTCTCCAGGCTGGGGATCAGAACACTTCCATTGCACATTATCATGCCTTTGTAGAAGCAGCCTCTCCCACCACATCTCCATAGGGAGATATCAGCATCCCTCCTCCCAATTACAACAGCAGTCTTCAAGTTGGAAGAGACCTTAGAGAATATGCCTCAACTTGTGCATTCTACAAATTGGGAAAAAATATTAAATATCTGGCCTCTCTATAGTTTTGAATTCTATAGAGTGCTTAATATTATCTCATTTTGTCCTTGCAACTGTGGGAGATAGTTGCCATTATCTTTCCCATTTTATAGATAGAGAAACTGGGACTGACAGAAGGAGATTAAATGATTTTCCCAGGTCACATAGCTCGTAACCTCTCTGAGATTTGTATTTAGTTTTTCCTGACTCCAGAACAGGTGTTCTAGTCACTGCCTATGCTAGACAGACAGCTTGACAGAAATTATAGGCAGCATGTTATATGGAAAGGAGCGCTGAACTAGAAATCTGCAGACCTGGGTTCTAGCCCTACCTGTGCCACTAACTAACTTGCTGGGAGACTTGGGGAAAGTCACTTTGAATACCTTTCCAGTAGTCATTTTTCCTCATCTGTAAAAAGAGGGGATTGGGTGAGATCACTAAGGTAGGTCCCTTCTGGGCTAATATTGTTTCAGTGAACTTGTGAAAAGGCCTTACAATATCATCAGAAGCTTTGGGGGTTCTTGATTTCATTTCTGTTGTATTTCATTTGAATTGCTGAAGCCAATTCTCATCTGACTGTTGCTGTATTCTGTTTTCTTTGTATTATTTCATTTCCCCTCCACACCTTGGCCCAGATTAAGCTTTTCTCTAATTTTAGTTCATATTTGGGTCAACCTTTCTTGAGGCATTTATAATAATAAAAATATTACACAAAATTAGAACTGTTACCCAGTCATTGTATTGTACCATCTAGTTCTACTGCTGCTTAAATTCTGATTGCTTCCTGTGCACAGAGCAGCACTGAACTAGTTGCCCTCACTTCTACATTGATACTTAAGTGAATCAGAGATCTCCTGGCTGTGGGTATTTCCTTCAGTATTCCAGATCACAACCCACTTGTGCCTTCCCCTCCTTTGCAATTCTTGTTCGTGATTCACCTCAGCCACTTCCTCTTTTCTAATTTAGCATTGGAAAAACTTCCCTTTTTACTTTAGCTTGATTCTAAGCCTGATTAAATTATCCTTTATAAAAAACCTTCTAGTCTTCCAGTAAAGGAACTTGCTTTAACAGTATTAACTTGTAGCTTCACTATCTTAAAAACCACTTTATTCTGATATTGTGTATCTATGCAGCAAAACTTCATCAATTTGTGCTAATTGTGAAAAAAAACACTTCAAAATAGTAAAAAACTGAAGGATGGAATTTTTAAAGTAGCAGATATATTACTTTCAAGTAGGTACAATTACTCAAATTAAACTAACAGCATTCCATGGTAAGTGTCCTTAGGAGGTCCAATTTAATTAAGATATACGAACTCTTTTTAATGAGCATATCAATTATCTTTAAATAGATGCTTCTGAATTGCTTGCAAGCATCATCAAGTATTTTAAATGTTGCTCCCAACTTTTTTTACATGTTCTAATGACTTTGGTTCAACTCAGCAAACACCTATTTATGATATTCCTCTGTGGAAGATACGGGGCTTAATGTTCAAGATACAAAGTTAACATTGAAACAGTCACTCCCTTGCGTTTTACTGAGGGAGATAAAATATGTACACAGATAAGTACTCAAAGTAAGATCAGAAAGCATCATGGATCTAGAGTTGGAAGAAATCTCAGACGTCATCTAGTATATCCTTTTTACTTTACAAAGCAGGAAAGTAGACCCAAGGAGCTTTAAGTGAGTGGTTCAAAGTTATACAGTAAGTAAGTACCAGAGGTAGATTTGGAACTAGTCATATATTTAGTAGCAAAGTAAACTACCAGTAAAATACTTCAAGTTGAATACTTTAATAAAGACAAAAAAGGAAAATCAGTAAAATCATATTCGCATTCTTAATTTGAAATTTATAATAAATTGGACAGACTGGTTGTACTTTAGTAAATCTTGGTTAGTATTCACTCTTTCTTAAAATTATTTTGTGGTATAGTGAAAAGAATACTGGTTCTAAAATCAGAGTACTTTAAATGGATCTAAATATCTAGTATATTTGTGGAAGAAAGGACCATGCCCCAAATTTTCTTTCAAACTACATTAGTAATATTGACAATTTTAGGAATACAATTATTCTTACAATTTCCTATGTCATAAGTAAACAGTTTGACCTTAATGAGTGCCTTTTAATTAGTCTTTAATGCTTTCCTTACATTTCTTCTGGATCTTTTATATCAAATTTTCCATTGAGTTCTGGTCTCTTTCTTACAAATACCTGAAAGTCAACGGATTTCCTTTTTTTCTTTCCATTCAGGAATTTACTCAACTTTGCTGCTATGTGAGGGGAAACTTAAGTAGTTACTGTAACTTCAATCTAATGTGAATTTCTCTACTATTGATTTTTTGGTTTATTTTTCCCAATAGGAATGTCTAAATGATTAACTGAAGTGCTAAGAAACTGTTTGAAGGAGAAGGGCGCACCATAGCCCATGTGTATACAGGCATCTTAGGAGGAAAGTGAGGCAAGGAAGCGGACAGCCTGGCTGCATTTCTGGAAAAAGTTTTCAAGATTGTTGACTTTCCTTGGATGTTCTCCCAGAAGCATATCTTTCTTTTAAAAAATATTTTATTTTTTCCAGTTAGATATAAAAACAAGTTTTAAGGCTCATTATAAAATTTTGAGTTCCAGAATCCCTCCCTCCCTTTTTCCCTTCCCCCCTTATTGAAAAGTCAGGTAATTTGATATAGACTATATATATGTACAGTCATGCAAAACGTATTTTCATATTAGTCCTATTGTGAAGCCTCTAACTGGCACAGTGGATAGCGTGCCAGCACTGGAGTCAGGAAGACCTGAATTCAAATCCTGCCTCACACGCTTACTAGCCGTGTGACCCTGGACAAGAGACTTAACCCTCTTTGCCTCAGTTTTTTTATCTTCAAAATGAGCTGGAGAAGAAAATGGCAAACTACTCCAATATGTTTGCCAAGAAAACTCCACATGGGGTCATGAAGAGTCAGAAGTGACTGAAAACAGCTCTGCAACAATAATTAAACAGGTTGTGAAGAAAACACAGACGAAGAAAGAGAAACGAGAAAAAGTGTATATTTCGATCTTCATTCGAACTTCATCAGTTCTTTCTCTGGAAGTGGATAGCATTTGTCATTCTAAGTCTGTTGGAATCATCCAGAAGCATGTGACTGAATGAAGTAATGCGTACTGTCTAGCACATGTGAGAGGGTCCTCAAAAGCTGGTCTCTGAATGAGGTTTTTGCATTCGTTCAAATATTAAACATAATCTTCATCATTAATATGTATATTACTCATTGCCATTACTGTCACATTTATTTAATAAAAACAAGTCTTTTCCTTTGGTAAAATTTATTTTTCTCTAGCATTTTAGTCTACTATCAATTTGCATATTTTCTTGCAACAACAGAATATTTTATGTTAATTGCTTGATAATCAGTAAAAGTCATGTATGGACATGGGTGGAGAATATTTAGAAATTCCCACTAGAATCATAGAAAAATATGATACTAGATTTGGAAAAGACCTTAGAAGTCACTCTTTCTAACCTCCTATCCACTGCAAGAATACCCTCTTTTGCATTTATTCATTAATTCAAGAAATATTTATTGAATGTGTACTATGTATAAGACAAATTTTATCAGGTACTAGGGGAAATAAGAAAATTAGAGATGATCCCTGCCTTCATGGAGCTTATAGTCTAATAAGTAAGATAAGAAATGTACATGAGTAATGATAATATGAAAAAGAATTACAAGTGTGGTAAGAGGGTTTATAAATTGCATCGTCATTATGGGTAATTATAAAGTACCTGCTTTAACACTTACGCTGACGGAGCTAATTACCACATGAGCAAGTCTCTTCCAGATTTGGGCAGCTCTGTTTCATAGTTAGGTGGTGCAGTAGATAGAATGTAAGACCTGGAATTAGGAAGGCTCTTCTTCCTGAACCCAAATCTGGCCTCAGATACTTCCTTAACTGTGTGAACCTGGGCAAGTCACTTAACCGTTTGCCTTAGTTTCTTCATCTGTAAAATGAACTGGAAAAGGAAATGGCAAACCTCTCCATTATCGTTGCCAAGAAAACCTCAGAAGGGGTCATGAAAAGTTGGACACAACTGTAAAACAACTAAGCAACTGCAAATTTCATAGAAAGTTTTTGCTTATATTGAGTTCAAAAACATTTTCATGAAATTTCTGATCCTTAGTTCTAGTTCTGTACTTCAAAGAAATATAGAATATATCTAATTTCTCTTGTTAGATATCTCTTAGATATTTGAATACAATTATGCCCTCACTGGCTATTCTTCTCCAACTTAAACTTCCCCAATTTCTTCAGTAATTTCTTGTGCTTAAATGTTTTTTTTTAGATATTTTACCATCATGAGTACTCTCCTATACATACTACACTATATAATGATGCCTTTTAGAATATTGTGCTTAGAACTGAATCTCATGCCTTATAATGTCACATGATCAGTGGGATTGTTACTTTCCTTAATTTGGAAGCTATTTAATTTTTTTTAAATTTTTATTAATGCTGCCTGTAGCCTTAGATGTCATATCCACTATTTAAGCACAAACAGTCTTTTAGTTTATATGGTTAATTAAAATTCCTAGGTATTTTTTACATATTGTACTGTTGACAGGTTTTTACCCTCTTATACTTCTGTGGATGATTTTTTTTAACTCTATATAAGATTTTACACTACTGTCCTGTTTAATTTCAACTTATAATACAATTAAATGCAAAAGTTTTATAATAAAAAAGACATAGTAACATAAAACAAGATAGCACGCTTGTGCTGACGGGATACCAGGATAGAACTAGCATTCTAACCTTTGGATAGCTTTTAAAAGTTGCCGCTACCTAGCACAACAAATTTGATAATGCAAAATTGCCTTTTCTTCCCTTTTCCCCCTCATCTTGTTTACTACCTTTTCCCATACACCTTACTAGTAGAGAAAAAAATGTACCATACTGGATGGAGAGCCAGCTTTGAAGCTGGGAAGACCTGATGTCAAGTCTTGCCACTTATACATACTGGCAACATTACCCTTGCTAAATTACTTCATTTCTCAGTGCTCTGGAAGCAACTCTCTCAGACTCTTGATTTGCAGAGAAGATTTTCTCCTGCATTGGTAGAAGGAGTTCCCTCATCTTCAAGTTCCCTATGCCAGTAAAATCGTAAGTCCAGACCCTGTCCTCTACCTAGCAATCATATCTACCTAAATATTACTCTTAATTTCTTAGTTTCAAATTGAAGACCTAAAACAGGGACTTCAGTCTTTTTTTTTCCTTGCCTAACGTCAAGCTCGTTGACTCTCAGGAATGATGAGTCTTTTAAGTCTAAATTAGCTAGACTTGTGTTGTGAATATAATTGTTTGAAAGTCTTTCACGCTACTAGTTTCAATAATGTGTCCTTTGATGATTTGGATGGGTGATGAACACATGGTGCCATCTTTCATTCTTTAGTGACTTCTGTTGTGTAAACTAGCTTATGGCCAAATGCTCAGTCAGCCTGGAATTAATTAGCAGATTCCCTCATTGTATGTGAAATGCACTGTTAGGGACATCTTCTACATCTGAGGAGACAAGAAGAGTCTTTGGGCTGTTTTATTTGCTTATCTTAATAATTGTACATTTAATTTTAAATGATGTTTGATATTCATAGAATAGGATTCCCTTGGCCCAAGAACTCTGTTAAAAGTACCCCTAAAGTGTTCATTCCCTTAATTGCAATTGACTTCGAGCTATAATAGCTGTTGAGAAGGACAGGGTCATAAGTATAAAGCATATATAACCAGACATGGTTACATAAGGTCTTGGTTTGCAAGGCTCTCACAGACACTGAGGAAAATTGGGATGTAGAACATCTCTCTCAATGGACAGATGCTAGAAGCACTGAGATAAAAAGGGGTCGTGCCCTCCTGGGACCAGCATGGCACACAGACCTCACCCTCCACCTGAGACAAGAGACAATCAATGGGATAGTAGCTCTAAAGTTGGAAGAGACCTGAGAAGCCATTTAATCCAACCCATTCTTTGTACAGATGAAGAAACTGAGGCAAAAGTCCAAGATAGAGCTCAGCTCATTTGGTTAAAACATAATACTAATAAAAACTTAAAATGACTAAACATCAACATTTGGTGCTACTCTACAGATTGTTATAATGGTTTTAGAAGAGCATCATTTGGGAATTAGGACATCTTGGATTCAAAATTGTACATAATTCGTGGAACAACATAATATCAGTCTATTTAGAGAGCTCAGATGTAGTCTCCAATTGTGCCACTTCTACATTAACATAATAAAAATAAAACCATAAACCTAGTCAATGTGAAATAGGTAGCATATTTAGGCTTTCAGGATTTCTGACCTCTTCTACAAACCTTTGCTTGCTTCTGTTTCTTGATGGAAAAAATGAGATGGGGGTGGTTGGGGAGGAGAACCCAAACCTTAAGATTTAGACTAGAAAAATCCAGTATCATAGGAACCTAGATTTGGAGCTAGAACGACTCGCAGTTTATCTGGTTATAGGTTCATTAATGTTTTTCTGGAAGAGTTTGATTCCCTCATTTTACAGATAAGAAAACTGAGGCCCAGGGAGCTTAAGGGACTTATCCATGTTCACACAGTATTAAGTATAAGAGGGAGGATTTCATACCCAATCATCTAACTTCAGAAACTGCTCTTTCCCTTCTACTACACTGCCTTCTGCATGATCTACATTCAGATCGTAGTTATACTACATAATGTTGAAACTGACTTAAGGTTTGTAGTTTCTCATTACTCAGGAGATAAAAAAAATAATAATATAACTATTATTATTATAGTTAAGATTTATATAGAACTCTAAAGGCTAGCAAAGCACTTAACATATATATCTATATTTTATCCTCACAAGCCTGAAAAATGCATATGAGGAAACTGAGGGAATCAGAGGTGAAGTGACTTGTTCAGAGTTACACGGTAAATATGTGAGGCAAGATTTGAACTCTGATCTTTCTGACTCTAGCACTGTCCATTGCTACCAAGATGCCTCTAGTTTTTGTATTATATGTACCTCATAGGGCTTTTGTCAGAAAGTTGCTTTATAAATTTTAAAGCACTATTACTAGTGATGCCCCATGGTCCTTACACTAAGAACAAATGATTTCAGTGATGTTGAACTTGTACCTGGTTTGTGTCAGTTTTCAAAATTCACAATTAGAAGATAGAGAGCTAGACATTGGAAACAGTTTTTTTTGATAGCATGCACCAGAAATTACATGTACACATCTTTTTTTTGTAATTTTTCATTTTATGCTTAAATGCAAAATGAGAAAAGAAAAAAAGCAAAATTGCTATACATACAGTAGACTATAAGAGAGGACTTAAAATGAAATAATAAATTTCCATTTCAAGAAAGCCTGTATAAAAAATAATACACATTGTTTTTAAAGCTGCTCAGCTTTTCTTTGCTTCCTTGTTGGTTTTTTTTGTTCCCTACTGTGCACTTTTTACTTTATTTTTCCCTCTCCCACTTCCCACCCTAAGAAAGACTACAAAGAAGTGTGAAGATACACACACACACACACACACACACACACACACACATACACACAACATATAGAGAGATCTATACACATGGACATATATATGCTTATATTTAAGACTTATGTACTATGCTTATTTCCTCTTATGATCTGTTTCTCTGAAGATGTGGATAGGATAGCATCTTCCTTCATAAGTCCAAGTTTTCCATGTTTTTCCAAATGAACCAGCTCATCATTTCATACACCATAGCAATATTCTTTCAGGATTCAAACAGTATCTTCCTTCAAAGGCTCTTTGTGGTTAATTTGGGTAGCTATAGCAGTCAGAATGACTTGGTTGCTCAAAGTTGTCCTTAAAGCAATACTGCTCTTACCGTGTACAGTGTTCTCTTGGTTTTGTTCATTTCATTCATCATTATTTCTTAGAAGTCTCTCCATGCTTTTATAAAATTATTTAGCTCATCATTTCTTATAGTAAAGGAGTATTTCATCATGAATATATACCACAATTTGTTTAGCCATTCACCATTTGATGGGCATTTCTGCAATATCCAGTTCTTTGCCACAAAGAGAGGTTTTAGAACATGTAGGCTCTTTTCAATTTTCCCTAATCCCCTTGGGAAAAAGACTTAGTAGGATGGCTGGGTCAAAGCCAGGGTTAAAGTCAAAAATAGGCAGTTCAATAACTCTTTGGATGTAATTCCAAATCTCTCTCCAAAACGCTTGGATCAACTGACAAATCCACCAACAATGAGTTAAGATCCCAGCTTTTCCACATCCCCACCAACATTTGTCATTTTCCCCTTCTATCATTTTAGCCAATTTGCTAGATGTAATGTAATATCTCAAGACTGCTTTAATTTGCATTCCTTCAATTATTAATGGTTTAGAACATTTTTTCATATAACTATAAATTGTTTTGATTTCTTCATTAGAGAACTGCCTGTTCACATCCTTTGTTTATAAACTGGGAATGATTCATATTATCATAGATTTGACAAAGTTCTTAATTTGAGATATAAGATATGAGACATTTATCTGAGGAACTGTCTATATAATTTTCTCCCCAGTTTTTTGCTTTCCTTCTGATCTTGGCTTCATTTGTTTTATTTGAACAAAAATATTTTAATTTAAAGTCATCAAAACTGTCTATTTTACATCTCATAACACTATCTCTTGTTTGTTCATAAATTGTTCACCTATCCATAAATTTGATAGGTAATATGTTTTGTGTTCTTCAGATCTTCTTGTAACATGTATCCATTTTGACTTTATCTTGGTAATTGGTGTAAGATATTGGTCTATGCCCAATTTCTGCCAGGCTGCTTTCCAGCTTTCCCAACATTTTTTACCAAATAATAAATTCTCATCCCCAAAACTTAGTCTTTACACTTGTCAAACACTGGATAGCTATATTCGTTTGCTGCTGTAGATCGTATGTCTACTCTGTTCCACACATCTTTTTAAAACAAGAGAGTTACAAATTCTTTGTGTAAAAAGAAATTCAATCTTCCAAAATAAGCTCACTGCATGAGAATTTTTTAGTATTAATTCAGAATAATAATCCTAAAAATCCATTCATACATCAAGTACTTAGAGAAAATGGACATGTGTTATGATCCTATATACTAATGGACAGATGCTGGAAGCACTAAAACTCTGAGGAGGTGGCTCCCTGTCTGGACTTGCTTGGCAAATGGATGTCACCTCATTCTGAGAAAGGGTACTATCAACCATAGGATGAGAGATTCTGGGGTTTAGGGGGCCAGTTAGTTCAATCCCTTCGCTTTACAGATGAAAAAACAGAGGCCTAGGGATCTAAGATGATATCCCCTCCTCCTCAACCCCTCAAGCCCCCTGCAGCTGATTTGGGCAGAAAACTTACTCATACTGAAGGTTGCTATCTCAGAAAAGGGAAAATATGCAAAATTTGTTTAGAGATATGCTTCAAATGTCGCATTCTTGGGTCATCCTTTCTTTATGACCTGGGTCTGTTTCTCTAGCTCCTCCTGAAAGGGATGGGAGATGGAGAGGTGGAGAGAGGGAGAAGGGGGAAGAGAAGCTTGAGATTATATTTCTTAATATTTCAGACTTCTTCCATAAAAGAGAAAAGTAAATTGTTCTTCTTTATCCTATTCTGTACTTTTCGCTGTTCAGCCAGGTTTGTAGTCATCTGTTTATTTTAGTGAGTCTGATCATCTCAAGGGGAGTTGTAAAGAAATCTTGCTTGGTTGTTCCCTGAAAGCTGCTTCTTCAGTCAAAACACAAAGGCCTAGTTTGCCTTCGTCTGACCTCTTACTTTGTTTTAGACTGCTCCATGGGCAAATACTACATATGTAGGTAAAAGGCTGCTGTCACATTGCTGAAATGTGGACAGGCTTCAACATACAAACAAGTTGTTTTCCAAAACTTCATTTTAAGTCATTTATTTAGTATTTAGAAAATATTTTCCCCATAGACATATCATTATAAATACTATTTAGCATCATAAGATTAGAACTTGAAAATATCTTAAAGCTCATCTATCCAACCTCCTCATTGTATTCTGAACTTAACAGATACCAAATAAAATGGACATTTGCATACATAGAACAGAAAAAGAAGATTTTTCCCTTAAGCTGTAGCTCTCTCTTATTGTACAGTTTACTTTTCCTTTTAAGTATATAATAAGATCAAGCTGTAAATTTTAGAGCTGTCTTGCTTATCTTTTCTCCTTTGTGGTCTTCTGTTTGCTTTCTTTTCCTCCCCATTAAAAAAATGCCTCATTGACCTTTTGTTTTTTCTCTATTTTTTGCCAACCTATTTCTAAATTCTCTTCTGAGAGATATCTTTTCCTATCTCTTCCTTTGAATCATACGTTCACTTTTGATTTTCTGTTTCCATTGTTGTAGCCATTTTGCATATGCATTGTGTTCTTATCTCTGCTTACTTCACTGCCTGAGTTCAAAAAAGTCTTACCAAATGTCTCTGAAACCATTTATTTCATCATTCCCTACAGCACAACAGTATTCCATTAAATTCACATACCATAATTTGTTTAGCAGTTTCCCGGTAGATAAGCATCCCCTTGGTTTCTAGTTCTTTGTTATTACAAAAAAAGAGCTGCTAAAAATGTTTTTCCTCATTCTTTGATCTCTTTGGAGTATAGACTTAGGCAAGTCAGGTCAACAAGCATGTATTTGTTAAGCATTTATATGTTCTAGGTACTTTGCTAAGGACTAAGAATACAAAAAAAAAGACAAAAACATTCTTTGCTGTCAAGAATCTCACAGTCTTATGAGGGAAGAGAACATGCAAAAAAATGTACCAGCAAAGATATAGACAGGTTTAAATGGAGAATCTTAAAGGAAAGGCAGTAGAATGAAGGGGCATTGGAAAGGCTTCCCATAGAACATTAGAGATTAGCTGAGACTTGAGGAATATAAGGAAAGTGGGAGGCGGAGATGAGGAGAGAATTCCAGGTGTGGGGGATATCATCAGTGACAAGGCATGGAGTCAGGAGATTTGGGGGTTTTGGAGATTTAGAGAGAAACAGCAAAGTAATCTGCAACTTCTTTGCAGATTACATGGAGAATAAAATAAGAAAAGTGGAAAGGTAGGAAGAGACCAGGTTATGAAGAGCTTTTAAAGTCAAAATTTTGAAATTTGATGCTAGAAATGATAGGGAATGATGGGAATTTATTGAATGGGGTTGACATATGACTTGATCTACACTTTTAGGAAGATCAGTTTGACAACTGAGTGGAGAATAGACAGGAATTAAATGAAACGAGGACAAACCAGAAGGCTGTTTATTGCAGGAACTGTGAAAAGGTTTGATGGAGGTCTGCACCAGGTGGTGACAAGTTAGAGGAGCAGCGAGGATATGTAGGGCAGATGTTGTGAGAGCAGATTAAATAAGACTTGGCAACTGGTTAGATATGAGGCCTGAGAGAAACTGAGGCCTCAAGGCAGGGAACTTCCATGTTTAGGAGGGTGATGATGCCCTTGACAGTAATAAGAAAGTTAGAAAAATTTGGTGGTATCTTAGTGGTCTTACTGAATCAAAGGGAACATACAGTTTAGTGACTTTTTAATCATAGTTCCAAATGGTTTTCTGGATTTATCGGACCACTTCATAGCTTTCTCAATAGTACACTAGTATAGGTTACTCCACAGTCCCTACTTACAAAAATGGTTACTTATATAATTTTTTACTTTTTTTGATCATCTTTGCCAATCTACGGAGTAGGAAGTAGAAACTCAATGTTCCTTTAATTTGCATTTCCCTAATTATTAGTAATTTGGAGCATTTTTCATATGCTGGTTGATAGCTTGCATTTCTTTGAATATTGCCTGTTCATGCCCTCTGACCATTTGTTTATTGGGGAATGTCTCTTGCCATTCTTATCAATTCAAATCAACTCCTTATATATTTTGAATATGAGACATTTATCAGAGAACTTTGCTGCAAAGATTTTTTTATCCCAGTTACCTGTTTCCCTTATAATTTTAGCTATATTGGTTTTGCTTAAGAACTTTTTACTATTATGGAATTCATATCTTCCATTTTAATCTTCTGTGATCTTCTCTATCCCCTTTTTTACTCATTAACTACTCCTCTACCCATAGATTTGAATGGTAATTTATTCCTTGTTCCTCTAATTTGTGACCTTTTATATCTAGGTTATATAGCTATTTGAAGATTGTCTTGGTGTATGGTGCAACATTTAAGCCTAATTTCTGCCATGCTGCTATCCAGGTTTCCCAACAATTTTTGTCAATTAGTGAATCCTTCCCCTGGTAATTGGGGTCTTTAGGTTTGGCAAATACTATGCAACTCTATTTGTTTGTGTCTGTATATTATATTGTTCCATGATTAATCTCTTTTTAAAAATCAATTACCAAAACATTTTCAGTGCTTATTACTTTGTAGTACAGTTTTTGAGCTCTGGTACTTATATACCCTCTTCCTTTTTTTAGTGGGTGAAATGCTGGACTTGAGTGAAAAAAGACATAGCTTTGAATCCTTCCTGAAAAGCTTTCTAGGTATATGACTCTGGGCAATTCACTTAAGCTCTCCAAGTTGTCACCTGTAAAGAAAAATAGGATAAGAATATCTCTTGCCTCATAGGGCTGCTGTGAGTATCAAATTGAGAAAATTCACATAAAGGGCTTTCCAAATGTAAAACCCCATATAAGTAACTTTTTTTTTCTTGAGAGTGGTATGGTGTAGTGGAGAGAGAGCTGACCTTGGAGTCACTAAGTGCCAAGGTCAAGTCTCACCTTTGACATCTACAGCTGTATGGCCATGGCAAGTAAATTTATTTTTCAGTGTCCCAGATAACTAAGATGAGTTACAGACAAGTTCCACATCTTCATTGTTGGAGAGAATTTCTACTTGGGGAAATCCCAAGCCAATGGAATTATAAGTGTTTTCCTTCCCAAAAGAAATGCTATTAACTTCCTGAGGCAGCCCTTTCCACTTTGAGCTGTTGTAATTGTTAGCAAGCTTTTCCTTACATAGAGCTGAAATATATCCCTCTGCCACTTGTGTTTATTACTTCATTTCATCAGAGCTCTTTGCTGGTAAGCCCAAACTATTCAATTAAATTCCTGTGTGGTCTGGTTAGAATTACATTGAGAAAAACTGAACCATAGGCTTTACCTGTAATTCCACTCACCTGTGTGTCATGAGAGACAGAGGAAGACTCAGAGCAACCCCTTATCTACCAAAATATGTAACTCCACTATCTTAATATTGAGGGATATAAATCTTTGTAGGAAGTATAGCACATCATTATCATTAAAAAAAAAAACCTCGTACATCTTGGGGCGTTGAGATAACTGTGAATTAAAATACTGTGCTTAGTTCCTACCTCAAGTAGTGAAGCATTTTTTTTTATTTTTCTTGAGAAACATTTGTGTTATTTCTTGAGCATGATTTTATTTAAGTAAGCTTTAGGTGGGCACTTAATATCTTGAGCAAACTGAAAGCTGGACTCTTCACTTAGGCTTCCTATGTTAACTTATATTTTAGTATTAAATCAGAACTTTTAACATGTTAAAGGGCAACATTTCTCGTCATATTTTGTTAAAGACCCTTTACTGCTACTGAGAAGTGCCTGAAAGCTCTTGGTTGTATGATGCTTTCCATGATTTCCTTTTACCAGCAGTACTTAATTGACATTTGGGGCTTTTGTTGCAACATTCATACCCTTAGAATGCAGCCTCAACTTGTAGGGTGGGGTTTTATTTATTACCGTGTTCTATATGCATTTGGATTCCTATAGAGATTTTAAGTGATATGAATGTCCAGCAAAATCACAAGAAAGCTGATTTAGTCTATTTTAATAGCATAAGAAGGCTGGTAAAGTATGCTATTAGTAAAGGTAACATCAGAAGAAAACAATAATTTAAAAGTCCTTGTTTAATTCAGCTCCATTTGAACCTTCATGAGAAGAAGCACCCACTTCAGCCATGCTCACTCCAAACCTAGTTCAGCCCATTACTCCAGAGGACTTCCTAACTTTGTTACCTTCCATCTGTATGGAGACCTTTTCCCTTTCTCCAGCTTTTTTTTTTTTTTTTTAGTGTACTGTCTTCCTTTTTCAGAATTTAAGTTCCTTTAAGGCAAGAAATATTTTTCTTTTTGCTTTTATTTATATTCTCAAAGCAATGTGCCTCTCTGTGTGCCTTTCCACACAATAAAGGCCTAAATATTAAGTAGCTAATAAGTGTTTTATCCTATTTTCTGTCTTTCTGTCTATCTTTCTATCATCTATCGCAACAAAAACTTTCAAGTGCCTACAATGTACAAGACATCATATTGTATTCTCAGGCTATAAAGGCAGAAAATGACTAGTTCCTCACCTCAAGGAACCTATACTCTCATGGAAATGATAGGGTCCAAAAGTAGTAGAAAGGTCAAGGTGAGACAAAGGACCTAAATATAGCAGTAGTCATTAGAGAAGATCTTGGAAGAAAGAGGTGAAGTAGGATGAATATTTTAAAGACAAAACAATATCATTTCTTTAAGATATTTATTTCAGGCTGTACATTAATAAGAATTTACTGAATAGGAATCATAGTGAAGAGAGTTGTAAGTAAGGTGGATTTTAGTGTGTAAGATTTGTTATTCTTTCATAGAGTTAGTTTCCCAGGATCCATAGCCGCAACAATCTCTTGTTCCAAGGGATTAGATATGAGTTCTCACAATTAAAGTTCAAAACATCTCCACCAACTTGCACAGCATTATATAATGATAAATAATATAAACATTTGTGATGAGGTAGTATAAAAGTGAAGGATATTGCTGACAGTATGCCTTCTTTTCTGTTGCCCAATAAAACAGGTGGACAGTGGTCAGTGAGTGGGGAAACCTTAGGGTTGAATGCATAAATTGGAATGCTGTATGTTCCTTGATCAGCTCCCATCAAGGCTTGGGGGGATTCTGTGTTTGCCCCAAATGGCCCCCATTGAGGCTTGAGAGGATTCAGGGAAATGTACAAGCTGTGCCTGTCTCGATTGACCCATCAAGATGTAGGGGTAGTTGCTTCCCCCTTCTTACTGGTGCCTGCGAGAAGGGTGATTAGGGAATGCTGTAGGAGTTGATGCTCCCATAGTCAGCGACTCTTCTGAGAAGATTAGACTAGAATGAAGTAAGATTCTTAAACCCTTCAAAGCTATCTTAGTGCCTTTCCTGTCTGACCAGATCAAGAATGAACTTGTGCTGGCAGCTCCTGTGTGCTAGTGTTATCTGTGTTACAATCGTGTTCTTGGAATAAGGAAGAACTGGGCTCAAATCTTGTTTCTGCCACTTACTAGAGGTGTGACCATGATTGTCAGTCACTTAGCACTTATTTAGCACCTCTTCTCTGAGCTTTGGCTTCCTTATTTGTAAAATAGAGATAATAACATATCATAGGTTTGTTTTAGGGTCCGAATGACCATGTAGGTAAAATAATTTTCAAATTTTAACATGCCTTTTCAGTATCATCAGTATTGTACAATGCAGGGGTAGTTCTTGTGCTTTCAGGAATGGGACTTGGGGTTATTAATTTAATAGCATCAGAGATGTGTATGGTCAAAGCTATGGTTTTTTCAGTAGCAATGTATGGCTGTGGGAGTTGGACTATAAGGAAAGTTGAGCACTGTAGAATTGATCATTTCAAATTGTGATGGTGGAGAAGACTTTTAAGAGTGCCTTGGATCACAAGGAGGTCAAATCAGTCAGTATGTAAAGAAATTAATTCAGACGATTTACTGGAAGGTCAGCCACTGAAGCCGAAACTTAAATACTCTGGCCACATAATCAGAAGACTGGACTCATTAGAAAAGACTCTGATGCTGTGAAAGATTGAAGGCAAAAGGAGATGGGGACAGCAGAGGATGAGATGGATAGATGGTGTGATGGAAGCAATGAATATGAACTTGCACAAATTTCAGGGAATAGTGCAAGATAGAAGTGCCTGGCATGCTATGATCTCTGGGGTCACAAAGAGTAGGACTTGCCTGAATATTACAGCAACGACAAGGATCACAGAATATTAAAGCTCGAAGGATCTTTAATGATCATTTCCCTGCCCCTTTGATTTTGTAGATAAGGAAACTAAGGACCTAAGAGAAAATCACTTTCAGAGTTGAATTCTAAGTCAGCAAATCAACAGCCGTTTGTTAAGTGTCTGGGAAAGCAAACAATAAGCAGAAAGATAGTCCCAGGCCTCAAGGAGCTCTTATACTCTCCTGGAGAAAGACGGTATATACAAGGAAACAGAAAAGGAGGAACTGACAGAGAAGTTTCCCTAGGCATGGTGGACAAAATCCAGAGAGTGGAGCCTAGAGGACAGTGAAGACATGTGAAGGTCTGGGAGGAAATGCCAATCAGAAGAAGGGGATGCATGAACAGAGCAGTGATAGAGCAGGGTGAGGAGCCTGTAAGGGCACACAATGAATACTCAGCATGAGAAAGCTGCTTTGACATAGTTCTGAAAGTGAGAGAGAGTCAGGCGTGGAAATCAGAGAGGAATTTTAACATATTAGAGGGTTTTTTTCTGTACGATGCACAAGTTACATATAAGGAAAATATTGCAACAGAAAAATAATTTTAAAGGATGCTATTGATAGCTTTGATTTCTTCCTCTCAATACCTCACTAATTTAAATTAATTGACAGAAAGTTCATTTGAATTTCTGAAAAGTCAGGATTTCATATATATATATATACGTATGTGTATATGTGTGTGTGTGTGTATATATATATATATATATATATATATATATATATATACAATATATATATATTTCTAGAGAAAAGAACTTTCATTACTATTTAATGAGATTGTTGTGAGGATCATAGAATTTCAGAGTTGGAAATGGTTCCGGGTCCAAATAGTCCAACTTCTCTATAATCTAAAATCCTTCTTCATCATTCTAAATAAGTGGTAATATAGCCTTCCTCTGAAGACATTGAATGGGGAGAAAATGTGTCTTTGCCATGAAAATCCATTCCACTTTTAGACATCTCTCACTGTTATGTGATAAGTGCTTTGTAAATCTTAAAGTACTATGTAAGTTTGGGTTGTTATGATTATTACAATGTACAATAAGTAAAATAAATTATTGCTTGGCATAAGCCTTAAGACTTGAAGCGAAAGGGATCCTAGAGGTCACTAGTGGATTCTTTCACTATACAGATAAGGAAGAAAGGGGAGAGAGTTAGATAGTTTGGTCCTCAGGTCTTGCCCACCACGCCTTTTAAACCCGACACGTCTTCAACTGAACTAATTATCTTTTCCAAAAAACTTTCCCTTAGTCCTATTTCCTCCTTACCATCAAGGGCACCACCATCCTTCTCATCTCCCAGACTCACAACCTCCACTTCTTACTCATTCTCACCCCTCCTCCCATATCTAATCAATTGTCAAGTCCTGTTGAGTCTACCTTCATAACTTTTCTCATATATGCTACTTTGTCTCCCCTGATACTGCCACCACCTTGGTACAGGTCCTCATCACTTCACTCCCCAGCTACTGTAATAAATTGACTTCTGTCTCCCCACCTCAAGTTTCTCCCAACTTCAGTCCATCATCCACTCAACGGTCAAAGTAATCTTCCTAAAGTGTAGGTCAGACCATGGTTCACCCTCTATTCAACAAACTCCAGGAGCTTCTTACCACCTCCAGCATCCAATTTCTTAAACATTCTCATAACCTGTCCTCTTTCTATCTTTCCAGTTTTCTTACCTCTTTAGTCACCTCCATGTAGTCTGCAGTCTAGTGATAATGACCTCCTTCCTTCCATCTCCTGGCTCTGTACCTTATCACTGGCTGTGACCCTATTCCTGGAATTTTCTCTCTTCTCATCTCTGCTTCCTCACTTCCTTCAAGCCTCAGCTAAAATCCTACCTTATGCAAAAAGCCATTCCCAATCCTCCTTAATTCTTCCCTTCTAAGATTATCTCTAGTTTAACTATGTCTTGTTTGTAAATAGTTGTTTATGTTATTCCCATTAGACTCTGAGCTTTTTAAGAATTTTTAAGAATTTAAAGTTTTGAGTTCCAAATCTATCCCTCCCTTCCCCTTCCCTAAGATGGTAAGCAGTCAGATAAGGGTTATATATGTGCAATTATATAAAACATTTCCATATTTAGTCATTTTGTATAAGAGGACTTGAATCAAAGAAAAATGAAAGAAAGTAGAAAAATAGCCTGCTTCAGTCTGTATTCAATCAGTATCAGTTCTTTCTCTGGAGGTGGATAACGTGCTTCATCATTAGTCCTTTGGGATTATCTTGAATCATTTTATTGCTAAGAATAGCCAAGTCATTCACAGCTTTTCATACCATATTGCTGTTACTGTGTGCAATGTTCTCCTGGTTCTCCTCACTTCACTTTGCATCACTTCGTGGAAGTCTTTCCAAGTTTTTCAGAAATCATTGTGCTTGTCATTTCTTGTAGCACAATAATACTCTATTACAATCATATACCATAGCTTATTTGGCCATTTCCCAATTGAGGGGCATTCCTTTGATTTCCAGTTCTTAGCCACTACAAAAACAGCTGCTATAAATATTTTTGTACAAATAGATCCTTTCCCCTTTTTTTGTGTCTTTGGGATATAGACCTAGCAGTGCTATTGCTGGATCAAAGGGTATGCACAGTTTTATAACCCTTTGGGTGGTAAGTTCTAAATTGGAGCTCTTTTTAAAATTTTATTTTTATTTTTAGTTCTACATTTTCTGCCTCCTCCCCCACATCTCCCTCTCATTGAGAAGACAAGAAATATATCCATCTGAGTCCATCAATTCTTTATTTGGAGGTGGATAGTATTGTCTTTCATGAGACTTTTGGAATTATGGTGTTACTAAGTCTTTTGCAGTTGATTTTCCTTACAGTATTGCAGTTACTCTGTAAATCGTTCTCCTGGTTCTGCTCCCTTTATTTTACATCAGTTCATGTAGGTCTTTCTAGGTTTTCTAAAGCCATTCCTTTCATCATTTCTTATGTCACAATAGTATCTTATCAAATTCATATATCATAACTTGTTCAGTCATTTCTCAATTGACGGGCTATCCTTGGTTTCCAATTCTTTACAATGAATATTTTTGTATTTATGAATCCTTTTCTTGTTTCTTTGATGTCCTTAGGGTTTGGAGCTAGTAGTGGTAATGCTGTGTCAAGAGTGTGCATTCTTTTGTAACCCTTTGGGCATAATTCCAAAGTGTTCTCCAGAATGCTTGGACTTCATCAACAGTGTATTAATGTTCCTGTTTTCCCATATCCTCCCCAGCATTGGTCGTTTTCTTTCATGTTAGCCAATCTGGTTAAGTGTGAGATGCTACCTCAGAGTTGTTTTCATTTGTATTTCTTTAATTAGTTATTAGTGACTTAGAGCATTTTTATATGACTATTGATAACTTTGATTTCTTCTTCTGAAAACTGCCTGTTCATATCCTTTGACCATTTATCAATTGAGGAGAGATGGAGCTCTTTGAGAACAAGAATTGTTTTTTCTTTATATTTTCATCAATTAGCACAGTTATCTGGCATATAACTTAATTGCGTAATAAATGCTTCCTGACTTGACTTGCAGATGGCCTGTAAGAGTCTTTCTGTATTTCAATCTGTGACCTAATTAACCCATGAGAAATCCTAGAAAAATAATACTTGGATTTATGTATCTGCATATAAGTGGTATCCCTTTAGAGTAAAATATAAAATACTTCAGTAGTATAGGAACTGTTTCCTTTTTTTCTTTACATATCCAGTGCTTAGCATAGTACCTAGGATAATAAGGTGGCATTTAATAGATGTTAGTTGATTTGAATATGTCAGTGGAGAAAATAACAAGCAAATCATGTTACTGTGCTAAAGTTAAAGGTAGAGTGGCTCATGTGGAACATCTTTGTCATCTATTTAAATTTTAAAAATTTTTTTGATATCTTTTGTTTTTCTATTGCCTATATTTCCCCCATATCCCTTCTCCTCCCTTCTCCTTTTTCTTCCTCAAAAGTCAGTTCTTATAATGAATATTTTTTAAAAAATAGAAAAAAGAGGAAGAATAAGCAAAACTGATTAATACATAAAAAAACCTGATGTTACTCAATGTTGTACTTGTATGGACAACCCTTCCCCTCACATCTACAGAGGAACTGAGGGAAGTAGCTTCCTGTATCTTCTTTGGGGACAAGTGTGTTCTGTATAATTTTATAACATTCATCTTCCATTGTTCTGTGGTTATTCTTTCCATTTACATTGATTTAAACATTGTGTGTATTGTTTCCATCTATAAATCTGTGATCCTAATGGAAATTAGAGGAAGTTCATCTATTTATCTGCCAGTGAAGAGAGGCTTTTGTTATGTTCAAAAGGTGCTTTTGCTAGCATTGGTTCCTCCCTACCCCCAACATCCAAAAGCACTATATCATTACAACAGAATCAAATATAGGGAAATATGTATGACAGGCTAGACCAGGAGTGGGGTGGCTTTGAGGCCACAGGTCCCCCAACCCTAGTATAGACTTTATCTTATGGTAGCTGAGGACATAGATAGGAATACTCATAAGTGAAATGGATATCACATCTTATTTATAGCCCCTAAGAACATCCTGCGTTCCATGCTAATGCTGGAGCCCAACTGCTATAATTCCTGCCATCCCTGGGGACATTTGGAAGGGAGTTTAGGAAGATCTGACAGAAGGCATACTTAGGTTGTAATAGCTACATTCACCTTGGTTCTACTACTATTGAAAGAGGAATGGGGCCAGAAGATCTGCTCTGTAGCTGACCAGAAAGTATGACATTTAATTTCTGAGGGCACAAATTTCATTGTTTAGAAAGATACTTTTCATGTACTTATAGGTTGCAAATATTTGTTTTCTGTAACAAACACCAGGCTTATGGGTCCCAGGACTCGATTTTGGGAAGTTGTAAAACATACATAGAAAGGAGGATTTATTAGAACCATTAACCTGGAGGCATGGTGACTAGTGTGCCAGGCCTGAAGTCAGGAAGACTCAACTTCCTGAGTTCAAGTTCTGAGTTCATACTTACTGTGTGACCCTGGGCAAGTCACTCAACCCTGTTTGCCCCAGTTTTCTCATTTGTAAAATGAATTGGAGTAGGAAATGGCAGACTACTCCTGGATCTTTGCCCCAAATGAGGTCATGGAAGAGTTGGACACAACTGAGATAACTCAAAAACAAGTTATAGATGTGGATACATGATTTTTACCTGTGCAGATATTCCTTTTACTGGAGGATATTATAAATCCTTCACATTTTCTTGTACATGTTTTTCTACTGATTAAAAAGATTTACTCAATACTCGAGAATTTTTCTCCTCTTCCTACTCTTCTGTTTGAGACTGCAACTTATAGATCAGTGTCCCCTCATAGCCTTGCTTCCTGGTTCATCAGCAAGAACACTGTCTTGAAAGTTAGAGCAGATCCTGTCTTTGGCAGTGAATGGTGGTACAGTGGATAGGTACTAGATATGGAATCAAGAAGACTTTGAGTTCAAATCCTGCCGCATTCATCCTGGGCAAGTCAATTAACCTCTCTTCGTCTCAATTTCCTTATCTGTAAAACAAGGATAACCTTGGCACTTAACTCCCAAAATTGTTGTGAAAATCAAATGAACTAATATTTGTAAAAGACTTTGCCAACTTGAAAGTAATATATAAATTCTAACTTACTGTTTTTGTTGTCGTTATTTCTGATACTTCCTCTTGAGAAGTCATTTTACTTCTGAGAGCCTCAGTTTCCCAATTTATAAAATGAAGTGGTTAGACCAGATGACTCCAAAGATCCTGTCAACTCCAGATCTTTAATCTTACCATCTGTACTTTCATTGAACCTCAGCCACATATTGGAATGGTCCTACCCTTAATCTCATTATTTCTTACGAAAGTCCTGCTGACATCATCCACAACTATGAAATTCCCTTATATGACTATCCCTGCTGCCCTTCCATCTGTCCCTAAATCTCTGTAAAAAATACCATATCCCCTCAGAGAATGTAAGCTCCTTGAAGACAGGGACTGTTTCACTTTTGTATTTGCACCCCAGGACCTGCTTTACACTAGGTGCTCAAATATGTCTTGGTTGATTCTTGTCATATCTAAAAGGATACCACCATACTACTTGAGCCATCATCAGTCATCTCTTCTTGTTACAATGGGACTACCTGGTCTGCTGGTGAAGCATGTCCTAAATGAATTCTTTTTAATTTTTAAATGTGCAACCAAATCATCCTTAGTAGTATAGTATAGCCAGCTTGTTTGCCATGCATTTTTTCCCCTGACATTTGCCTTATTTTAATTTTAATTCTTTTGTACTTAAGGGATTTCTCATCCTATCATCAAGAAAATACTGGTGTTAGAGAAAAGCTCTTCTGGCATTCACTCTAGTCCAGTGGAATTCCTGGAAACTGAACTACCCAAAAGCCATTTATTTCTTCTCCATTGCCTCAAAGTGTGCCATACCCTGACTTAGCTTGATGACATTTCCCCTCATAGTTCTGTCATGGCTTTTTTTCCTATCTTTTGCTACCTTGGAGGGAGCCTCACTCTCTCTTCCTGAGTCCTCAGTATTCAGTGACAAGACAAATCAGGAAGATTAGCAATGGTTCAGAATGCAATGGATGACCCTGATGTCTTTGACGTCTGACCAAGCTCTAAGTGCTTTTGCAAACTTCGAGGCCATTGGAACAAATTGTTTTTTTATCCACCCATCCCATTGGGGAAAGTCGTTACATGCTTGTGGTAAACACTCCCTGAACTCACTGACAGGTGTGAGGCCTATCAGTTACCCTCAACCTGATTTTAGCTTGTCCTCTGAGACAGTTTACTGGGGTGTGGCTGTTGTGCATGCTACACAGGTTCTTGGAGCCCCCTGTGAGAGCTGAGTGAATCAGGTAAAGGAGCAGCCCTGGAAAGGACTCAGTAAGCCCTCACACCAGAGGGGCTGGTCCTTCTGAATACCCCATACAATGACATGGACCATTTTGATATTCTTCACACAAAACGCTCCATCTCCTGACTTCAGGAATTTTCCCTGGCTGTCCTCAGCACTTGGAATGCTCTACCTCCTCCTAGCTGGCTCTTGACTTTCTTCAAGTCCCATGTAAAATCCCACTTCTAAAGGAAGTCTCCTAATTTCCACTTATTCTAGGGCCTTCCCTCTGGTAATTATCTGCATTTTGTCCTGTATATGATTTGTTTATACTACTAGGTGATTGGGTCTTGTCTCCTCGAGGACTGTGGGGTTCTTGAGAGCTATGACCGTCTTTCTGCATCTCTTATCTTAGCAGAGTACCTGGCATGTAGAAGGTACTTAATATTTATTGACTGAAAGAACAAATTATTGAAATTAGTCTTATAGAAATTAGTTTAATCTTAGGCTATTAGAAGCAGATTGGATTTTAAGAATCATGGATTTAAACTGGGAAGGACCCTCAGAGACCATGAGCCCAATTACTTCATTTTACCAGTAAGGAAACTGAGGCCTGGATTGTTCAGTATTACATAGCCACTTAGGGGCAAAACTGGGAACTAAATCCAGGTTTCCTGACTCCTGGTCTTATGCTTTTCCACACTTTATCATAATTTTAATTTAGTTTTCTTTGAACATGATTTCTGTTTATTTATTTAAGGCAAACTATGGTATTCAATTATTTGAGACAAGTGCCTGTAAGATTTATTACTACTTTCATAGGGAAGGTGTCCCAAGTTTTCTTCATTGCCATTTTCCTTGATGAAGGATCTAGGTTTCCTTGGATGCCAGGTGTTCTTATGGCAAAGTGTCAAAATGTTAGGCATTTTTCTCACCCTGATTGCACATGAATGACTGAAAGGACCTGTGTAGTTTCCATTGTCAAAACCTTTGCATGCAGGTCTGGTTGATTGTATGCAGGTCAATTGACTTTTCTTCAGCATTCACTCCAAGTTTAGAGCAGGCATTAACCCAAGTTAATGGTTGGCATTAACTTGAAAATATACTCTCTTGGCTGTCTGTCTTACATGACTGTGAGAACATAAGAATCAGTTTGCTGGGAAAACACGAGAGCTGTCCCCCAAAATGCAGATTTATGGGAATAGAAAATGGGCATATACAGATCAATATGTTGTCATCCCCTGCCCCACTATCTACAGCACATATATTATATTCTTCTATAATAATCTGAATAGTCTTCTCTATTCAGTATACCTATCCACTTAAAATGTTTGACACTACTCTTGTCTTCATTGTATGGTCTCAGAGTAAAATGTTTAAAATAAACTAGCTGAGCATTTACTGCTAACATGTCATTAGGTACCATAGTCATGGTGTTTTCTATTAATAGCTCATTTGTTCCCTTTATATTGATCCCCCTCTGTGGTACAGAATAAAAGTATTGAGTATGCAAAAAAGAAAAGAAAATATTCTGTCTTTTTCATGAGCATTTGCTTCATTTTTTTCTAAAATGTCTCTTCAAGAGCTGGTCAGATCCTCAAAACTCAAATTGAATAAAGAAACTTGAGAGCAGCATCCAGCTTCAGCTGCTTTTGAAGAAAGAGTGATATTTGACACAGAATGGTATCAATGGGGAAGGCCACATTTAACTTTTGTTGTTTGGGTTCAGCACTGGAACAAAACCAGTTTTTCTTGTCTCTTTTTTGTCTGACTATGGCAGAAAGCCCAGAAGTATGAGTTTTTGCGCCAAGAGATGGTTCTAAAAATAGTGCCGGGTGGGCAGGAAGATTGTTTCCTCATGAATGCAACTGGTGTGTGACAAATACTGTGTGCACCATGGCTCCCAATGGGATGGCCAGTGAAGCACGTTGTTATGATCCCTGCCACAGACTCTGCTCCCAACTGTTGAAGTTTAAAAACATTAGCCTATGCTGGTTTACTTTTCACTACCATCTCTAGCCAAGATGAAGTTTGCAGATCAAACAGTCTCTGCCTTGCCTGCTGTTTTCTTTCTTTGGGATGTAGGAGTTTAATTATACACACCACAATGGTGAGCTTTCAGAGTTGGGGAAACAATACTTTGGTCACGCACTGCTTAGGTACCGGTTATTTACAAAAGGTATAAACCTCCTATGTTGTCCTGTGCCTACAGGAAGTAAAAGGGCTTTTGTTGGTCTCCTGATCAGATTTGAAAAGTGGATTATTGTTCATTGGTTCACCAGGGTCCTTTGAGGGGATTCAACGTCAGTGAGCAATGGACTCTGTAGAACACAAATGTAGCATGCACTAGACCTGTTGGAAAAGTAAAGAATCAAGCAATTGTTTTCATCTTTTCCCTAAAGGAGAGCAGGCCCAAACCAGAAAAGTCTGAGTTCAGAAACTTGACCTATCCTTTCAATCCAGCTAACTAAACAAAATATAATTAAAAAGCTTTGAAATCACATTGCCTAAAGGTTGCTGAACTGATGTTTTTGGGTTTGGTTTCTTGATAAAGATTTACTTTATTTCAATATTTTTTTCCTGTCCATATACATAAAATTTTGCTTGGCAGCTTGAGATATTAAGGTTGATTGGTTTGATGGTAAAAGCTTATTGTGCCTTAGGAGATACTATAAAATATCCAGGGCATAGTATATAATGAAATCATCTATGCTGAATGTATTAAAATTGAGCAATTAAACCCAGCATGTTAGTTGGTTCTAAAAACAAATATTTCCTAAAAAGAGACTAGTGACTCACAATACAGTGAAGCAGTGGGAAGACTTTAAAGTCTGTCCCTGTAGCCCTGACATTTCTCCCAAGCCCCAATCCCTTATTTTCAGTGGCTGCTGGACCTATATTACCTGAATGTCCTGCTGAACTTCAAAATTAGCATGTTCACTCCTAAGTTAGTTTTCTTCCTTTTTAAATATATCCTTTATCCTTACTTCCTGACTTTGTTGAAGATACCACCATTCTCCTGACCATCTAGGGTGGCAACCTTGGAAGTTATTCTTGAGATTTTCTTCTCCGTCATCCCCCACATCAAATGAGTTCTTTGAAATAAACTCTTCCATCTGTTCCCTTCTTTCACACTGCTGCCCTTGTAGTCAGGGTACTCTTTACCTTTTACCTGGGCTATTTTAATAGACTCTTCTCCTTATACCTTAGCCTCTACCCTTTTCATCTTTTACGCCACTGCCAAAATCATCTTCCTAAGGTAGAGGTCTGACATGTTACTTCTCCTTTCTAAAAACTCTGCATGACTCTCCTTTGTAAAAGAAATAAAAAGAAAATCTATTAGTGTAGTAATCAAGGCTCTCTGGAACTTGTTGCAACATATCTTTCCAGCCCTATTCAAGATAATTTCTGATACCTCCACATCTTTGTCTATACCATACCCTCCTCTCATCCCATTGCTTCTCTTCTGCATAAGTTGATATTGTTTTCTAACTTTTCTTTCTGAAGACCCATTTTAGGAGACTTAACCTCCACAGTGCTTTCATTAATCTCCTTGTCCCCTTCAAATTCTTAGTCCAATGTACTTGACATTTTCTACATATTTGTTACCTATGAGTATGGCACGGCATGATGGATGAACTACTGAACTTGGAGTCATGCAGATTGGGTTCAAATCCTACCTAAGCCTAGCTAAACTAAACTCCTTGAAGGTAAAGATGGTGTTATCTTTTTCAGCTTTGTACATACAGTGCCTAGTAAAATACCTTGCACATAGTAATAATGTTGAATTGAAGATTTCATTATAGAAATCTCAATGCTAAAAATGTCTAGGAGTTCAAGGAAATAGATGAATTTAAATCTGGCTTGATGGCATTTAGATTGAGAATACAGGTACATGGAGCTATGAGAATATCAAAATATTAGTAGATGAGGTTCTTAATCTTTCAAAAATAACAAGGCAACCAACCTTTGAGTCTATTCTGCTCTGGGGTTTTTTGAGGAGCATTCTTGCACTCTAGATTATGGAGGACCAGAGCAGAATGCCCTCCTCTCTGAGACCACACAAACAGTGTGGCCACAGAGGATATCTGTGCAATATTTTGTTGACTCTTGGAGCATGAAGGCATTTGCTTGGATTTTAAAGGGCAGAACCATTTAGGAAATAAAGTTGGGGATAACAACTTCATGCAATCTGTTAATCTTTTTATACTTTGATAGGTGTCCCTCCTCCTTCTGAAGGATAAAGGAAAATCTCCTTTGAAGAACTCCTTAGATATTTAAATTCAATTCAGTGTTTTGCTGTTGTTGTTCAAAAATGTCCAACTTGTCATGACCTTATTTGGGATTTTCTTGTCAAAGATACTAGAGTGGTTTGCCATTTCCTTCTCCAGATCATTTGACAGATGAGGAAGCTTAGGAAACAGGTTTAAGTGACTTGCCCAGGGTCACACAGTTAATAAGTGTCTGAGGACGGATGTGAATTCAGGAAGATGAATCTCCCTGACTCCATGGAGAGCACTCTATCTGCTGTACTACCTGGCTGCCCTAAACATTTATTCAGCACCTGCTGTGTACAAGGCTAGGTTGTTGTTGTTATTGTGTTTGTCCTTGGTTCTTGAAGAGGACCATGACATCAAGATGATGACATAACTTGCAGTTGACTTTGATTTGAGTGAGGAAGGGCTGTGCAAGGTCACCGACCTCGCTTTCTTCTCCTGTGCCATCTGGAACCAGTGGCCTGCTATTCATCAAGACGACTAGAGATGCCCCAGGATACAATGTGAGACCTTTCAAGCTAAAGGGAACTTTGTCTTTTAAAGAAGACAGTCTGTATCAGAGAACAGAGATCAGAGAGAGATGGTTGTTATAGAAACAATTGAATGTAAACTTGTCAGGAAAAGGCCAGATGATGGAATTATGAAGTCAAAGGTTCAAAGTTCTGTTGGGTGATAGAACATATAAACGTATTAGTGCATACAGAATAATCTGAGGAGGGACTGAGCACTAACCCGTAGGAGGTAGCACCTGAATGATCATTGAAGGAAGCCAAAGATTCCAAGAGATGAAGGTTAAAAGGGAGTTATATCTGATAGCCCCTCCCTTCCACCCGTTTGAGCCTATTGTTCTGCTTTGGGAGCATCTAAATGATTTATTGCGTGACTAACAAGGCCTAAAAGGATTATCACTCTATTGCTATACATAACATATAGCATGTCTCCCAGTAGCCACCTATACTTATATCCCACGTCAGTTCAGAACAAGAGTTGGATGTTCAAGGATTTGCTCTTTAAATGTCAGTATGGGAAGTTACATATATTCAACTGGAGATCAATGGTGCCTAAATACAGCTTAAAGAATTGAGGTAAATGAACAGAGCAGATTCACTCAAATAAAACCTTGCTGTTTTACTACACTGTGCTATTATTACACTTTATGGAACTGACTTTCTTTCTATTACAGTTGGTATAGTTTAGAGGTTAACAACCATTTAGAAATGAGATGCAAAATTATGCAACTTGTTTGGGTTCCTTGCTTTCCTCTCCTTTTTTTTCTCCCATTCCTATTCTCTCCTTTTCTACTAATTTGAGGATATATTTGAATTGATAATCTATTTTCAATGCAAATACTGTGAAGGTTAAATTTATCCATTCATACCTTAATGTTAATTATTTTATTCAGAGTACTTTCCTCCTAACTAAATTCTTTAATAGCTGGAAGATGTCTGACAAATCTATAAAAATGAGAGAGCAATAAGCATTGTCACTAACTGTTGACTCTTCTCTTATCACATTTGGTTGGGGGGGGCTAATATAAATTTTTCCATTTTGTTTTTCTTTTTTACGTCTTATCCATGAGGTATTATATAAAAAAATAGTAATCTCTCAGTGCTCTTAAAAATGTGTTTTGCCTCCAACATTAATTTCCTTTCCGTGTAACTACAATGATGTGGTGCAAACATTCTTCTCAATTTTGTCTTCCTATCTGCCTTTTGATTTTCTTTGACCAAAGCATTAGAAACTTAATGTAATTAAGGTCCAAGTCTGGTGATTCTGTTATTACTGATAATTAAAATATGTAATTTTAGGAAGACAAATTTTATAAATTTATAAAGATAAATAAATTTTCATCTATTTGTTGATCCTCTGCCAGTTTAATCTGTAACTGTTCAGGGAGTGATATGACTTAGTTGGGTCTCATGATAAGCCTTCTGTAGACTTGTTTTTGCTTCCACTATTTTTCACTGTTTTGTTCATAATTTCAGCCATCGTCAACCTCAGTACTTTGAAATTAGCTTATATTTTAAGAAGGTGTTATCTTTTATTGATGTGTCTCTCTTCTTGACGAGGAGGTTAAACATTTGCCAGCTGAGGAACTGAGGTTCTCTTGGGTGCCACGTACATCCACTAAACTTTGGCAGAAAATTTTTGATAAGGGCAACATCGTTATCTTTATCATTTTTCATTTTTGGAATTGATGACTTGGTACACATCAGATCAAAGCTGTTGCATTGTTGAAAGCTCTTTTTGTTTCACCTTTTAAACGTTGATTTTTATTTTTGCCCTAATTAGCTAATGATCTGGCTGCATCCAGATAAGTGGCTGATATGACTCCCTTATAATTAATTGGTCTTCCTATCAATCTAGTCAGGGTGAGTGTGTGTGTGTGGGGGGGTGATAGTAGTGGTGAGGATAATGATAAATTAGGGGGTGTTTGTTGTTTGCTCTTCTTGTTATATTCTTTGGAAGAAAGGGTTATGTAGAACTAGAAGCCTTAGACCCCTGGTTTCTAAGCCCGAGCCATATTTTCCATATTTTTGCTATCCTTCATTGTAGCCACTTTCACATTTGAGTCATTGAGGTCTTAAGAATATGGTAACTTAGAATGGATTGTCTTGTTACATCCTCCGTAATAGATTTTGCCATATAAACTTAAATTATCTTCACAATGATCTTTTTGCTTATGCTTGTCACTAGTATTGCAAAGCAGGATGGCAAGTGTGCCATAATATGGTAGGATTTTTTTTGTGATTGGGCTGAGACCAACTCTACCAAATCCTTTGTTGGTGACCATGCAGAATGTGACTATCTTTCAATTTAGCTGCTATTTTCTTTCACCTTCTGCTTTTACCACAAGAATGTCAGATGCATTGATATGGGTCACTTCTTCTAATAGCCATTTCACTTCACTAGTCACTGGATAAATATCTTATCAGTCTTTAATCTACAGTTAAATTAATGTTTAGAGATAGTCTAAAAATTGCAGGACTCTTTGCCCCTTACTATGCTACTCTGCCACTGTTACTATGGAAACAGAGTGGTACTGCTTGATTCTGAGAACCTTTGAAAAAAAATTTTTTTTTGTTTCATAGGTTGCCATAGCCAAAGAATTAATCATTTAGTGGCCAGCCTACTTATGATGGATCTCTGTATTTAGATAGGTTAGTCCTTGGACATAGTCTATTGCTGGAACAGGACTCATAGCCTTTCCATTACAATCTGCCAGAACTTACCCTTTAAAGGAATAGCCTTTAAGAAAACTGGAGAAACTAGTCACATCCATGCCAAAGTGAATTCTGGAGTAAGACTTTGTCTTGTCTAACAACTAGCTGAAAGAGCTACGCTAAAAGAATATGAGTGATATGGGAGAAAAGTTGGAGCGATTTTCAAGCAGAAAGAGAGATGGGCAAGTTTTTCTTCTTCACTATTTTGCCCTGAAGTCCAGGTGGTTATAATTACTCCCTACAGAAAACCCTGTGGGGTCCTCTTAATTGTTAGTACTTGCTTCCACTAAAATTATTTCCAATTTGTTTTAATATACGTATTGCATTTTGTTATCTGTGTACATATCTCCACTCATCCCCCAAGTAATTCTAAGTACCTTGAGGTCAAGGATCTTTTTTATTTTGCCTGGCATGTAGTAGTTTCTTAATAAATGCTTTTAGAGTTCCATTTGAATTGAAAGAGAACAACTGTCTCTGAAGTCAAAAGATCTGAATTCAAATCCTGTATCTGGTACTTACTACACAGATGACCTTAGTCAATCAAGTCCATTATCTTCCTTGGGTCTCAGTTTTCTAGTCTGAAAATGAAAAGTATTGGATTAGATGGCTCCGATGCCTCTTTCAGCTATAAATCTAGAATCCTAAGGACTGATTTGAATTGAGTCCTTTTGATGTGACTCATATCATCATAATGGAGTATCGGGTAGGTGATATTAAAACACTAGACTTGAAGCAGTGAAGAATTTTGGATCACTGAAAGTACCATGCAGTTTCCCAAAGGAAATCTGACCTAATGTCCTCCTCTAACTCAGTTCTGGGAACTGTTTGTGTCTGTCAGCTAAGCTTCCTCAAGGAATACTTAGTGATGAACTAACTGAGGCTCGGCTCCTTTTCATAGCCTAAGCAATGTGACTTTTTCATTCACTTTGATTTTATGGTCAACACTTAAAAAGTAATATCAAGTCATTATGAAATTTACTGAGGAGTCTTTGAGGAGTGAACTGGGGCTGAATGAGTCAATCATTTGATCAGCAAGCAAGTTAAATGTTTAGTAAACATGCCAGGCACTATGCTAAGTGCCAAAGATCAAAATAAAAAGTAAAACTATTCTCTGCTTTCTAGGAACTTCTATTATGATTGGGAAGATAACACATACATAAATAGGTAAATATAAGATACAGAGTAGATTAAAAGTCACCTAAGGCAGGATGAGACTAACCCTGGAGGGATTAGGAAAGACTTCTTCCAGATGGTGGCACTTGATCATAGCTAGAAAGGAAGGCAGGGATTCCAAGAGGTGGAGTAGAGGGAGGAGACAGACAGCCTTCTAGGCCTAGGGGACAGCCAGAGCAAGAACACAGAAATAGAGTGTCATTTGTGAAAAACAGAAAATAAACCAAATTGGCCAGACTGTAGAGAATGTGAAGGGCAGTGATGTGTAAGGAGACTGGAAAGAGAGGAAGGAACCAGGTTGTAAGAGTTTTAATGCCAAACAGTTGACTTTACATTGGAGTTTATTTAGTATTTATTTATTTTGAACCTTTTGTGACTTGGTCAGACCAATGTATTAGGAAAATTTGTTTAGCTATTAAACAGAAATTGGATTAAGAGTGGAGAGAGGATTGAAGCTGAGAAAACTCATTAGGAGATAGATGCAATGGTCTAGGTGAGAGGTGATAATTGCTATAATACCATCTACAAATGGTACCATTTGGAAAACCTTAACATCTATAAGAGGGCAGGTAGGTGGAGAAGTAAATAGATCACTGAAGTCAAGAAGATCAGAGTTCAAATGTGGCTTCAGGCACTTACTAGCTATGTGACCCTGGGCAAGTCACTTAACCCTGTTTACCTCAGTTTCCTCATATGTAAAATGAAGTGGAGAAGAAAATAGCAAACTACTCTAGTATTTCTTCAAAAAAATCCCAGATGGGGTCACAAAGAGTCAGATGCAACTAAAAAAAGTAAACAACAATCATTTATATTGTTTATACTTTATATGAGATAAATCTCCATAAGTAGCAGAATTCTGTAAGTGAACATACATCTTTTGCCTTCATATTTATACTCAGCAAGTTACTGAGCAAAGTTTTCTTCATGATTATTCACACCATAAATCTTATGTAATTTTAACATGTGAACAAAAGGCTCTTTGAGGAGAGTCTTTTACATTTGTCTTCTAAATTAACTAATTTTTTCTCAAATCAAATAAACATCATGAATTATGTTTTCTACCTTAAGTCAGTTTGTGTGATTAAAAATATTTAATTTGTCATGGAAAATTATCTGTGATAACTTGTTCCTTCTCATGTTTTCATCAAGGATGCCCTCGATCTAGGTAATAATTTAGATCATAAAATTCCCCTTCCTTCCTCTCAGAAGAGGTGGGAGAATTATGAGTGAGGAAAATCAAATATATTGTCAGATGTGGTTTATATTCTAGTTTTGTGAAACTGTCTTTTTTTTTTTTTTTACTATTTCTTACAAAAGATGACTTTTTGAGTAGGGAAGGAAAGAGGAATGCATTCAGAAATGAAGGTGGTTTAAATGTAAGAAATATTAATAAAAATTAAAATTATGAAAATTTCCAGCTTCATCTTGCTCTTTGTCGCTCCCTCACAGGGAGACCTCCCAAAACATGGTGGTTCTACTGTTTTCACTGACAGAGCAATCAAACACTCTCGACGTGCCAGTGGATCTGTTTCTGTTTCTATCCTGTTGTTCTTCTAGTTCTATCTGCTCACATTCCCAGGATGATCTACCTGACTGGCTAGATTTCTTATCAGGTGTTCTATAAATTTGTTTTCTCCTCAACAGCTTTTCCCTGTTTGGTGAGGCAATGCTCCTCATAAATTCCTGCCATTCTCCAGTACAGTGTTTTGCAAGAGAATTTATAATCCAGCCTTGCCTTTTATAGCCAATATTTCTCTCTTGTGTATCTCACAGGTGCTGACTTGAGTGGTTTCCAGGCCCTTTGGGGCTCCTTATTATGATTGTGTTGCATCAGTGTAAAACTTTTAAAAAATGGGGCTAGTTAATTTTTAAAATTTTTGTCCACTTTTGTTAGAGAAGTTTTAGCCAGCAAACAACGGAGGTGATAGTGAGGGTGGGACTGCTTGTGTAAACAAGCTAGTGCAACTTGCAGCATTTTCCAACAGCGTCCTCTCTCTTTAGCCTGTCTTCTAACTAGGATTTACTTTGACCTTTGGTCTAACTTTTCAGGCTGACTGCCCACAGGCAGCCGATTCTGAAATGGTTCCAAGCTTTGTAACCAGTCATTTCCTCTTTGTTAAGATAAGAATTTTTATTTTTAATGATGTGGTCATTGTTTCCCATATCCATTGCCTTCCAACTTTCTTCTTCAAGGAAGTATTCATGATCCAAAGACTTGAAGCTTTTTAGTCTTTTTCATTTCTTAATCTTGAAGTCTGCTTCCCAACATCGTTTTCATCTTACTCCTTTATATCTTTTGAGTATCACGATACCTATTCACAGCATAGAGGGTCTTGTCAAATTGTTTGGTTTGGATGATATTGTCAGATTCTTCATTAAAGATCTTCTCCATCCTTTCCAATAGATGTAAACTGCAACTATCTTGAATTAGCCAGTTGCCTTACATCTTCTCCCAAGCACACATACATTAGAGATTGCAGTATTCTAAGCAGAAAAAAATGGAGGAAATGAGGGAAAGGATTATGTTTTGGAGGGGATGCAGCTTACTGAGTCTCTGTTTATTTGAAAAAGCCCAAGAGTGGCTCACAGGTTCCTCTACTCCTAGCATTTCCCAACAGTAGACTATCCAGCAGCCCAGCAATGGAGCGACCTCAGGCTGTACCTTCAGACTACTTTGTAACCCAGGAAGGCTACGATGCCTAAGTCAAGTTGACCTTCACAGGCTGACCTTACTAGTAAACATAAAGTAAGTCGAGACTCCTTTGCTCCCACCCTCTCCCTCTCCTCAGTTGTTTGTTGGCTAAAACCTCTCTAACCAAAGAGAAACCTTCAGCCTGCAATTATAGATAAAATGTATAAAATTCAAATGGTCTGAAGCAATGTATTGACTAAAATAAACTGATCAGCAAGCATTCGTTAAGTGCCTACCATATACCTCTGGTAGGCACTGGGAATACAAAGACAGAAAATGAAAAAATATAAGGTTCTCCAAGGACTAATGCTGGAAACAAGGATGCATATAAGAATATACAAAATCAATAAAGCCATTAAATACAAGATGGGGGGCTCTAGTAGTCGAGGATAAAGAAGGTTCCATATAGAAGACTGTATTCAAGAATCCCCTCTGAGAAGAGAGGGATTCTGTGAGGTAGAGGTTAGGAGGGAGTAGTCATATACATGGAGAATGACAGATGCAGGAACAGAGAGACAGATCGAGGGCCATTTGTGAGAAGTGGAAAGAGGGCCAATTCGGACTATAGGGAACTTGAAAGGGAATAATGCATTATAAAGATAGAAAGGTAAGTTGGACTTAGATTTTAAAGGGTTTTATATAAATATAAAGGATTTCATATTTTATCCTACAGGCAACAGGGAGTCACTGACGTTTATCGAGCATGGGAGTAGCACAGTAACATTTGTGCTTTAAAAAAAATAATAGTTTGGCAGCAGCATGTGGGACAGACTGGAGTGTAGAGTCTTTTATCGGGAAGCCATTTGAGACGCCCTTAAAATAATCTAGGTGAGATGACTTGAATTAACACAGTAGCTATGTGAACAGAAACAAGGAATCAGATGCAAACATCAGTATTCTTGCTATATATAACTGAAAAGAGAAGACACGAAATTGCAGCTAAATTGTCCATCATGTCTCATCAAATAAAGGAGTTGGCAGAGTTTACCATGCAACAGGAAACATAATTTCATGGGACTTTTGATCATCTCCTAGCGAAGTATTCATGATAATTATTTCCATGGGGGTGTTTTTACAAAAACTTATACACCAACTTCTGTTTCAAAGGATGAAGAGGTAGAGAAATTCCATCAAGAATTCAATTAATAAGGAATTAAAAACCCTCTAAATTAAATAAAAATATACCTTTATATACTTTTTGGCTTCATTTAAAAGTGGGTAGAGGTGGATATGATGAAAAATGTGGTTTAGAAGGAAGGAATGAGAGTCGCTTAAGATATCTAAAGGACCAAAATTACATCATGATGTCAGGGTCAGCGGACATTGTGTCCAACTGTGGCTGATCATGCCAATAGGAGCTTGGAAGCCTCTACCACAGGTCAGGCACAAACAGTCCATATGACCATTTGAAAGGGAGATCATACTCCTTACATTTCCTTTGAGTTAGCTCAGTTCTGCTTTGTTCCTAGAGCACAGTGCCTTCTTTGATACAGGCACACCATGCTGTACAATTCCTGCCAGTGTCTCCCAGGTCTCACAATCCATACCAAAGTTCTTCAGAGAGTCCTTGAGAGTGTCCTTGTAACACGACTTCTGACCCTGTGTGAGTACTTGCCTTGTGTGAGTTCTCTGTAACAGTCTTTTAGGCAAGTGTACATTTGACCTTCAGATAGCATGGCCAGTCCCTCAGAGTTGTGCTCTCTGCAGTACAGTTTGAACACTTGGCTGTTCAGCTCGAGAAAGGACCATAGAGGGTGGTATTTTATCTTGCCAGGTGATCTTTAGAATCTTCCTAAGACTCCACAGAATCCTCATATCTATCATGTGAATACTTTCTTTAAGAAAAGAATCAAAAGGTACTGGACATGTTGAACACCAAATAAATTTTAAATGAAATTGATTAATAGAAAATAACCCATTTTTGATAGAGTCATTCCCGAACCAGCTGTGTAAAGACAAATTCCTATCTTTTTAGAGTAGAGATCAAAATTAATACAAAGCTAGAAGACTAAAACTTAGAAAGGTTACATGGTGTAATTAAAACAACTCAAACTTGACTATTTAAACAAGTTATTGACTCCCCTAGGGCAGCTAGGTGGTGCAGTGGATAGAGCGCCAGTGCAGGAGTCAGGAGGACCTGAGTTCAAATGTCACCTCAGGCACTTGACACTCACTACCTGTGTGACCTTGGGCAAGTCACTTGGGCAAGTCAAGATGAGTTGCCTCGTCCTGGGTCATCTGCAGTCATCCTGGATATCTGGTTACTGGATTCAAATGGCTCTGGAGGAGAATTGAGGCTGGTGACCTGCACAGCCCTCCCTCACTCAAAAAACAAAGTCAAGTGATGGCATGGTCTTCTTTGGCAACGAAGGATGAACACACACACACAAACACACACACACACAACTCCCCCAAAATGAGAAATGAACAAAAGGGACAGCAACTATAACAATTTCATAAAAAGTTTAACCATTATAAATAGGTTGTTAATTATAAGAGCCTCGAAATTTCTATAATCAGAAACATTTGACTTACTTGCCAAGTACCAGAGACATGGCAGCTAATGTCAATATCACTGTAGTACAATGATGTCAAACTCCAGTAGGAAGGGGAGGGGGACACTACCTTCTACATAAGAATACAAATAAGGATGTATATTGACTTAATTTTAAAATGTAATATAATCTGTATTTTGTTGTATTTTTATTTATTTTGTTAAATATTTCCCAATTAAATTTTAATCTGGTCCAGTGGGGGAGTATTGGGGAGTATTGTTGCATGTTTGACATCTCTAGTGTGGAATGGAAACTCTCTTTTGAAATTTTACCAAGGAGAATGGCAGAAAGTCATGGCAAATATCATCTTATAAAACAGTGACTAGCAGTAGAGGGTGGGAAATCCATTCGAAAGAATGCTTGACAAGTGAACCAACTAAACAAAGTCATCTTATGGACATTTAAAGATGAAGCTAGAAATTGGACAAAGGATGGAACAGGATCTGCAAAGATTTTTATTATAATAATAAAAATAGTTAGCATGTATATAATACTTTAAAATTTGCAAAGTGCTTTACAAATAGTACTTAATTTGATCCTCACAGCAACCTTGGAGGTAAATGCTGTTATTATTTCCATTTTACAGATGAGGAAACTTAGGTAGACAGAGGGCTAAAAACTTGCCAATAAGTGACTGAGACTCCTTTTGAAGTCAGGGGTTCCCGACTCTAAGTTCAGGCCTCTATCCACTGTGTCACCTAGCTGCCTAAAGCAATAATTAATAGTGATAATGGAGATCACAACAATAACCTCTTCAGCACCAACAACAGTAGAGCCATTATTTGGATTCAACAGATCTTGTCCAGATGCTTCATGAGGAAGTATAAATGACACTGAGGGGAAAAAATATAGGAAAAGCAGCTACCTTAAATAATATCTACACAAGGAAAGTCTATTCTGAAGGCAAAGTACTGTGGGAAAAATCTTGGACCTTGCTGTTGCCAGAAAAAAAATGGGGGGGGGGGGGGAAGTGTAGCAACCAAGTAGAATTTCAATACCCATATGCCTGATTCGCTATTTATATGAAAATTTTATCAGAATAATCTATACATGTATAAAGGGCATCTTTAATACACATAGAATAAGGAAACAGGCCCTTATAAGCAGTATTCCATGGTAAACTACATCTCTACACACTTGACTGAAAGATGTAGAAATTACAAGATCACACTGTTTGCATAAAAGTGAATATTGTTTGTTGACTATAAATAAGGATTTGATTCAATAGAGCAAAATATTGCTTTAAAGGTTCTCCTTCAGTAAGGTGTCACCCATGCATATGCCAAAATTATATTGCTTTTTAAAAGATACAAGAAAAAAGAACCTTGTTAAACAGCACTGATCATTGATATCAAATGAGGCATAAAACATAAGACATAGTCTCACCAAAAGTATTTGCCACTTTCAAAAAGTGCAGTCTAAATCAAAGAAAGCTTCCCCACCATCATCCCTGTATATGGTAAGAGCCTACAGATCCTGCTTTCTTTATCAAATGTGATATTTATAAAAACAAAACAAAACAAAAAAATACTTAGCACTGTTCCTGACATATAGTAGGGGCTATATAAATGCTTAATCTCTTCCCCTTTCTTGTTTGTAGATATCATTGTACTCATTGCACCAAACTCTAGAGTCCTCCATTTGGAGTCTGGCTTAACTACCCACATAGGAGAAATCATGTGAATGAAAAAAACTTACTTTGTAGACTGTTGTATTCAGTTATCTGGACAACCTACAGAGCTTTTTCTCAAATTATAGATCTTGGACAGTCACTGCAATGGGTAGTAAGTTTGGCTCAGAATTGAAAGAGGAGGCAGTCTAGGTGCCATTTAGAAAATGAAGTTTTTTAAATGTCCCCTAGCTCACTGTGAGGAAAAAAAATGCTTATGTTTTCAATATTGGTATTCTTTTGGTGATGTCATTTGGGACATTTACAGTCTGATGAAGCTGAGAATCATGCAGAGTACAATTAAAAGAAGCCTGGAGAGGGTGATCAGACTGCAACACATTACAAGCAAATAATTAAGTGCACAAGAGAGGTGTGGCATAGAGGATTCCATTAAAGAAGCATACACACACAGGAGCTCTGAGGTAACACATAGCTCAAATAAGGAGTAAACACTGCTCAGCCCATGTGCTCCACAGGCAACCTTATAATGTCAGGAGGAAAGGCCAAATATACCTAGCTGGTTGTCTATACTCCCTGTGATAAACTTAGAGAAGAAAATGGAAGAGAGTTCTTCCTCTCACTGTGGGCTTGCACTTATCAGCACTGAAGGGATCAATCATAACTGTTAACTTATAGATATATTGCCATATTTGCTTTTTAATTATCAACTTTTGATTGTCATTCTGTTGCCTATTTTCTTGATGCCAATGTCTACCCTCTCCTTGCATCACGTCATAATCATTGATCATAAATCTTCACAGCATCATGGGACCATAGAATGATGTAACTTAGTAGAGTCTTTAGAGATCAATTCATAACAACTATTAGAGAAAAATAGGAGATGGCTTGATCAGAAGTGTTTTCCTCCTAGTTCTTTGTGGTCAGCCTACAGTATGAAGATACATATAAATTTTGTTCATGGAACAGATTCTTTATTTCAGGGTGTTGAAGATCAATAAGTGTAACAGTAAGGACCCCAGCATTCACAGGAGGGACTTCTATACAGGTTCTTAGATCTGCTTTTCTAAAAGGAAAGCAACTTTTGAGGGAGTCAAAAATCACATTAATCAAGCACATATATCATTCACTTAGTTCAGGGGAAAAAGTCAGCACCCTGAACTTGAGAGAAAATATGAGCAGAGAAACAAAGATCAACCAACAGAAAGGGCTTCCAACTGTCTGACCATAAACAATACATGCATCACAGATCTACACACAGATCCAACTGTCTGACCATAAGCAATACATACATCACAGATCTACATACAGACCCAACTGTCTGACCATAAGCAATACATACATCACAGATCTACATACAGACCCAACTGTCTGACCATAAGCAATGCACACATCACAGATCTACATACAGACCCAACTGTCTGACCATAAGCAATACATACATCACAGATCAACACACAGACCCAACTGTCTGACCACAAGCAATACATACATCACAGATCTACACACAGATCCAACTGTCTGACCATAAGCAATACATACATCACAGATCTACATACAGACCCAGCTGTCTGACCATACATACAAAGTTACCAGAAAGAGAAGCAGCAACTTCTGGGTTTTTAAAAGGGGTAGGGTAGCTGCTTAACAGCTGGCCAAACAAACACTTCCAAAGAGTAAGCCCCAAAGTAAATCCTCACGTCAGAGTATTTATTTATTTTCAGAGGCAGAGGACATCACAACCCTTGAGAACTAGTGCCTCATTAGAAAATGAACAAAAAGTATGGGCTTCCCCTAATCAAGCTTCCCTTATTGGGCAGGCTTATTAATGCACGGGGAAGATCTTTGTCTCCTTAGCATTACAATAAACATTAGGGATATTTATATATGTTAATGTAATCTTTATAGTAGAGTAGTCCTTATAATAGCAGGGTACCTACCTCATTGGGTTGTTGTAAGAATTCTTGGAATAACCAAGAGAGGTTGAAAATACTGGGGAGAAAAACTATTAATGAGATAAGTAGAAAACCAACCTAATATCATCTTTTATTCTGTCATTTTAAATAGTCCATGCTTTAGAGTGATAGTGAGGTTACTACTATCAGTAATCATGCTAATAGATAGCATTTATATTGTACTTTAAAGTTTGAAAGAGTGCTTTTTATACCTTCTCTTGTTTGGTCCTCATAGTAAAAACTGTCTCTCAGGTGATAATGCATGTAACGGAGCAGGTAAGAAGTATGAAGAAAAGTTGTTCGGTGCAATGATTATGATAAGCACAAGGGCCTGGGTGACAAAATCCTGAGCAAGGTCAGTGAAACCAGCCATGTAGGGGAAAAGGTGCATAAGGGTAACAGACAAGGTGAGAAGGTGAATGAACTGTGAAAGATTTCAAAGAACAAATACTTGCTTCCCCAAAATCATGAAAAGCAAAAACCTACCATCTGTGGGCAAGAGTTTGGAATGGTTAAAAAGTGATCTCATATAGCGAAAAATAGAATGCCATAGCACATAGAGTTTAAGAAAAGAAAAAAATGAAAAAAATTTCTATTAAGGCAAAAATCCATGAAGCTAATAGTTAACCTAATAGTTAAGAGTGGAAAAATTAAGAGAGAGAAAAAGAGACAGGCAGGGAATTAACAGGGAACTTCCCTGAGCTGAGATTGAAGGAAGATAGAGATTCTGAGAGCTGGAAATTAGGAGAGATTACTTTCCAGGTATATGGCTCTAAAATAGCCTGTGCAAAGACTCAGAGGTGAGAGGTAGAGTGTTGAGTTTGGACAACAACTAACTTGCCAGTATAGTCTGGATGGTAACATTTATGAATGTGAGTAATGTGGAATCTGTCTGAAAAGGTAGACAAGAGCCATGTTGTCTGAAGCCTTAAATGCCACTCTGTGGAGTTGGTATTTTATTCTGTAGGCAATTGCTGAAGGTTATTGTGGAGCAGCTAGAAGGCACAATGGATAGAGTGCTGGGCCTAGAGTCAGTAAAACTCATTTTCCAGTGTTCAAATCTGGTCTCAGAAACATACTGGCTGTGTGACCCTGGACAAGTCAATTAACCCTGTTTGCCTCAGTTTCCTCATCTGTACAATGAGCTGGAGAAGGAAATGGCAAACTACTCCAGTATTTCTGTTAGGAAAACCCCAGAAAGGGTCACAAAGAGTGGAACATGCCTGAAAACAACTGAGTATTTTGTTGAATTCAGTATGAATAACTGATACTGTATTATTCATTCTGCAAATGAATACATGGCATCAGTACCACATGAGAAACATATAATATCCATATGTTGCATGTGTGTTATTTTTTCTTTTGAAACATAAACCAAGAAGATTCATCATCCAACCCTTACATAGTCCAGTGACTTTTGGGAAGCATCCTGAAATGTTCAGAGAACAGTAATTTTCCAAGTCCTTGTCCTCTTTCCCCATTTCAGTTTTTTTCATATGTTCAAACAGTAGATAAAAATAAAAAGCAAATGTAAATGCAGATCAAAGGTTTTCCACCAGAGTCTAGTTTTGTCTCCACCACTTTGTAGTTCTGCCTATTTATAGTATTAACTGTATTCAAGTTCCATAAACAGAATCTTTTGAACTCAAAACAAAACAGAAATTAGTACTAGCTAGTTAGGTTCCAGAATAGCAAGAAAACTTATTGTTTCCAAAACTGTTTCTTTCTTACTAACTAATTCTGCCCACCAGTGAGCAGTGTGATCTAATTTCAGCAGGAGTCCAGAATCCTCACTAGAAGGCAGAATTTGTCCTGTGTGTTTAGACAAGCTGTTCAATAACCTCTTGTAGGCAGGAATCTAGATAGAGTAGATCGAGGAAACAGATGTATAAAGCCCAAGGTAAGTTAGCAAATACAAGGATATCTGGGCTTTCTCTTTGCCTGTCCACTTTCCTGGAATGCTTCCCCTCTTTCCCTCCAACAACTGACCTCTCCCTGGTTTTCTTTAAGTCCTACCTAAAATTCTACCTCTTTACAGGAAGTCTTTCCCAGCCTCTCTTCATTTCAGTGCCTTCCCTCTTTTAATTATTTCCTATTTATCTTGTATATAGCTTGCTTTGTATATATTTATTTGCATGTTGACTCCCCTATTAGACTGTAAGCTCCTGGAGGCCAGAGACTCTTTTTTTTGTATCCTTATCACTTAGCACAGTGCTTGGCACATAGTAGACGCATAATAAGTGTTTATGGAATGAAGAATACTCTAATGAGCAAGAATGTTAATCTCAATCTGGACAATAACATGACTGTTCAGAATTAAGATCACTATGTTTAAAGGGAATAGTCAGTCAGAGAATATGAAGACAGCATGATTCTTTTGGAGAAAAAGGAATTACTCTATTAGGAAATAAAATTAATTTTTCCCTAACAAAAATGTGTTTTAAGGGGCTAAATATGTTTGAGACCATTTTTATATTTCCTTTATCTATCCAGAGTGCCTGATTGTTCATCTCTTATGCAAACTGTTTATTTTTAAGATCTACCCAGCGATAAGTTAATGTTGCTGTTCATTTTGGAAAATGTTATTGCATCTTTATTCAACTAAGCAGAATTTTAGTCTGTTGAGGGTATATTTAGTCCTCCTTTAAGACTTGTAGCAACTCCCAAAATTACAGGAAAAAAGAAGTTTTACAAATTTTAAAAATACATCTTATTCAGTCTTCCTGAGAACCCAATGAATTAGGTGCATTATCCTCATTTTTCAGATGAAGAAATGAGGCTGAAAAGAAAAGTTAGTTATATGACTGGTTTATGGCATACAGTTAATAAGTTTTTGATGAGGTCTTCTGACTCCAAATCCAGCATTCTATGTACTATGTCTATGATATAGACATGTGTACTATGAAAGATATCCTTTCCTTTGTGGAGAGATGTAGTATATTATATTATTTACTTATAATGAATGATATCTATAGAAATATTATAATATAAAATTGAAAGAAAAGAATTAGTATGGTGCATCATATACCAGTTAATGAGCAAACATGAAGGAAAAAAACACATTGAAGTGGACAGAGGGCCTAGATTTCATATCAAATAAGAATTTTGAAGGATATTTAGTCAGAAGGCATGACATGTGTCTTGTGGTACTTCCCAGGTCCCTTTTCTGGAAGGATCATTTTGTTTGTTCTTTTGTCCTAGAAGGGAAGAAATAGGGGCAGTGGCTGGAAATTGCAGAGATGAATTTAGACTTCATGTAGAAAAACACTTGCAGAAATAAGAGCTATCCCAAAGTAGAATGAACTTCTTCTGGAGCTGGTGGGCTTTCCCCTATTAGAAACTTTTGGGAAAAAGCTGGATGGCTCCTTACTGGGTACATTGAAGAAGGAATTCTTTTTCAGTTGTAGTTTGAAATAATTGGACAGTCCATTTTAAGTGATATCCCTAAATCTCTTGAGATCTAAATTTTATAATTCTGAAAGACAAAGTTTATATATACCAAATTTTTTCAAAAAGGTATTATGTTAAGTTTGGTTATAAAGCTGCAGTGCAAAAGTACCCACTTTCAGAAAACATATTACTTATTTGAAATTTTCTTAATTCTTGATCTAGTTAATGTGAATACATTATGGAAGGATTATTTGTTTTCCAAAACTTTTGTGACTTGATTTCTTTAAAGAGAAGATCCACCTATATATTTAAGTATTTTATAAAACATTAACTATTTTTGGAAAACCTTGAGAACTTAAAACCAAAGCCTTAGAAGTTATTATAGTTAAGTGAAGAAAATTATGAAGTTATAATGAAAACTATTAGAAAATGTTAAATTTATTAAAACTTGTTCATACACAAATTTTTAGGAAAAAAAATTTGCCACATAAAATGAGGTACACCTGTATAATTTTAGTAGACTCATTTAGTTGACTCCTTTAGGTCTAGATTGTTTTAGAAGGGCTCCTCCAACACTGAGAGGGAAGACAGTAATGGAGCTGTAACTTGTGAGAGTTTTGTGTTGTCACATCAAAAATAGGATCAGGGTAGTGGAAAATTATATTATTTGTAGTTTTGGAATATAACCATTATAAAAAAGTAGAATCCTGGGGGTGGGGATGGGAGTGGGTGTGGTGGAAAGGTGGTTAAGATATGGTTTGCTTGATTATGCACCGCAATGAGACATTATGTAAACCTGTTAATTCTATTAATAAATCTAAAAGTGACCAATGGGATGAGTAGGTAGAAGAGAATTGGATGCTGTAGTCTTTTAGTTATTTTTACCTGATAAATAAAAGGATTAGATTGTCTGTGAGAGACAAATAAAGCAAATAAATGTCAATAATCATGAGCAACAACCATGGATTAGTTTCAATTAAGGATGACTCTGATGAGGGTTCAGCTTACCCAGCATCAGGGAGATGGATTAAATGACTTATAGAAGCTTTTTCAGACCTATAATTCAATAGCACTGTTTTATACCAAAAAAAATTAATCTCAGAATCTGATTGTTTTGCTTTATGCCATGCTATCAGAAACTGCTTAAATATTAGCCATGTATATATAGCCTATGTATCTTTTTTTGCTAGCTATACTTGATAAAGAGTTATACTTGGAGTCTAGAAGTCCTAAGTTCAAATATGACTTCAGACACTTAATAGCTTCGTGATCCTGGTCAAGTCTTTTGACTTCTAACTACCTCTGTTTCCTCATCTATAAAATCTGACAATAGTAGTCCCCCTACCTTACAGGATAGTTGTAAAGCCCAAATGAGATAAATTATGTAAAGTGCTTTGCTAACCTTAAAGTGATATATAAACACTAACTACTTTTATTATTTTAAAAAATTGATACGATTTACTCTAGCAAGGAGTATCTAGAAGATTTCTTAAATCAATATTTGAAAATTTTCCCCTATGTGAAAGCCCCTGAGTCTTTCTATGTAAACAATTACATAACTGTGACTTGAAAAAATGGAGAATTTATTTAATGATGCAGTTATCCTTTTAGGCATAGAATGTGCAAAAAGCAAGGAGGTGGGAGAAGGAAAGTTATATATGGGAAATAGCAAGTAAGTCATTTTACTTGGAAAGTGCTATGTGGAGAGAAGTAATTTGGAACCAGTCTAGAAAGATTTGTTGGAGCCAGATTGTGAAAGGCATTGAATGCCAAACAGAAAAGTTTATATTTTATCATAAGGGTAATGGGAAGCCAGTCACTGAAGTATGTTGAGCAGAAGAGTGACACAGTCCGACCTGCATTTTACAAAAATTATTTTGGTAGTTGTGTGGTGGATTACAGGAAAGAAAGACTAAAAGTGGAGAGACTAATCAGAAGACAATTAGAGTAGTCCAAGGAAGAAGTGATGAGAGGGTCTAGACACCATGTGGTGGCAGTCATATGAATGGGGAGAAGAATTTGGATCAAAGAGATGTTGATGAGGTATAGTGGATGGATGGATTTATGCTTCTACAAGAAGTCTTTCTTTATCCCCCTCAATGTTAATGCCTTCTTTATGTTAATTATCTCCAGTCTATCCTGTATATCTCTTGTTTGTAGATGGTTGTTCAAATGTTGCCATTCTCATTAGATAGTAAGCTTTTTGAAGACAAGGACTGTCTTTGCATTTCTTTGTATCCCCAGAGCTTAGCACAGGACCTGAAACATAGTGGGCACTTAATAAATGTTGCTTATTTCACTTAATAAACAAAAAGACATTTATTAAATGATTACTAAGTGCCAATCACTGTACTAAGTGCTGGGGATAGAAATACAAATGCAAAATTAGTTTATGTACTTTATGGAGTTTATATTCTAAGAGGGAAGACAACACATAGAGATAAATCTTAACAATTAATTAGATAATGGAGTGTGAGGGAGAAGGAAGCATAAAGGTTTGGTTCATCCTGGGTAACTTGAAGGATATGATGATACTCTATGTAGAAATAGGGAAGTTAAGAGGAGATTGGGTTTGGGCTGAAATATGATTTCCATTTTGAATATGACACATTTGAAATCCCTAGGGAATATTCTGGTAGAGAGGTCCAGCGGCCATTGGTAATTCAGAGCTGGAGTTCAGGAGTGAGATGAGGACTGGATATGGAAATTTAGGAACTATATGCTTGGAGATGTTAGTTGAATCCACTGGAGATGTTGAGGACACCAAGGTATATGGAGATGTGGAAAGGGGCCAGGATATTTCTGTGGTACAACCTCATATATAAAGGTTGGGCCCTGGGTGATGATCTAGGAAAGGACATGAACAGTTAGGAGGAAAATGTCACCAAAACTTAGGACAGAGAGACTTTCCAAGAGGAAAATTTAGTTAGCAATGTCAGATGCTACAAAATTAGGACTGAAAAGATCTTTGGATTTAGAAGTGATGAGATTGTTGGTAACCTTGGAGAGAAGATCCTGTTAAGTAATAGGGCTAAAATCAAATTACAAAAGGTTGAAAATAAATGGGAAGTGGGTGGCCCCAAGATGGCAGAATAAAGGCAGGATTTATCTGAGCTCTCCCAAATTGCTCTCCAAACAACTTCAAAATGACTCCTCATATAAAATTCTGGAGCGGCAGAAACAACAAAAAGTTGGGGTGAAACAATTTTCTAGCACAGGATAGCTTAAGTTGTCAGGAAAGGTCCGCCTCAGTGGGGTGGTGGTCAGACTTGGAGCCTAGCACAAACTATGGAAGCACAGGACACTCTGGGGCACCAGCAGTAGACTTTGGAAGTAGTTCAGCGGCAGCAGCTTTCAGGTCTCTCAGTCTGCAGACAATAAGGGGATCAGACAACTGGTCAGAAAGAGATTACAGAAAACCCCTTGATGGCACTGGGTGCAGGACTCTGTTGCATTACCCCATACATATTTCTGGGTTGGTCCCGGAGCTAGCACTTTGGCCCCATGAGTGAAGGGGCCCAGGTCACAGTTCTAGGGTAGAGAAGAGTGCTTGTCATCACTCACAAACCAAAACACAGGCCAGGAGAGTAGTGACCACACCACTTCTTAGATCATACCACCTTGGAAGAACTGAAAAACTACAGACCCTTAGAGCTAGCTCTGAAGACAGCAGCAAGAAGGACCTGAAACCCCCTCTACCTCAGGAGCAGAATCCAACTTTAATATAAAGTTAAAAGTCAAGAAATAGTCAACAAACAACAAAAGAAGAACCTGAAAGCAGAAGGTTATTATGGTGATAAAAGGAAGATTAACACACAAACTCAGAAGAAAATCAAATCAAAACAGATATTTGCACAGCTTCAAAGAAAAATGTGAATTGCTTAACAGGCCAAAAAACAAATTTCTGGAAGAGCTCAAAAAAAGATTTTAAAAATCCTAAGAACTTTATCATTATTAATACCTTTAGAAAGAGTATGCATAGCAAGGTGTAGGGTGACCAGTACCTTTGGTGTGATGGCTGCTGAGCCCTTTTTAGAGCTCTTCTCACCTTTGGTGTCCACCTGTCCTGCCTAACTCTCACCTGTGACTCCAGGAAGTGCAGCAGCCACACCCCAGTAAACCATTTCAGCAGAAATTTCAGGCCAAATCAGGTTGAGGGTAACCAAGGGTTCTCAAACCCATTGGTGAATTAGGGGGGTGTCTACCCCAACCATGTAAAGACGTCACCTGGTGGAATGGGTGGATGAGAACGATTTGTTCCAACGGCCATGAAGGCAGATGAAGCAGGCAATGTGGAGCACTTAGAGCTTGGTTAGACACCAAAGATGCCAAAGTCATCCACTGCATCCTGAGCCATCGCCAGCTGTCTTGACTCTGTCCTGCCACTGGACTATGATGACTCGGGGAGAGAGTGAGGCTGACAACTTTGTGCAGCTCTGCCTCCCTTAAATCCAATTTACACACGAATCAAAAGACATCACTCATACCATTTCATTATTATATCTCAAAGTTCTGTGACAATAGGCAAGTGAAGAAGCAGCAGGTAGGGATACACCGGGAGCTGTAGTTATAACCCTGCATAGGGTCATTTCTCACTGGAAGCAACAGTGGTGTCTGAGCAGCCTTTTAAGGATCACACTGCTTACCTCCTGGTGTGAGGAAGGGGGATAGAGAAGATTCCCTAAATATTGCCTGCTTACCCAACCCTGGCTGATTACTACATCAGGCAGGGAATCCCACTATATGGTTGAAACACACACAAAAAAAATGTACAAAAACATCTGCAAAGATGGTTTCATTCACCATCGGCACATGGAACATGCACACGGCTAATAGACAACACAAAATCCAGTAGACTTGAAAGAAGAACTGCTCCTCTTGCAAGAGAACTCAATAGGTATCGCATCCAAATAGTAGCCCTAAGTGAAAGAAGGTTGGCAAATGAGGGACAGCTTACTGAAGTTGGAGCTGGATACACCTTTTTCTGGAGTAGGCACAGTGAAGGGGAGTGCCATGAAGCTGCATGGGTTTTGCAATCAAAACTAATCTAGTCAGCAAGCTGGCATGCCTGCCAAAAGGAGTGAATGACAGGCTCATGACAATGTGATTGCCACTTCCAGGAAAATGCCATGCCACCATCATTAGTGCCTATGCCCCCACCATGACAAACCCTGATGAAGTTAATAAAAAAATTTTGTGAACACCTAGAAACCCTTATTGCCCTTGTGACAAAAGAGAACAAGCTTGTAATTCTGGATGACTTCAATGCTAGAGTAGGCTCAGAATACCTGACTTGGCAAGGAAGACCTAGGGAGGAATGGAGTTGGAAACAGCAACAGCAATGGTCATTTACTGCTGAAGACTTGTACATTGCATGACCTTCTCATCACCAACACTGTCTTCCACTTACCTACATGCACTAAAACTTAATGGATGCTCCCTCGCAGCAAACACTGGCATCTAATAGATTATGTGATTGTAAGGAGAAGAGACTGACAAGATGTGAGAGTGACAAAGGCAATGTGTGGTACAGAGTGCTGGACTGATCATAGACTTATCCTTTCCAAGCTAAATATTTGCATTCATCAAAAGCACCGCCCCCAAGGCAAAATGACTACCAGAAGAATTAATGTCAACAAATTAGAGCTCTTCTCTGAACATGAACAGCTTGCTGCTTACTTGGAGGGAGAGTTGAGCTAACACACAATTGGCAACAGTGGAGCAGAAAAGGAGTGGGCAGCTCTCAGAGATTTGGTGTACAGCACTGCATTTGCTCATCTGGGTAAGAACACTCGCAAGCACCAAGACTGGTTTGATGAAAATGATGGGGAAATTCAGAAGCTGCTAAATGAAAAATGAGAACTCCACAAGATTTACCGGCAGGATAGTTCATCCACCTCTAAGAAGGCAGCATTTAATTCCACCAAAAGCAAAGTACAAGCAAAGCTTAGAGAGATGCAGGATTCCTGGCTCAGTAAGAAGGCAGATGAAATTCAGTTTTATGCTGATAGTAACAATCCAAAGTACTTTTATGATTCCCTGAAAGCTATTTATGGACTAAAATC
>CM053773.1:7113640-7189113 GCA_028658325.1 Potorous gilbertii
AAGGGAGGGCAAATGGGAGAAGGAAGTAACTAGAAGTAAACACTTTTGGGAAAGGACAAGGTCAAATGAGAGAATAGAATAAAGAGGGGACAGGGTAGAATGGAGAGAAATGTAGTTAGTCTTACACAACATGACTATTATGGAAGTCTTTTGCAAAATGACACATATATAGCCTGTATTGAATTGCTTGCCTTCTCAGTGGGGATGGGTAGGGAGGGAGGGAGGGAGAGAAGTTGAAATTCAAAGTATTAGAAACGAATGTTGAGAATTGTTATTGCATTATAGCTGGGGAATAAGAAATACAGGTAGTGGGGTATAGAAATCTATCTTGCCCTACAAGAAAAGAGAGAAGGTGGAGATAAGGGAAGGGTGGGGTGTGGTAGAAGGAAGGCACATTGAGGGAAGGGGTGATCAGAATGCAAAGTGTTATAAGTGGGGGAAGGGGAGAGATAGGGAGAAAAACTGGAACTCAAAATTTTGTGGAAATGAATGTAGTCATCTAAAAATAAATTAAAAAATAAAAAGGAAGAAATTCTAGAATTAAGCATGCAAATGCACATAAGAAACACAATAAAGATTAATGTCTAAGTAGAAAAAAAAGATTAGAAGGTACAGATGAATTGCAACTCTGGATCAGAGAACTCAGTTTTCATACCAAGAATTTCTCACACAGGGAAGGACAGGGACAATCCTTTGCCATTTTTAGTATCCTATGTTCTTAGCACAATGCTTGACAAATAGTAGGCACTTAATAAATGTTAACTGACTGATGAAATCACAGGGCTAGCCTAGCCCCACACCTTCAAGAGAAAGAATATGTTTAAGTATTCAGAAAAAAGATCAAGTTAAGGTTCTGAAATTATTATATGCCTCTGAAGAGAAAAATAAACCTTAAATGAGAGAGTTAATTACTTGCTAGGTGTAGAAATGGTGGAATAACCATACTGACTTTTATTTCAGCAAAACAGGCTGTTTGATTGTATTCCAAATGGTAGTTAAGTTAATGTTTTGTTTTGCTTGGTACAGTCTACTAGAATTCCTTCTCCTCTGTTTACATTTCTCTTTCCGTTTGGCAGGCCCAGTAATATTTGCTGTGTCTGAGGTTCGGAGAAAATTATTTACTCTAGGTATCCAGGTGAAATGAACTGACTAGTAGTGAAGGAGAGATTCAAACTTGGTCCACACCTTTTATATTGAAAAGAAAGAACCATGAACCAAAGGAAGAAGACAGAGTCCTGATAATGTATGTGGAAGGCTATAGTCACATATGTGCTTTTGTCATTTCATCCCATATTACTAGGAAGGAAATAATCTGATAGACCTGGCTACCATTCTTTGCTAGCTAGGTATCACCCCTTTCTATTTTGCAGTCTGGCCAGTGCTGTGGCAGTTTGGAAGGGCCATGGCACAACCATTCATTCTGAGGGTAAACAGGATAGCTCCTAACTGAATGAGGTTCCTCTGCACCAACCAAAAGCAAATTCATCTTAAGTATTTTTTGAGCCCCTTCTTTGTGGCATTTTCCTGTACCAATGAGGGCACTAAAAGGGGGAAGATTTTTTTTAAACTTGGTAAATAGAAAATAGTAAACAACAGAACGATGGAATGATGTAGCCTCCAAATTTTGTAAGGATATTATGAAAATATGACCACACCCCATTAGAGGATTCCAAACTCCATTATAACATCTTGTGACTATCCACCAAGTCATGTCTGGATTTGTTTCTATTCAACTCATGTGTTTTTATGCCACTGTTTAATTTGAAGTTGAATTTTGTAGACTTATGTAATTGTCAGGTTACTATTATGTGCTAAGTTGCATAAGGACTATAAGTGATATAGTGGTCCTTAGAATAAAGAGATAATATGGATCTGAAGTGAAGAACTGTTTAATGGTGACAGTCAAGATGAAACTCATGTTGGACCTTGACTTCGGAGGAGGACTGGAATCAATAGAGAAAAAATGAAAAGGCATCCTAGGTGAGGACAGTGCAGCATGACAGAAGTACAAACAAGCCTGTGTAGAAGACATTGAAAAGACTGGCTTGATGGATTTGGAGGGATGGTGGAAAATAAGGTTGGACAGGTAATGTAATTTGAGATTTTGAGAAGCCTTGAATGACAGAATGAGAAAGTTTTATTTACTACAATAGGCAATAGAGAGCCATTTTAAATTCTTGAACAGGAAGAAAAGTTATAGAAGAGTTGTTTTTAGGATGGTAATTATTATAGTAGTGTTAGTGCTTTCCACACAACGTCTTGATCTCGATCTCCCTCCCTCTCTCCCTCTCTCCCTCCCTTCTTCCCTCCCTTCCTCCCTCCCTTCCTCTGATGTTCAAGTATTATTTTCATTTTAGAGATGTTGAAACATAGGCTCTGAGAAGTTAAATCCCTTCTCAGTGGTTCATGAATTGCTTTGTGTACATTATCATACTTGTTCCTTACAACAGTCACATGAGATAGCTACAGGTCAAATCCAAGTGAAGTATGCTAAGCCGTGGGAATACGAGTACAAGCAGAAAGAAAAACAATCCCTGCTCTCAAAGAGCTTATATTCTAATGGGAAAACACAACACATAAAAGGAAACTGAAAAATCGGAATGGCAGTGGGGGGAAGGCACTTGATCAGGTGTAGTAGAAAAAGTCCAGTGTCAGGAATGGAGCTTGGAGAGGAATGAAGACGTGACTGATCTGGGAGTTTTCCTTAAAATGGAGGCTTTGGGAGGATCAGGCAGTTAGAGCAGGAAAGAGATAGAAAGGTGAATAGTACTTCCAGGATGAGAAGTTCGAGCGTGGGGGAAGAGAGGAAGGGGAGTGAATTTCTAGGGTGAGGATAAATTCCGGTATCCTCACTTCAAGCCAAACATTTTATTTCCACAGATAATTCCATGAGAAATTGCTTTACTATTCAAGATGACAGATGTTAATCAAAGGAATGACTTTAAAAATATTTCACTGATGACTTGTCCAGCATGTTCTTTCAGTTTTAGTGGCACACAAAAAGCTGCATCACCATCAGAAGTACCAAATTTGAAAACAAAAGACAACCACTGTGATAGTCCAAAAACTCTGTTCTGGATTTTTTTTTGACGGGTGGTGTCTTGATACCCAATTTCTAATTTAAAATTTTCTTGTTACTGTCAGACTAAAAACGGAGGAAAACAGATAATGGTATATGAGTCAGTTGTCTGAATTTAGATGACTAGTGTTTATATTTTGACTTGGCTACTTACTGCTACTTGTGACCCCATTAGCCCTAAGTTCCTTTATCTGTAAACTTCATAGATGGGCCTAGATGATCACTAAATTCCTTTCTAAATTCTATCATATTATGTAAACTCTGATTTCTTGACATCATAAGAATGCCCACCTACCATGCCTCATTCTTGGTCTGTCATAAAATTCTTGATGACATCATTTACTCCTGTTCTTCTTTGGAGTTCTTTGTTGGTTAAATGTTACCACCTGCTCATACCCACCATATGTTTCTCTATTTCTCTCTGTGTGATACTCATCTTTAGTTCTTTTCAAGCAGTGGTATTCCACATCTCACTGCCAAATAGCAAGTTAGATAAAATGTTAATGTTTAAAAAGATGGGTCTTTGCTTTGAGGAAAAGCTTGGAGTCAGTAAAAGCTTTGCGATTTCCTGAAAACAATGTTGCCCACTCTCCTCCTCTTTTTCAGCTCTGGGCTCAGTTCATTGTCAATATTTAATATTTTTCCATATATACATTCCATTAGACAGACTCTATAGCGTGTCTATCCAAAGAATTTTGAGATCTAGGCAAGAACCATTCTTCAATCACTTAACTTTCCTGTGTAACTGGATATACCAAACTTTTTTAAGTTACTACAAACCTTTCCTAGAAGGCGTTATGGCTTGATAAAGCCGCACAATGTATCCACAAATAGGAGCAAATGGAGGACCTCACATTCAGAGGGAATCCCTCCTCATCGTGGATTCTGAACTGTATCTCCTTCATCACATCTTTGGAGAGCAAGCATCAATCTATTTTATACCTAAGGTTTATTATCAGTGCACCGTTGAACCAGATTATTTCTGTCATATGTTTCAAGGAATTCTGAATAATTTTGATGTCTTCTCACTCATTGCCCATACAAAAGTAGCCAAACTCTCAATGTAACCCGAGTACTCCAAAAGATCTGTGAGTTCATCAGTGTGAATAATCCCTCTAATGGCACAGATTGTAACTTACATATTCCTATTCATCCTGTGTGATTATTGGCTATATTTAAAACTATTGTAGCCTAATTTTTAAAAATTGATATTTTTATTTTTACATATCAATAGAGGCATAATTGTTTCCTGTGAAAATGTATTGCCTGTTCTTCTACTATAGATTTTTTTTCAAATATACTTTTTTATTCAATAAAATATACTTTGAGTAATTATTTCATGTCTTAGATGCTGGAAGAAAACTTAAGATATTTAATCCATCTTATTTTGTATATGGGGAATCTGAGCCTCAAGAAGGGAAATGATTTACCCAGGGTCACACAGGTAGCAAATAACCGAGCCACGATGCAAACTCAAGTATTCTGACTTCAAATCCAGTGTTCTTTGCACTGTGCTATACCCTGCAAAGTTGGATCAAAGCTTTTTACATTTTGAAATCTGGATTCTTTCTTTTCCCTATTTACAACTGGTAACAAATGCCTCTGTATTTACAAAGCATTCATTTTAGTTTAACAGCTTTCTGTCTCAGTGCAGGCATTAGTTTACTTCCACTGAAAGAGGATTGGATTCTTCCAGGTTAGAGTTTAGAAGTCATTTTGTTCTGGTGAGACTCACAATTTTTAAGAGGTACAGTTTACAAATATACTTTATCAGCAATTTAAAAAGTTAGTTACCTCTCTCTGACCTTAAAATTCTACTACTCAATCCTGATATCTGTGCTTCATTATTGATAGTAATATCACCTGAGCTCATAGCCCATCAAATTCAGCTGTAAGGAATAACTATATTTTCTAATTATACTTGATTGATTGCCCAATGGATTTAGTATTTTAGCTTTTATCCATAAAACAAGAAAATATTTTAAAATTATTTTACCAGAGGTGTATTTCTTCTTTCAGAACTCAGTATCACATAATAGGTATATCAAGAATTTGGCCAACTTGCTTCTGATGCCATATGGCCAGTGTTTAAATTCTTTGCCCAATACCTACGCCAGGGGTGGAGAATGTAAAGGGCCACATATAATCTTGAGGCTTCAAGTTCCCCACCCCAGGCCCACAAGGTCGTCTCATCAAGTATTTTCTGTCTATAACATTATTTGACAGAAATTTTTGAGTTTGTTGTTTACTCTTGAAAGGGTGCTTTATCATTTTTGGAGAATAATTTATATGATATGGATGCTACTAATTCTTTAAAAATTTGATAGAATTCGTTTTTGAATCTGTCAAGACCCGGAGTTATTCCCCTCAACTTTTTGGTAGTTCCTCTACAGCTAGTTCAATTTCCTTTTCTGAAATTGGTTTATTTAATATCTCTCTGATCTTATGATAGTCTAAGTATTTTATATTTTTGAAGGTATTCTATTTCTTTTGCATTCTCAGTTTTGCTAGCATATAGCAGTTTTGCTGTGCATAATAGGTTCTGGTTATTCTTTTTCTTTCTTCTGGGTTTTGTTACAATTTCACTTTGCACATTTGCAACTTGGTTGATTTTCGGACTTCTTTTTTTAAATCAGATTGACTAAAGAGTTATGAATTTTAAGTCTTTTCAAAGAACCAGCTTATAGTTTTATTTGTCACTTCAGTAATTTGGGGGGGTGGTGGTTCTAGTTTGTTTCTCCTCTAGTTTTTTTTTTTTTACATCTCTTTTATACATATTTGGTTTTGTTTACTTGTTGGTTTTCTAAATTTTTACCATGCTTATTCAGCTAATTAACATACTCTTTTTTTTTTTTTTTTTTTTTTTTTTTTCTTCTTGGTTACTATATGTTTGTTTATAGGGATATGATTTTTTCCCCTGGTGACTGCTTTAGCTGTTATTTCATCATTATTTTCTTTCACATAGCTATTAGTTGTTTCTAAAATGTGTTCTTTGACCCACTTGTTATTTATTAAGTCTGCATTTGGATCTATTCTTCTGTTCCTTGGCTGAACTCTGTTGTGGCACAAAATGATGCCATTGCTATAGCCTGAGCAAATTTCTGCTGTTTGGAACTCTGAAACCCCAGGAGGTGTTGGGTTATAGGGCTGAATTTCAAGCCCATGTGTTGGCTTCTGTAGCCTTGCTTGTACCCAGTGGGTAGTGGGGGTGTGGTGTTGAGTGAGCACATTAGGAGTTAGGGATTTTCTTCTATTACTTTATTGGGTTTTACCTTGTTTGGGTTCTTGTCCTTAGCCTGAAAATAGGTGAAATTGCATTATCTCTTGCATGTAATTCCTACTTTGGATATATTTAAGAATTTGTGATGACTGAAAAAAATATTTAGTTGTCCATCTTGTTGATCATGTGACTGGAAATCTTGAAGTTTTTTTCTTTGGGGGAAAAGAAGAGCAAAAAATTTAGAGATGGTTACTGTTCTTTGAAAAATCCTAATTCTGCCTCTATTCAAAGGAATAGTTATACATTGACCTATAGCTCAACTTACCTTTTCTTATCATACTGGGAATATTCTTTGTATATCTTTTGAGGGCTTATACTCAGGAGCATACTTCTTAAGGCATAGTTCCTTCACACAGTTAAGATGAGGCACATGGAAACCCTATCTTGAAGCAAATGCATGGTTATCAGCCTGGTTTTTTTTTTATTTTTATAAAAGTTTTTTTTTATTTTTACATGTTTATGCTTAATTTGGCTTATAATATCTGTTTTCAACAATTTGGGTATGCCCTCCATTGCTACAGATTGCAACCCTTTTATACCTTAGGAGAAAATTTAATGCATCATGCATAATTCATTAAACAACAATAAAAAGTTGCTATCTTTCCAAGCACTTAAACTTACATCAGTCATCTTTGACTCTTCTCTCACCATTATCCCTTACATAATTTAGTCAGTAGCAGCCAAATCTTTTCAGTTCTACCTTCATAACGCCAATTCATTTGATCATCACACTAGATGTGTCCATAATCACTTTTCCCTGAAACTACTAAAGTAACCCCCCCACTTTGGTCTTCTAGGATACAGACTCTCCTGCTCTCAGATATATCTGCCAAAATGATATTCTCAGAGCACTGGTTTGGCTTTGTCATTGTCCTTCTCAAGAAACTTCATTTGCTCCCTACTGCCTCTAGAATAAAATAAAAGTCATATTAAGGCATTTAAATCCCTTCACAATCTAGCTCCATCCTATCTTTCCAGGCTCAGTTTCTTTTATTTCTCCTCATGCATTCCATACTGTAGCCAGAGGTAGCCAACTTACTGGCCCTTGGACATGATAACCTAAAATATTTTCCCTCCTTATCTCTGAGTCATAGAGAGCCCAATTCCATTCAAGACTCAACTCAAAAGCCATAGGAGCCCTTCCCTTAGTGATTCTCCCCCTGTGGAATTGCTTTGTATTTCTTTTTACATATTTTAAATTTATTTCTCTATGGATATGCTTGTTTCCCCCAAATAAAAGGCTCTTACACAACCTGAACTAACATATTACAAGAGCAAAGAATAGTTTACCTGTCAGATCAATGGAGAGGGGAAGAATTTATAACCAAGTAAGAGACAGAAAGCCTTACAAGATGCAAAATGGATAATTTTTGTCATATTAAATTAGAAAGGTTTGCACAAACAAAATCAATGCAACCAAGATTAGAAGGAAAGCCGAAAATGGGAAACAATTTTTATAGCAAGTGTCTCCAATAAAAGTCTCATTCTCAAATATATAGAGAACTGAGTCAGCTTTATAAGACTATAAGTCATTCCCCAATTGACAAACAGTCAAAGGATATGAACAGGGAGTTTTCAGACGAAATAGTCAAAGCTATCTATAGTTATATGAAAAAAATGCTGTAAATCAATATTGATTAGAGAAATGCAAATTAAAACAACTCTGAGGTACTGCTTCACACCTATCAGATAAGCAAAGAAAATAAAAATGATAAATGTTGGAGGGGATGTGGGAAAATTGGGATACTAATGCACTGTTTGTGGAGTAGTGGAATGATTCACCCATTCTGGAGAGCAATTTGAAACTATGTCCAAAGGACTATAGAATTGTGCATACCCTTTGACCCAGCAATAACACTACTAAATCTGTATCCCAAAGAGATCAAAAAGGACCTGTTTGTACAACAAATATTTCTATGGTGGCAAAGAATGGGAAATTGAGAGGTTGGCCATCAATTGGGGATGGCTGTACAATTTGTAGTCTGTGATTGTGACAGACTCTTATTGTACTTTAAGAAATGACAAGCAGGATGATTTTCAGAAAAACCCAGAAAGATTTACACAAACTGATACAAAGCGGAGTGAGCAGAACCAGGAGAACGTTGTACATAGTAACAGCGTTACTATACAATGACCAACCATGAATGGCTTAATTATTCTCAGCAATATAATGGTCCAGTGTAATGCCAAGGGACTGCTGAGGAAAAATGCTCTCCACCGCCAGAGAAAGAATTGGTGGTGTCTGAATGTACATCAGATCATACTATTTTTCACTTTTTTTCTTCTTGGTCTGTCTTCTTTCACTACATGACTCATATGGAAATATGTTTTGCACGACTGCACATATATAACTTATATCAAGCTACTTACCATCTCAGGGAGTGATGAGGGGAGGGAGGGAGATAATTTGGAACTCAAGATTTTTAAAAATGAATGCTAAAAATTGTGTTTACATGTAATTGGAAATAAAATAAAATGTTATTTTTGAAAGAGTCTGAACTATTATCATTTTTTCTTTTTATTCCTAGCACCTTAAGTAGTGCCTTGCTATTAGGCCTAGCTATTAATAAATGTTTATTAAATAAAATTTAATAATTTGATGGCCAGCTTTCTGATAAGGAGTTTCTCTAAACTTTGCTTGGTTCTCCCTCAAATTTGCTCTTCCCATTTTCACATTTCTAGTCAGGTAGGTTTATGCTTGACTAACATAGCCTTTGAGAGTTCATTATGACCTGCATACGTTGATGAGTAAACAAAGTAGGGCTTTGGTAGATGTTTTTTGTAAGTTGCTATAAAATCTCAGGCTAATGCCTAAACACCCATTATTTATGGATCTTCCATAACATACTCTCATATCTGAAATATATAGAATATGGTTTCGTTTCTATTCTATCTGTGTTTTCTGTAATAAACCTGATCACTTCCCTATTATTGCCATACTCCTAATTACCTTATTTGTTTTCCCTTAATTACCTTGTACTGAACTACTTTGTATGTGTTTGTATCTCCCCTTTATGTTTATTCCACACACTTGTCTGTGCACCTCTATGCATTTTCTCTTCTGTTAGAATGAAAGCTTTTTAAGACTAAGGATTGTTTCATTCTTTGTATTTATAGAGTCTAGCACAATGTCTGGCTTGTTCTAGGCACTTAATAAATGCTTGTTAGTTGATTATAAGAATTTCCTTTACAACTACCCTACATATAGTGAAACCACATACATAAGGAATGTATTTCAATCTGCTGTTGAAATACCCATGAAACTACTGAATTTCCCACAAGTCATGTAGATAATTTGAAGTGTTTAGTTGTTCGCTATCCACACTTGTCTTCCTAAGACTGGTAGCAGATGTTGAAATTCAAGTGGTGGGGAGGTGTGGGGAATGAGAAATGGGAATGATGGTTGGTAACATTAAGTCTTACATCTTTCCTAGAAGGAAATTTTTAAAGAGACAATTTGGCCCTTGTCTTATGAGTTGAACAACTGACCCTTACTTGTGATAATAGAAGAAAATTGAGATGGGGGAGGTGGGAAAAGGAGGTACAGATGAAGGAATCCTGATGTTCCTGATTTCTTGTTTGTGTATTTTTAGCAGCTTTGGTTCCATTTTCAGAGTTCTTAGTAGTCTAGATTGCTTTGAAATACCTTTCCATACCTCTCTCTCTCCTCGTCCTCCCTCAGATGTCTCCCTCATCCTTTCTTCTTCTAATTTCTGCTTCTCTGTGGTATTCCTCACTAATATTAGCAAATCAACAGAAAGGAGAGTGCAGAGAACAGTGTTGATGGACTGGAAGCGGGATGGAGAAGAGGTGGCAGAATATTCTCTAACCAGGGGGTACCCAATTTGGTGCTGGTTATCCTGTCATATAACATTCCTTTCATCGAGATTTCACAAATTAAATTTCTTTTGAGTGAGAGATGAATCCTTATTCAGGCATAGAGGGTCAAAGAAAAGATAACTTTGGTTAATTTTTTATTCTAGTGATTAATTAAGGGTTAAGTGTACCCTCTTCTCTACTTACTTTTAGGTTCCTGTCATTGAATTATGTCATGCATTTTTCAGGTTCTTACCTTGACCTACATGGAGATGAGGGGCTTTGGTACTGGGAAGCTTTGAAATTATATATCTTGAAAGATAGTGTAATGCTGTCATTAATTAGTATTTCTTTTAGAATAATGCTGGTGCTGATATGGAAATGTGTTGTTTCCCATGACACCGTGATAAAATGCCATTTCCTCAGAAACAACCAAAAATACCAGTGTTGATTTTTCCTGTGCTCAGGAAAAGCAGTTGAGGTTCCCGCAGTGTGCTGTATGGAGAGAGCTTCAGAAACATGATGTCATCCTAATTTGCACTGCCAGGGGATGAGCTCATCGGGGAGGGACCTTGCAGAGTTACAGCTGTGCCAATTCATCACTTGCTATGGTTTACATCCTCCAAGCTCCTCTTTCCCTTGCCACCCCCTCCACCCGCCCACCGCCTGCCTGAGTTGAACAAGAGACACTGCATTATGAATTATTTAAAACCCAAAGCAAACTCCTGCAAAATATAACTAAGCATCAGTTAGAAGGCACAAAGGAGTGAACTCTGAATTTTGGTTGCTCTATATTGTTGAAACAGTTACATAGCTGTTGTTCTCAAAGACACGCTGATTTTTTTTTTTTTGCCTGTTCTTTTTTACTCACCTCCTTTGTCTGAAGTTGTCACCTTTCCCTATACCTATTTTTAAGCAATAGCATACTCCTCAGGTTATCTGTGTTCAGTATTTGGACTATATATTAGTTCATTATCACAACTGAAAACTTGTACTTGAGCTGTGTAACAGGCAATGAAGCAACTCATACGTTCCTTTGTACCCTGAGAGATTATAAAATACGTTGTGTATGGCTCCTTGTATTCCATAGATTTGAGGTCTGAAAAGACCTTTAGGGACCATCTAGTCCAACCTCCTGATTTCTCAGGGGAACTAAGACTCAAAGAAGTAGAGTGAGGTCACACATTAAGAAGCAAAGATGGAATTTTAACCAAGATCTTCTGACTCCATATTCACTATAGTATTCACACTACCATGTAACTTCCGTGCTTCCAGCTTTTAACTGATAGAATTTATAGGTGAATTCTGTGGCTCATGTATTACATTGATATTTTTATCTTTAACAATTCAGTTTGATTATACATATATACATACATTTTTTCTATCTTCTACAGGTATTTTCTTTCTTCTAAATAAGACAGCCAAATATTCCATTTTGGGTTCATGGGACTCAGTTTCCTATGAATCCACAGGAATTTTATAGTTCTTTCTCAAGGATTTGCACAAAATGTATATGAGAATTCTGAAGCATAATCAGTTTATAGGGATTTAATAAAAACTTTCATGGTTTACCTAAGATGTTTTTAAAAAACAAACAAACAAACTGCTATATGGTATTTCCTAGGTGTCTTCTGCATGCCTAGAGAACTGATGCCTGAACCTAGTCTAATTTATAAACAGGGAACAAAGAAAATACCATTTCCTTCAGGCTTTGAGGTGTGTTCCTAATGGTACATTGAAGTATTTGAAAAAGACCATCATCAGTTATAGTCTTCATCATCATCATCATCATCTACATCTAAAATTGCATTAATATTTTCTCCAAAGCAATGCCAGTCAGAGTGCAAGGTCTAAGGGCTTTCTAATAAGTTAGAAAAACTTCAAGTGTAGGTCCTGTAAAGCACTCCGTCTGTTATCTAAAGACTATCTAGCATTGCCAGTCAATCAACAAGTATTTATTAAGCACCTACTATGTGTTAGACTCAATTAAGCACTGGAAAAACAAAGATAAAAGTGAAACAATCTCTATCCTCAGGGAATTTGCAGTTTATCAGGGAAGCAACATAGACATGTATAGATATTTATAAAATAGACTCAAGTCAGTTGGTGAGAATGAGGGCTCAGGGGAAGATACTAACAGCACGGGGATCAGGATATCTAGGTTTTCCTTTGTTCTCAAAAAGAGCCAAAATGACATCATTATATTCGAGTCAAGGTACAGTGTGTACAACTGTGGCTGATCAGATCAGTATAAGCACAAAGAGTCCATATGAATATTTGGGGTAGATTCTCTAAATTTACACATCTCATTTCTTTTGAGCTACTTCAATTCTATTTTGCTCATGGAGCACAGCACCTTCTCTGATACAGAAGGTTACACTTGAGCTAAGTCTTAGAGAATAGTATTTCTAAGAAACAGTGTTTCGGAGGGAGTACATTCCTCACAAGGCAGTCAGCTTATGCAAAAACACAGATAGAAAATGGAGTGCTGTGTCTGAGAAATAGTTATAGAAAGGCAGGCTGTAAGGAACATGAAGGACTTTAAATGGTGGAATTTATATATTTGATGCCTATATATATAATCTCTATGTAATAATATATGATCCCTATGTATAATAAGGAACCACTGGTGTCTATTCAGTATGGATGTAACATGGTCAGACCTGTGCTTACTTAGAAAGGTTCTTCACCAGACTGGCTAGAGATTACTTGAGTTTGTAGGCTCATCAATTCACAAAGACCATCTAGTGAAAGAAGGGGGTGTGATTCATCAGTGGAAGGATGACCCACTTTGATTAAATCATAGATCCTTAAAATTTTGAAGTACAGAATCATACAGGATATAAAAATAAAGATGAGCTGTGAACTATACCAGTGCAAAGAGATCATGGATGCATTGAAACGTGAAAGACAGAATGTTGTACTGGTGAGCATGCCAAACTTGGAGTCTGAGAAGACCTGAGGTCATCTATTAACTCTAACCATGGAAAGGTCACTTCCCTCATCTCAGCCTCATTTCCTCATTTATAGAATATAGATAAATAAAAACTGCAGTACTCACCTCACATGGTCATTGTGAGGATCTAAGATAATATATGTAAAGGTTTTACAGAGCTACATGAATATCAGTTATTATTATGTAATGCCTATAAAGTAAGAATCCAGGCTCATATAGTCAAAAGACATGTAAAACAAGAGCACATGTTAAAACTTTTCTACATAGTAGAAAAGCCTATACAGAAGGGAGGAAAATCAGATATCGTTCCTTGACAAAGGAGCCAAAGCAAAGAGAAAAATCAAAGTTATTTCAGTAACGTGGGTATGTACAAAGAATTAGGGGACCAGCATGTTTTGCTAATCAGGAAAAAAAAAGACAAATTACTGGGTGTCTTTCAAATCACCATGTGTTTTTTATCCCAACAGAAAATTATTTTGATTCATACAACTTTACTGAAGGAATTGACTTAGCAATCATTCATTCTCATTTCCTCACTTACAGAAAAAGAAATTGGAATCCAAAGAAGTTGTATGACTTGCCCAAGGTATAACACACTACTGAACATTCCTTTCAAGTTACTACTAATCTGTTCTCCCCATGTAACATCATTCAGCCAGTTATAAAACTAACTAATTTTGTCCATCCCCTACTTCTTCATCTTGTCCACAAGAATATCATAAGAAACTTTGCCAAATTCCTAACTGAAATCCAGGTAACCTCTGCTTACTCAATCACACTATCACCTAGTCTGGTAACTATTTTAAAGAGGAAATTAAGTTCATATGACATAATTTGTTTTTAGTAAATCCATGCTGGTTCCATGTAATCATTGCTTCCATTTTTAAAATGCTCACAAACCATCTGTTTAATAATTCATTCTCAATTAAACATTCTGAAAAGAAATTTGAAATTATGCTTTAAAAGTGACTAACATTTCTATATCTTTTGACCCAGAGATCCCATTGCTAGCCATATAGCCCAGTGATATCAATTACAAATAAAGTCCTTTTTCCACCAAAATATTTATAGCAACATTTTTCTAATAGCAAACAAAACAGATTGAACAGTGGAAACAAAATAGATGCCCATCAATATGGGAATATCTAAACGAATGGTGGTATAAGGTATAATGGAATACTACTTCACTTTAAAAAACAATAAAAATGAGAATTATAGAGAAGTATGGGGAGATGTATGAATTGATCTGAACCAAGAAAACAATACATACAATGATGACAACAATGTAAAAACATTTTAAACTATATACTCTGTCATGACAATGCTCAAGAGTGACCTTGAAGAAAAAAGGAGAAAATTCAGCTTTCTTGCCTCTTTTCAGAGATGGAGATTCTTAGATGTAGAACATAGCAAATATTGTCAGATTTGTTTGAACTATTTTTTTTAGGTCACAGGCATTTTTATTAACAGACCATTAGAAAAATAATCATGGTAGAGACCTTTAGTTCATTCTCCTAATAAGCCTATTGATCTGGTCTTCCCTGTTACCAGCATCTCCACCTTCCACAAAGTATGTAGTCTTTTTCTTCATTCCACCTCTTGGAAAAGATAATTTGAAAGGCCACAGGAAGTTGTTGGCAGCTTTGAAGTACTTACAAATGGTGTAGATCTCATGGATCAAGTCCTCCATGCAGATAATTCCATATTTACCATGAGATTTTGCAATAAGGGCATTATCTGTCAGGGCAATTCTCTATTTCTTGATCTTGCCCTAACTATGTTTGCAAATCAAATAATTCACAGACTTTAGGTTTGGGTAACCCCATGCATTGTATGGTTCCACAGTCCTCAGCATTTTCATTGAAGCCTTGTTAAGCTTAAGAAAAGTGCCGTTGAAGATTTGGCGAAGATGAAGAAGCTGCAATACTTTTCGGACCTTTGGGCTAACACCATTGATACCTCTAATTCTGATCACAAAAGCTAACTGGAGTTCAGCAGGTACATAGTAGTTGCCAGCTTTTCGTACCATTCTAGCCAGCTGGATTTCACTTCTGTGCATCTGTCTGTACTCCTTATGGTAGGCTTTAGCTTTTTCATAGATAATTTTTTTTATGGAGCTTTTTTGTAGCCATCTTCTTTAAGTGTTTGGCCTTCAGTATCATGAAAAACTTTCGCTTTTTCAGAAGGGATTCTGGAATGGATGGTAACTTCTTTTCCTTTACGTTCACCATGATTCCATCCAGAAAAAGAGCTTGTTTGAATTATTGACTAGTTTGGTTGCATTACTTTTTATTTCCCTCTTTTTATTCTGCATCATAGAAATTATCTGTCCAAGGAGGAGCATATTTAGAGATGGAGGTGATATAAAAAGTGAAATAATATTAATCATTTATTCTAAAATATTTCCTGTGTTCAACAATAACTTTATCAGTCTATAGTACCTACCTTCTTTCCCCCTTTAAAAAATTGGGACTTTGCCCATCTCTGGATTTGACCACATCTCTCATTTTCTAAAAATTCATTATCAGTATTTTTATAGTCATAGCAACAACTACTTTCACTGCCAAAGGGTATACTTTCCTGGGTCTAACCCAGGAAACTTGAAGTCATTTACAGTTTTTAGGTACTTCGTTCATTAGGTGCTCATCTACCTTCACTTTTCATTCCCTCTCAACCATGTTTGTTGTCTGAAGATCATTCTCCTTGACAAAGAAGACAGAAATAAAATTGAAGTTGAACAGTTTTCTCTTGGTTTATATCATCCATCCCCAAGCTTGTGGTCTACCACTTCCTTATTGTGCTTGCCTTCAAGAAAGTTTAATCAAGATGACTATTTTTGTTATCTTTAGCATTTCTTTTTTTTTTGCAAGCCTAGGTTTCATTTGGGACTTGAGCTTTCTTAATACTATGTTTTCACATCTGTCCTTTTATGTTCTCCTTGATTAATTTAATGGCCTTCTTTCTGCACTTTATGTAGGTTCTTCTTGAACCTTGACCACATCAGAGAGTTCTAGGAGTACAAAGTAATATTCTTTTGATTTATGCTACTTGCAGTTTAGTAACCAGGTTCGTCTAGAGTAGTAGCTCCTCTTTTTACTTCCTCATAAAGACAAAGCTGGGAATTTTATCAGATGTAATATGTAACTGGTTTATAGCCTATGTAGATATCAGATGGTCTGTGTGGCACACTACATTAGAGTTGACTTGTTACCTTATTAATTCTCACACTAAATTTTTGGACAGTTGAGGGATATGTTCTGATATTTCCTCATAAATTGATAGAAATGCATAGTCTCACTCACTGATTAATCAGTTAGCTCTGAGTTGCCCTCCCAAGTCTCTTCAAATACACATTCTTTCCCTCTACCCCCTTTCCCTCTTTCTCCTTCTAGTCTTGAAGGCTCAAATATTGTTACTGGTGTAGTAATGAGAGTAATAGTGTAAAACGAAGACCATGTAGATGTATTTAAATATTTCAGTAATATATTGCAGTGAGAAAGAGCATAGCCAGACCCACCTCCAACTATAAACTGCAGCTGCTGACTCATGCTACCATTCATGCTCTCAGAGTGGTAGTCAAAGTTTCTCAGAAAATCTCTAGGATATTTTCTCCACAGGATGAGTTAGATTCAGGTTTCAGGAAATGTATCTTAAAGACCATTTCTCCTTGACAGGTAACGCACTCTCTGTACTCAGTCTCTCTACAGTCATGACAGTTAAATTCTCCAGATTATAGTTAAATTGCATTGCTCTCCTGGCGTCTGTTCCCTCTAAAAGGTACAATAACAGTGTTCATAATCTCTCTGGCCAATTAAAAAAAAAAAGTTTTTGTGTGATGTCAAACCTATGGGTGGTGACCTTAAATTCTACTGTAATCGTTAGTGATCACTTCAAAATCAGTCAGAGAGCCTCTGCCCAATAAAATGGTGGCAGTGTTGACTCCACGGCTCCTGCATACTTTGTGGGACAAGAGGCAGGTGGAGACCACAGTAGGGAAGATGACAGTGACCAAGAACGTTTTACTTTTCGAACCTCACTTAGTCTGGCGAAGAGTGGTGCCTGCCAGTGCCTAGGCCAACAGGACAAAGAGGAGATGTGACCTATCAGCCTCTGGGGTAAATGTAGGTTACACTTTTTGTAGAAAATTGAGGAACAAGTGCCATGATGGCAGTTCTAAAACTCACATTTCCCTTGTATCACTCCTATTACTTGCTTCCAGAGATCCAACCATTATGACAAAGAATTGGGAAAAAAAGAGAAAGGAGGAAAGGAAAAATGAGCAAAACTGATCAACACAATAAAAATTAACACTTTATGCAATGTTCCTCACTTATGGACACCCCCATACACACACACTTCTGCAAAAATGAATGTAATGAAATATTACTGTCCTATAAGAAGTGACAAATGTGATTAGTACAGAGAAGAATGGAAAGACATACGTGAACTGATGCATTGTTGAAGTAAGCAGACCAGAAAACAACGTATATGATCACTACCACAATGTAAATGGAAAAAAAAAACAGTTGAAAGTGAATTCCAAAATTACAAAGAATAAATTTGGTCTCAAAGAAGAGACATAAGAAGACACAAGAGATTTTTAATGAGAATTTCTGGATGTTTGTGAATGGTGCTTGATGCTAAAACAAGCCTTTCCAAACTTAGCTTTGAAGTGCTTATCAATAAAAAGTACCAAACTCTCAAAGGCAAGAACAGTGTTTTTCTCTCTCCCCAGTAGTATTAGTATTGCGCTTGTTATATAATGTTTATCAAATGAACAGACTTAGAAATTGTAAATATTAAGTGAATCAGTTGATTTCCTGGTGGCAAAAATGTGGGCATGGTTTATTTGAAAATACCTGCAAAGTTTCAAAGGAGATTTAACTGTTTTTTTAAAAAAAAAGCATTTCTGTATTCTTCCAAGTACTGGGCAAAAATAAGAAAATGTCCATAGGAAAAGTAAGCATTGGATACATGGGGACCAGAGACGCAGTTGAGATAATAAAATATATTTGAAATGTGGGCAGACGGGAAAGTGATTGGGGGATAGGATATGGATTGAACACAGAAAATAGAAGATTAGATGGTAGAAGATATGGCATAAAAGTGAAGATGAAGAGAAGAAGAGACAAATGTATTTGATGCCTTGTGTATGGAAAAAATAGACTCTTGGTCAACATACTCTCAGTTGTAATATCATTTCCAAGCTGTTGTCACCCGTGAATCTAGGAGGTCATTAAGGTTCAGGGTAAATGCATTTTTATAGTGTTCTGGTCTCAACAAATATTAAGTGGCTTAAAGAAAAATATTTCTTCTGAGGATTACACATAGATAATCTAAAGGCTTTAAATTGATAAACAAGACCACTTTCTTAGCTTCAAATTAATTTTTCATTCTGAAGCAGGATACTCTTGCTAAAGTGCACTCTAATTACAAACCTCAAGAATCTTAACTTCCCATTTTATATTGAAATACATACAACCCAGAGTAGCCAAGTTAGCAAATACATTGTTGTGAATTTTAAAAGATACCTAAATTGAATGTTACTGCCATTCTGAAGTGTCTTCTTCTCAAGAGACTATCCTGTTCTGTGGTGGAAGGTACCTGAAACAGGTTATCCAGGCAATTAATATACAGAGCTGAGACTCTGTGATTCATTACTGAAATTTAAACTTCGGTTCAACATCATTAGAATGCAACTAAGAAATATTTCAGTAATTGAACATAGAATGTAAGCTCCTTGAGGGCAAGGAATTTTTTAAAATTTTATTCCAACTTACAGCACAATGTCTGGCACATATAATGGTTTGAGAATTACTTGATAAATTGCAAAATTATAAAATTTATTATTTTCATATAATTCATTAAATGTATTCCTTCATAGAATAATTCCTAACTTTTGTCATCTTTAAAAATTATGAAAAATATGGTTTTTTGCTGCAGTTATTTACATGATTTGGCATTGTTTTATAAGATTTTGACACATTCCTTAATTCTTCATCAAACCTTGGAATCACTTGGAATATGAAGTATATTTTTGAATACTCCTTTTTTCCAAATCTAGGCTTAATTTTCAATGGAGTTCCTAGATCATCAAAACATGTTACTCTCTTAATCTTTTTTGTTAAATTTCTTATCCTTTTGTAATGTGTGGCATTGCCCAAGATGTGTTCCATCTCTGTTTGGGCATTTTTGTAATTCTGAAACAATTTTGCTTTTCCACACATCAGTGTATTTGTCAGAGTTCCTGATTAGTTAAGAACAAAAGCTCTAATCTGTTTTTGATGGATACAGTTTGAGGCCTTTCTTGGAGTTCTGACAACAGATTTGGTAGGACTTTAATGAGAAAGTGAATTTTGTCAGTGAAATTCATCTTTTTCTAATCTTCATTAATAAAGTCTTGCTATTGATGATCATTTTTTCTTAGTAACGGTAAATTGCTGTTGTTTACTATCTTCTCACTGTTTTTCCAACTTCTTAGTAACAGTAAATAGCTGTTGTTTACTAGTCTTCTCACTGTTTTTCCAACTTCAGGAAGCTTATGGCTCACTCTTGGAGAATTAGTAACAACCCATCTACCTGGCAGGTCCCTCTCAAGGTCTCTGCTTGTTTCCTGAGGACTGAATTGGTTATTTTGAAGCAATATTATGTTACTTTTTCGTTTTGTCTTGGATTTTTTTTCCCAACCACCGTTCTCTTTGCACTTCCTCTATTCCACTTAATAACTACGGGCTTGAATGATTCTTAAAAAGTTCAGTTTCCCCAGGCCAGCAGCCATTGCACTATGTCTAATAGTCAATGAAATATACTGTTTGAAGTGTCAACTTTTACATATTTCTTTGGAGTAGTATTCATTTTTCAAAATTACAGAATTAACAACATAACTAGAGTAGTGCCCTCTGAGATCCAGCCACAGTACACTGTTTTTCTTTATACAGGACGTTTCTCCATCTTCTTGTGTTTGTCTTTTGTTCTTGAAGAGGACCATGACATTAAGATGATGACATGACTTGCAGTTGACTTTGATTTGAGTGCATGTTTCTCCATCTGTCTCTGTGCTTTTGCCCTGATTTTCCCATCATTCCTGAAACACTCTGTCTCACCTTGACTACGCTTCCCGTACTTTAAGTCTCTGCTCCAACTCCTGCTTTTGCAGCTTCTAGTGCCTTTTTTTCTTAATTGTCCATGTGTTCTCAATTAGTGAGACCCTTGAGGGGAAGTACTGTTTTTTTCTTTTTTTTTGTATCCCTACCACTTAGTTCAGTGTCAGGCACACAATAATTGCGTAATAAAAGTTGACTGACTTACTGTGTGTGTGTGTATGTGTTCTTCTGATTCTATCTACCTTTTTTTTCATTTTTGTCAGTTTAAAAGTCAGGCAGTAATAATCTTTTTTAACTAATGTACTGTCATTTTTTCATCTGTTGCTCAAGAAAAGCATGTATGGATTATTTCCAGTTCTTTGAATTACAAACAATGCAGCTATGAGTGCTTGGCACAGATAGTCTTTTTAAAATTTTAATAACACTCCTAGAATACAGTTCTAGAAGTGGGATCACTGGGTCAAAGGCTATAATCAGTTTTGTAAGCTGTATTGCATGTTCCCAAACTGCTCTCCAAAAAGTGCCAGTTCATAGTTCTACTAAAGATGTAATAGTGGACAGGTATCTATGCAGTTCTACTAATATTGAATTTTGCCACGATGGTAGCTTTGGGGTAGTTATAGTTGTTTTAATTGTCATTTTATTAGTAAGTTTGACTGATTTTTCAAGTGATCACTAACATTTGCAATCCAGTGGAATGTAAGATCATCAAGAAAAGGCTTTGTTTTTCATTTTATTCTCACATTTCTAGGGCTTAACAGTGTCTTTCATGTACTAATTGATTAATAAGCATTTATCAGGTTGGACTGAATTTAGGCTTATGCTTTTGGGAAGTCTCTGCTTATGTCCTTTGATTATTTAAGTAAGACTAAATAATCTCTTAGATCCTCTAGCCCTTAAGTCTGATTCTGTGCTCAGTTGGGGATAAATATCTTATCAATTTGCATCCATTGCTCATAGACTTGTGAATAAGGTTTTCAATATAACTATTTACTACATGGTGCTTTTCCCCTAATCTGTTTCTTTTCTTCCATTTTTACATAGTTAAATTATTTTCTCTAATAATTTCCTTTCTTTTGATAGGTAAACATTTTTCTTCTCTCCATATTTGAAATATCGTTGCATTTTCTTATATTTTTATATTTAGATCATAAATCTCCTCTAAAACCAAATGTGATATTTGTGAAATTCTTTTCAGATCTTAAGAAGATATCTAAATGTTGTTGTTGTTGTTATGTCTTGTTCTGGTGTTGCATCATTGTGTGGGTGGCTGTTGCTGCTTGTCCTTTGTTCTTGAAGAGGATATAGCATCAAGGAAGTGATGACATGACGTGAATTGGAGTTAAGTGAGGCAGGGCTGTGCAAAGTCACCAGCCTCACTTTCTCCTCTGGAACCATTTGGATCCAGTGGCCAGATATAGATCAGGATGAGTAGGGATGACCTTGGATGCAGTGGTATTGGCAACCCTGGTTCTTAGATGCAGAATAGTGAATGTTCTGGCAAGTGCTATCAAACTGGAAAGACTTCAAGTATGGATCAGCTGATGAGAAGGAGATCTGTCATCCAAGAATCAGTTTAGCTAAGATTAAGAGACTCATCATCAGATTGGCCACAGTATGTAATAGAATTTTCAGCCATAGCAAGGTTCTAAGTCTACCTGCTGATTCTTGGCAAGTTGGGGGATAGGTAGGGAGGAAGAGTTTTGTGATTTGTGTTGGTGAAGAGAGAACTAGGAAAATTTGGACTTGGTTGCAAGTCAAGAGAAAAAAAATTAGGCTTGATGGGGGGAATATATCCTCACCATTAGAAAGATCCCTGTGGAGAGTAGACTTACCTCAAGGGACTGTGGGTTCCCCTTATTAGAATTCTTAGCTGCTATCTTCACATAGTTTAAGCAAAAGGTTGGATAACTATTTGTTGAGTATCTTATAGAAAGTATTCTTGTTCAAGTATAGGTTGAATTAGAAGTATTTTCTAGGTCCCTTCCACCTCTGAGATTCTGTGATTCTCTTTCTAAATCCCTCACATTCATATATGTTGTTTCTTAAAACTTTTTCCAGTTAAATTACTTTCTCACTTGGTGTTTTGTCTCAGCCTTTCTTTCCGTAGCCACTTTCATTTTTTCTCTCATTGTATTCTGGTTTTAATTGCATCAATTGATATTTTAGTATTCTCTTTGCTGGTTTTATATAGTTTCATTATCATCTTCCAAGAATCCCTGACCTCACTGTCTTCAAATTCTTCTCATGACTTTTTTTTCCTGATTTTTAATCTGAACCTTTAATTTCTTAAGTGTTCTTATTAATTAATCATATCTTTGAAGATTTCTTTTGTTGTTTAGGTACATCTTTATTTTGATGTCTTTCCTCTTGCTTTTCTTACTCTATAATTTTTTTACATTGTTTTTCATTTTGGTCACTAGCTAACATCTGGATTGCAAAACATAATCTTGAATATAGAATGCAGAATTCTTTTATGCAGAAAGGCTCTTGCCTTTTTTTGGTGAGCTTTAGTTTTCTTTTGAGATTTTCCAACAATTTCATGCCTTTTTTATGTTTCTGTGGATAGTTTGAGAGGGTTCAAAAGCAAACTCCCTTTTGACCTGATTAGCGCATCAAGATCTGACATTTTCTATAGTTCCCAGTCAGTAGTAGAACTGGAAAGATACAGTCTGTGGTAGAAAGTTTTTGTTAAATCATTTTCAGTCATTTCCAACTCTGTGTGACCCTGTTTGGGCTTTTTTTTTTTTGGCCAAGATAGTGAGTGGAGTGTTTTGCCATTTCCTCCTTCAGCTCCTTTTATAGATGAGAAAGTAAGGCAAACAGAGTTAAGTGATTTGTATAGCTATTAAGTGTATGAAGCCAGATTTTACTTCAGGAAGATGAGTCTTCCTGACTTTAGGTCTGACAGTATCCACTGTGCTACCCAGCTGCCCGTAGGAAGGAGGAAGTTGTTTACAAAAATCGGCCTCTCTGTACATTGCTATGTACATTCTAATAAAGACTGTTCTTGTGAAGATTTTATAACTATGAGAAATTAGATATGTGGATTGATAGTTGCTGATGTCTTAGTCACTTTGGAGGATCAAAGTACTGTTCTGCAATCTTTACTCTCCTACTGGAATATTGCCTTCATTGAGATATTTTGAAAATCAGTTTTTTGGTTCTGAGGACCTGAAAACCATGGTTGTGAAAGCATAGATTTCTTCTGCCCATTCGTCCAGTTCCATTGTAAGTTCAGTTACCTCTTGCTCACAGGCTAATAAAGTGGTAATCCAATTCTAGAGATTCCACTATTATTACAGATGAGAGTAGACTACTATAAAAATCTAACAATTCTGTTGCATGTCACACGTGTTTTATCCTTCCAGTGTTCACCTACAAATGCTCTTGAGGTGAGCTTTTTTTCATCAGTAAATAACATAGACAGACATCACAAATGAGTGATGACTACAGTTGAGCAAGAGGAGAGCAGAGTGGATTGACTTTGGGAAATTGCAGAGTTCTTTTAACAACCCCATAATTCTCCCTGAAATAGGAGACCCATATTTTTTAGATATCAATATAATACTAATATTATTGTATTTCTCTGATCCATGGAACACTACAGTTTCTGAAGAACTGAAAATGACTGTCACCCAGAGGGCAATGGAGAGGCTCATCATAGATGTGAGCAGGTTGCAACACATCACAAACACCGAATTATAAAGGAGAACTGGAATATAGGATGTCATCCAAAAATATATGAGCAAAAAAAATTTAATGTTCTGGTCACATAGTGAGAACAAGGGATAAATGATACACAACCCATTTGTTACATTAGTATCTTCACGACAGCAAAAGAAAATATGGATTACCTCTAGCACATTAGTCAGATGCCCCCATAATGAATTTCAGGGATATGAACCCAGAGGCAGACATGGTAGGCAGGCATAAATGGATCGTGGTATGCATCAGTAGAGGGAATATCTATATTGACAAGGTCACTAATCCATTTAAATGAATGAGTAAGGTTTTGTTTATGCTGTATTTTTAAAGATATATTTTATTTTGTCACAGCGTAAGTTCTCTGTATAATAGTTTATGTCATCAGTTATAGGAACTATAGCATAGTATTGTTGGGGTGTTGTTTTTTAAACATCATTACCACTTAAATTCACAGATCCTGAATCAAGAAAGACATGACCTAAGATGGAAAATTAATTTTTAAAAGTTATTTCTACAGAGTGGTAAAGTGGTGACGCTGGTGTGTGCACGGAGCCATATGTACAACACCTTGAGTGCTGGCTGACTTATCATCTTAAATTGCTTTGTTTTGCTCATTTCTGAGGTCACTTTTGGGTTCACTCTGCTCCAGTGTTTTTTAAGGCAAGAAAATGAAAACTCTCAGGACAATATGAAGTACTAGTCTCTAAAATACATATTCATGTTGCTCTTTTTACCTTAGATGTTAAAATGTAGTAGCCAAAATGTGAGTTTTTGTTCTGCATCATCATCTTACATCCATATATACAGATTGTGCTTGAAGGTTTACCACATACTTTTATATATATTATTTCATCTCATTTTGTTCCATTTCGCATGTGTTTTATTCTTCCAGTGTTCAACTGCAAATGCTCTTGAGCTATTACTGTTGCCATTTTATAAATGGCATACCTTCCCTTCCATTCTCTACCTTGCATGAAACTTAGGTGTTTAACTCTGGGTCCTGTATTCTTAATGACTTTAATACACAATCCTATGGCTTCAGCTCAACAATACACTACGGATGTTGAAGCTCTGAGTTTCAAGTCCTTCCAGCAACCCCAAACATATCAGTTGTTTATATTTTGTTTCCAGTGAAAATCGAAATAACAGTCAACTCTGTAGTTTGTAGAAAAATTAGCAAAAGTGTTCTTAAGTAATATTGATATTGCAAAGTTTTTCTGGAAGCCTCCCCAGATTCAGAGCACACTTTGCATCCGCCTCTATTCAAAAGCATAATCCATAAGCCCTGACCAATGTTTTTATTTCACCAGGCCAACCAGAAGACGTAGTAGTTTAAAGTAAAAGGCATTTAATTAAACAGCATAGCAAGAAAAGCAACAGTTCTCTCATGCACACAGTGGTGCTCTTCTCACAAATTCCCACACTACCAATGGGAGAGGGAAGAAGTATATGCTTAGGAGAGGGCACATGCCCAGGGAACCTAGCAGAACTCTGGCCCCTACGGCTGCATGCCAGCTGGAGTCCAGCTCGGTCTGTGACGCTACCTTTTGCTACATTACAAGTTACCCAAGTCTTCTTGCTAGGCATTGCCTCTGCTTTGTTGCCCCCTGCTGGTCCATTGCTGAGCTAGTCACCACTGCTTCTCTACTGTGCTGATCTTGGCTTCATCTGCTGGTTCATTGATGAATTGCAGGATTCGTGTTGTGTTCGTCCTTCCTTGCCAAAGACCATGCCATCAGAGAAATGATGACATGACTTGCACTTGACTTTGTTTTGAGTGAAGGAGGGCTATTAAGGTTACCAGCCTTACTTCTCCTCCAGAGCCATCTGAATCCAGTGACCAGATATTCATCAGGATGATTGGAGGCGGCCCAGGATGCACTGGGAGACCTTGGTCCCTTTAGGCAAAGGTGTATTCAGGAACTCACTTAAGGTGAGGTAACACCCATTCAGTGAATATAGCCTCTTACAGTCACACTATGCCTGCCAGTCTGAAATTAAAGTTTAGTTTGTCTTTAAAAAATAAAAAACAAACACTTGCTTCTGCCTCAGCTGCCACTCTCTGAACTCATTTGTTATATGAACTAAAGTGGATACATTCCTTTAGGTTCTCACCATGCCCTTTATCTCTAACCTTGGTCTGCACTAGTTACCCCAGGAGCAACACTGGAGTGAATGCCTATTTTGTCCTGCCTTTGTTCAGGCCCCCAAAATTGGTGCTTTCTCTACGGTGGAATAAATAATAATCAATTATTTATATATTTATTTATTATTTATATATTTATTTGTGCGTATGTGTGTGTATTGATCTGTGGTTAGTCATTTCAGAATACTGCTACCTGAAGCCAAAGACATAGATCCCCTATGTGGACTCGTTTATTCTGAAGCCACGGAATAAATGACCCAAATAACCATTTTGAAAGTGATCGTTGTTCATGAAGATAACCAGATCAAGTACAAGTTTTAGGAGGCCTAGAGTTAGGAAGACCTGAGTTCAAATGTGGTCTCAGACACTTACTATCTGTGTGACCCTGTGTAAGTTCCTTAACTGCTGTCTGCCTCAGTTTCCTCATCTGTAAAATAGGAATAATTATAGCCCCTACCTTAAAGAGTGGTTATGAGGATCAACTGAATATGTACTTTGTAAACCTTAAACCACTATATAAATTGATAGCTATTATTTAACACAAAATCTATCATATCATTATTGAGGTGGTGAAAGGTTTCGGTAGAACTGACTGTGCTCCTGCCTAATGCTGAAAGAATATTATTTAATACTCCTCTGACTCAGTTTCCACATCTTTTACAAGGAAACCTCATCCGTCTTCCTCTCTATTTTGTCCTAAGGAGCTGGTGGAAATTAATGAAATAAATTGGGTAAACTGCAATAAACTACGAAGGAGTAGAAATGAAATATTATACTCTTTATTACTAATGTAAGATTAAATAATAAGCCCCTTCCACCCACTTTCAAAGCAATCAGATATTATAACTGTCCCAAAGCATAGAGGTTTGGTCACCATTCTTATAGACTTGTTAAAGTTGTTTTTAAATGTTTCTGCGATTAAGGGCATATCATCAGTTTACAAGTTAGACCAAAATAACCCAAAACATAACTTTCCTATCAGTAATCGTTAAAGTTTTATAGGGTGAGATTTTTGAAACTTAAATTCTTTTTTAAAAAAAAATGTTAGAAGGAGTACCAGCTGTTGGGAATTGTGAAAACCACCCATCAGAAGTGGAATTCTGCCCCAGAGGAAAAGTCGAATTGGTGATGCCACCCAACCTTTATCAGAACTGAATTGTTGGTCAACATGGAAAGATTTAAGAATCACTGCATGCGTTTACATACCTTTTCTTTCTACCTGACATTTTAAGTTTGGAAATCAGTCTTGAACATATTATCTTGCCTTTTTGTTAAAATATGCCATAAACACTTTTAAATTGTTTTTTTCCCTTTGGAAAAATATTCATAGAATACATTTAAGCACACAAAGTATGATGTGACACTCAACTGACTATATTAATAAAAATGTCATTGGCTTTTTGGCTCTCCCTTCCTCCCATGCCCATTGTACACATATAGTATTCACAGGCATCAAGCTTTGGTAAGAAATAAGATTATTAAGTAGCAAAATCTGTTTTTCTTGAAAGTCAGAGTAATGTTTTAAAATTTAATTTAATGTGGTATGATATGGAGCTACACATTACAAAACTTATAGGTAAGTTACCCTGCAAATAGTTTAGGGGAAAATATTTCTATTTGTTTTTAAAGTCATTTCCTTAGTACGCTGGATAATACTTTGGTGAATCCATGATTTCATTTAAGTGATTATTGCAACTGCAAGATGGTTTTTTATCCTATACAGTTCTTCTGTTTGTGCCTTTCCAAAAGTACTCCTAGAGAATCCATTCAGTGCATTAAAATCTTATTCTGTTCATGTTTTAGAGGTCACAATGTAGCCCTGAAGCTATTTGTTGTTTCTTATTCTAAATCTTATGCTACACCCTTAAAACCAAACAAGTGACCATTGCTGGTAAGAGCTAGTCTTCCCTCTTTGGAATCATACACTTCATCTTTCTAATAGCCACTCTCCAGCCTATCTCTGCTGCTTCATGCTCAGCACATAGTAAGTATTTTTCATTCATTCATTTTTTTATATCATTTATCTCTTTTAGGAAGATGAATTTGATAGTTGAGTGGAGGACAAACTGGAATGGGAAGAGATTTGAGGCAAGGAGACCAACTAGTAAGTAGAGAAGGGGGTGTATATGAAAGATGTTACCAAGATAGAAATGACAGGACTTGGTAAATGACCGGATATAAGGGTTTGGAGAGTAGGAGTTGAACATGACACCTGGATTTTGAGCCTGGGAGACTCGAAGGTCAGTGGCAGCTTCAGTAGTAACAGGGAAATAGGGAAGTTAGGAGGAGGATAATGAGTTCAGTTTTGTACATGCTGAATTTAAGATATCAATGAGATATCCAATTTGTGTTCTCTATAATTGTTAGTTAAAGATGTGAGAATGGAGGTCAGCAAAAAGGTTAGGGCTGGATAAATAGATGTGAGAATCATCAGTATAGAAATAATAATTGAATCCATGGGAGCTGATGAGATCATGAAGCAAAATAGCATATGTGAAGAAAAGAGGACCTAGGACTGATCCCTGTGGATCTGTTGTTGCTTGTCCTACATTCTTGAAGAGGACCATGAAATCAGGAAAGTGATGCCATGGCATGCAAATGAATTGGATTTAAGTGAGGAAGAGGTGTACAAAGTCCCTTTCTCCTCCAGAGCCACCTGGGTCCAGTGGCAAGATAGAGATCAGGATCACTGGAGATGGCTCTGGATGAGAGATCTTGGCCTTTTCGAGCTAAGGTCTTTCCCAAGTCTCAGTTTGTTTGAGGCAATGACCATTCAGTGATTAAAGTTAGGGACGAAATGAGGCAGAGAATGGTCAAAAACAAACAAACAAAAAAACACAACCAATCTCTTTGGGGAAGATGCTCAGGGTTTCTGGTCAAAACAGAAACAATTGCTATTTACCTTCCCTCTGAGTCAGTCAGGGTCCAAACTGTGAACAAAGGGGGCTTAACCTGGGACCTATTGTTGGCCAATCAATGAAAGCCAGAGTGATTTGGGTTTATTTGGTCCTCAAGAAAAAATTTAGTTCACAAACCCCAAGATATCTTGTGAAGTTTCAGCAGTCAAAATGAGGTTTCAGAGATCAAAATTTACATTCATCTAGGCAGAGTACCCACAGTTAAGGGTATGATACGCTATGTGGTCAGAGGGAAAGAAGGAAGGAAGAATTTAGCAGGTCACTAGTAACTTTAGAAAGATCAGTTTCAATTGATGATGGGATGATAAGGTCACAAGCCAGACTGCAGAGATGAATGGATCAAGGATGAATAACTAAAAAAAAAGGAAGTGGATTACTCTTGTAGTGAATGAATGACAGAATAAATAAATGAATGAATGAAAAATACTTACCATGTGCTGAGCATGAAGCAGCAGAGATAGGATGGAGAATGGCTATTAAAAAGATGAGAGTGTATGATCCCAAAGAGCGAAGAATAACAGTGAGAGTTACTGGCGTAGGGGACAGTGAGCAAAAGTATATGGATATGAGAGATGGAGTATCATGTGCAAGAAATGACTAGGAAGCCAGTGTCACTAGATCACAGAGTACACGGAGGAGACTCAGGTATAAGAAGACTAGAACACTGGAAGGGACTAGATTATGAAGGGCTTTCAAAACCAAACAGAGGAATAATCCCTCTATTCAGTAAACTCCAGTGGTTCCCTATTACCTCTCGATCCAACATCAAATTTTCTCTTTGATTTTGAAAGCCCTTCATAACCTAGTGTGCTCACTGTCCCCTGTGTCAGTAACTCTCACCCTCCTCATTCTCCACCCACTACCTTCTTTCAAATCTCAACAAAAGTCCTACCTTCTGCAAGAAGTCTCCTTGATCATAGAGCCTTCATTCTGTTGAGCATCTCCAATTTATCCTATGAGTATCTTGTTTGTACGTAGTACTTTGCATATTATTCACTCCACTGGGCTGTTAGCTCCTTGAGAGCAGGGATTGTTTTCTGCCTTTCTTTGTATCTCAGTCATTCATTTATTAAATGTTTGTTGACCAGCTAATTGATAGTGTCTTTTAAGCCACTTCTTACACTAAGTCACAGCTTACATGCTGCAGTATCTACAGTGTCTCTTTCCATTGCTCTTTAAGCTATCATCTTGCTTTTTCCAACACTGGGGAGTTTTTCATGTTTTTGCAACAGGCTAAGATACATTTACCATCTGGGCATACCATTTTCACCCTAAATCAGAAAAAAATTAACCAACCCCAAGCCCTATCATTGAAATTTATTTAATTTACAAGGCATTTAATTTATATTATTTTATCTTTAAAACACTTTCTATGAGGTAAGAAGCATATATATTGCTTTCTTCCCTATTTTAGAGATAAAAATGAGAAAAAATAAGAGAAAAAAATAAGAAGGGTAAAGTGACTTCCCCCAAGTCACACATGGTCAGTAATTGGTCCAAGTAATCCAAGATTTTCCAAGTCTTAAGTCTAGGGGCAGCTGGGGTGTAGCAGATAGAGCATTGGGCATGGAGAAAAGAAGACCTGAGTTTAGATCCAGGCTTAGTCACTTTACCAACTATGTGACCCTAGGCAAATCACTTAACCTCTTTTTACCTCAGTTTCCTCATCGGCAGAATAAGGATAACAATAGTCTCTATTTCCAAAGGTTGTTGTGAGGTCAGATGAGATTATATTTGCAAAGGACAAGTATCTAGAACAGTGCCTGATCCATAGAGGTATATATATGTTAGTTATTAGTAGTAGTAGTAGTAACAAAGTCCAGTGATCAGACTTCACAACACCACTCTGTTCCTAACATAGAACTATCCTAACTATCTATCCATCTGCCCCATACACCAAGAACACCGTGGGAAACATCCAAGGACTATTTTTTCAAGGCACAAGTTGAGACACTCCAACTTGGCCAGTCAGTGGGCAGAGTATTTGCATTTCTTATATTCTTTTCTTATAATTTGAGGGCATAAAATTTGAATGACAAAGTTCATCCAGCAACAGCTTCTTCCTGCCAGGGCTTTTATGTGGGAATATTGTGCTAGAAATTGTTAGGAGTCACATAAGAAAATGTGAACATGAATCAGAATTGTTCTATAATTCACATTTATATTATAGACGTGCAATAACAAACGTGTTTTAAGCTTTTTATTTATTCTTTATTGTCACGCTGGTAAAATATCTGTTTCACTCCTCTCTGCTTCTGTTCTTTCCATATTCATATTTTCATAGTTTTATGATTTGATGACAGCTAGGTGGTACGTGGACAGAGTGCTGGACCTGAAATCACAAAGACTGGAGTTCAAATCCAGCCCCAGGCATTTACTGTGTTAACCCGGGCAAGTTACTTAACTTCTGTTTTCTCATCTAAAAAAACTAAAGGTAATAAAAGCATCTATGTCCCAGGGTTGTTTTGAGGATCAAATGAGATAATTTTAAAACACTCAGTACAATTTCTGGCACGTAGTAAGCACTATATAAATATTAGCTATCTTATTGAAGGGGAAAGAATCATACTGTCTTCAGAACTACTTTGCTAATACAAAAACTAATCATTCTTTCAACAAATATATATTAAGTTCTGTGTGTGGAACCTTGAGCCATGCCTCTACAGACAGCTCTTCCTTTACATAAATTTACATTACACAAATTTACCTTTACCTAAAGAATTTAGAAAGAAATCCACATTCCAAAAAAAACCCTGTATTAACTTTGCTGTACAGTATTTTGCTCTCGGATGTGCTCCAGCCCCTTGGTTCCTGCCCCATGCCAATCCTACCCTTCCCTACCCCTCCAAAAAAAAACAACAACCTTTTAAAGGCCCTCCAAGTGAAAGTAGAAGAATGGGCATAGGCTAAGAGACCTCCACTGCTGCTGCATCTGAATTAAGAGAGGAGACCTTTGCCTCAGCTTCATCCACCCACATGTCTGGCTTCATTTGCCTTTCTTCCATCCAGGCACTGGTACCCACATGTCCTACGTGTTCACTGTCCTCTCCTGTCTGTGTCTGTGTTTGGCCCCAATGTGTCTGCCAACCCAACTCCCCCAAACACACACATATTCCTCCTCCTGTTCTTGCTGCTTTATCTTTAGCCCCTACAAGTGCTTGAGCCATTAGTCAGCTCCCTCCCTCCACTGGCACATGATCTCCTTCCTACTTCCCTTCTTCACTCCTTTCCCTGTATCTGTGGGCAAATTCATATTACATAAAAATCGCTTTATGTAAAGGTCTGTGAAGTGGTCCATTTACATAAAGCAAGAACTCTTTAGGGAGAAAGATAACCAACAAAAAAAATAGCAGAAATAAAAAAAAAACTAGTGAAAAAAAACAAAACAAAACAAAAGCACTATCTCAGAAGCCACAGAAGAATGTATTGGGGACAGTGTTGTCAACAGTGTCAAATTCTACTGAAAGGTCAGGGAGGATGTTACCTCAGAAAACATCAATTGATTTTGTATTTACACTATCTTTGACACTAGAGGGAACTATTTTAGTTGGGTGGTGGGAAAAAAATCAGATTATGGGGGCTGGAGGGTAAGTGAGCATAAACTGTAAATACTTGTCAGTGAACAAGAGAAAAGAACTTGAATGATAGCTTGAAAGTGTATTGACTTGCCTTGCCTTGCCTTTCACAAGATCTTCTGAGCTTCATCAATGACTTCAACACTTGACTTATAACTTACTGGCTTTCTCTCCACCTCCCATCCACCACAGTCATCCTTGATAAGTTTGACTTCCATCTCCAGTCCACCTTAGCTACCCCTGGGCATGCTGTATCTTAGAGCTTACAAACAGAAGAGAACTTTACTCCCACCATCCTGAACTCTAGCCCTGTCTGATCACACTTTCCTCTCCTTTTAAATCTCCCACTCTGCATTCCTCCTGAAGCTAGTATTTGCTCTCATTGTGTACTGTGGACTCTTAACTCCTCTTCATTTTCTGGTAACAATAACTGGAAGAACCTGGAAGTTTTTGCTGTAGGACTACGTATGGGGCTACTAAATAGTTTGTAAGGTAATTTCTAACATAGGACTTAAGACATGCCTCTCTAAGCAAAAGCTTAATGAAGGAGATAGAGAGGAATTCTGTAAAAGGAAAATCAAAGTATTAATAAAACATTTTAGTGATGCCTTTTTTTTTCCATGGAAATTCTCAGTTTGATGAGTTATTCAAAAATAAATCGAGTACCAACAAAGTAGGGCTGCCAGCTGATATTTGGGTAAGTCTGGGATTTATTTGTGCCATCAAAATGACTGTTCTTATGGTGGATATGAAACTTAGCTTAAACACATGAAGTTATGGACTCATAACTAATTGCTTTTCTATACATTGATGAATCCTATACCACAGGAATGCTCTTGATAATAAAATTGAGTGAGGTCACATAGTTGACAAAATTAAGATTCTCAGAGTGCTAAATTCACACATCCTTGTGGAATAAGCTACAGAGTCCAGGTGCTGCCCTCTAATTGAATGGTCCACTCTCCAGCCATCCAATCAGAAGGGAGAGGAGGCTGAGGGAGGTGGAAAGGCATTGCTATTCTAGGCTGAGAGCACATGACGAGATGTGAAGTGATCAGCTTATCCTGGGAGGGGCTCTTCTTGTTCCCTAAGTTGAAACATATGATTGATAGGGGCAACTTGTACTTTGGTTTCCTGTTAACATTTCCAAATATGAGGTTTCCAAGGACAAAAGAAGGGGAAAAAAGCCTTTGCCTTCTGTCTTTAATGCTTTAAGTAACAGATAATTGTTCTGCCTTATAGTTGCAGAAGAGTGATGACCTTGCCACCTACTGAGGAAGTAACAGATAGTCCTTTCTATCCTAATCAGTTGTTTGACCCATCTTTATCCTGACATTCCCTAAAAGTTTTAGCCAGTTGTTTCAGCACTACAGTTTCAAAGAGCTCCATAAAGTAGCTACAGTAATTTAACTCAGCTATAATTAACAGTTTTGTCTGTTGATATTTTCCTGGTTTCCTTCAAGTCTTGGTTAAAGCCCCACCTTCTAAAGAAGCCTTTCTTGAACCCCATTAATTCTAGTGTCCTCCCTCCATATCTCCCAGTACACCACCTTCTCTTCTATTCTTCAATGTTACCCTGCTTGTCCATTCTGAAGTCTTGTCAAACTACCCATAAACTGACCACTAGTTTTACCATGGGAAACAAGACCATGCATTAGTGGGGGTCCTGGAATTAGAGTCAGGGCACTTGGATTTCTCCGGTATATACCTGTATATAACTTGGTTGTACATAGTTGTTTACATGTTGTCTCCCCAAGTAATTTGTGAGCTCCCTGAGAGGAGGAACTGGTTTTGCCTTTCTTTGTATTCTGAGCACTTCGCACAGTGCTTGATGTATGTTTGTAGATTTTACTTAACTTGATCTTGAATCTTAATAGATTCTTTGCCTCTGTGAGCAGGTGAAAGCTGGATTTCCTCTGATGACTCATCTAGTTCCCCTCACAATTACTGGTATCTACCTTTACTATTACTTCCAATTCACAGATCCTGAAAAGGATATACACATATCCTCCTTCCAGATCCTAACCCTGCCACCATCACTTCAACTCTCCTTTCAAGTTTTTCCTCCTGATCTTTGTCTCTTTTTTATGATGGTCTTTGGGACTTGGCACTTGGAAAAGGAGAAAAGTAATAATTGCATCAGATGCTACAAGCATTTCAAGAAAGATAAGGACAAAAAAAAGCCCCTGGATTTCAAAATAAGGAGGTTATTAGTGACCTTGGAGAAAGCTGTTTCTGTAAAGTGGAAGGAACAGAAACTAGATTGTGAGAGATTGAAAAGTAACATGATATTCTGATGACTGTCATCTTAGCAGTCATAAAAGCCATAGTTTAGGTATGGTGTGCATGAGTGCACTGTGGGCAGATTGATGAAATACAGTCAGAGTTATATCATTTTATCACATATATCATTTTACCAGAGTCTTTTCTGTAAATGAGGTTTTGCATTAGCTGGAACTGTTGAAGTGACAAATTATAAATATTTGCACTTATTTAATAAGAATGGAAAACCTTTTGAAGTACAAAAAAATTGAAAGTATGATGAAGTTTAAAAAGCATTTTAAATGACTTGCCTTAGATTTCTCTGAGGCAATTCTACCAAGTAGGAACAAATCTTACTGATTTGAGTACTGATATGTTATTCTTAAAAGCCTATGACCTGTGACATAATGCTCAATCAATAATTAGACTGAACATAATATTACTTTAAATTTGTTTGCTTTGCTTTCATCTTTTAAATATATACAACTATTAAAAATCCATCCCTTCCCCCCCAAAATGAGTCCTAAGTAGGTCATTATGTTGCTAGAAATTTTAAAACTTAAGAAGTCACAGGCAGAAAGTTGAACAAGCTCAATGCAGTTTAGCAAGAGTATGTGGGCAGGCTATTAAAATATTTTTCACCAAACTCTTCCATGAAGATATCAAATCCTGACTTAAGTAAACCTCTTCTGTACATTCAGTCCCATTTCCCTTTTTTTTTTCAAGTATGTTAACTTTCTTCTGACATAGCTAGATTCCAGATAATGTCCCTTATATTAAAAGAAGGAAAGAAAAATATTCTAAACCAAAACTGAATCAGGATCAAAGATTAAGAGTCAAAAGGGACCTTAAATATCCTTTAGTTCAACCTCTTCAATTTCCAGATGAGGAAACTGAGACCTAGAGAGGCTGATTGATAGCAAATGGCAAAGATGGGTTTTGAACTGAGATCTGAGTCCAGATTCACTGTCCTTTATGCTGCATGATGAGCACCAATGGTAGTAAGGTCAGTCAATCAAACAATAAACATTATATTAAGCCCTGCTTTGTGCCAGGACTATGCTAAGCACTGGGAATACAGAAAGAGGCAAGATAGTATCTGCCCTCAAAGAGCTTACAAATCCAATCACATCAGGCAGCAAGTATTTTTTATGACTTTAGTATCTGCTAGACATTGTCCTGAGTTCTAGGATTACAGCTGCTGGCTACCTCAGAAGTCTTTGTTTTAATATCCTAAAAATTAGAGACTTTTTGGGACACCGTGAATAAGCAAAAAGGAAGACAGCTCTTGGCCTCAAAGAGCTTAAATTGGGAGAGGACAACATAAAAGAGGGGGAGGGAGGTACTTTCATGGGTGCATGATGGCAAAATGTAGAGTTAGAAGCAAAGTTAGTAGAAGAATGAAGGATGACTGGTCTAGGACCCTTCCTTGGAGAAAATCATGAATGGGACCTGGGGATGGGGATAGGGGTGGGGAGCTGCAGGTCACATTTATATATAAAGTTTTTTTAGATTACCAAGTACTTTTCTCAAAAACTATTCTATATTTATTTGTTTGTTTGTTTATCTCCATTTTGCAGTTAAGGAAAACGTTTAGATGAAATTACATGCCCAAAGCCACACCCTTTTCAGAAAAACTCAGATCTTCTGATACCAATTCTGTTACTCTTGCTTTGGATCTGAGAGTCAGAGAAAAAAATCAGACACAAAAGGAATAAACCATATTTAAGATTACTTTCAAATGATCAAACTTGTTTTAATCCTTTGTTTCCCTCCCCACCTCCCAACACATAACTAAAATCTCAGTAGTAGAGGTTTCATTCAGTCAGTAAGCATTTATTTAAGCACCTACAATGTGTCCAACACATAGCATAGGATACAAGAAAAGGAAAAAAGCCCACGCTCTTAGTGAATACACAATCTAATGGGGGAAATAACATGAAAAAACCCACAACTATGTACATACAAGCTGTAAATAGATATAGATACAGGTAGATTAGATAGATGGATGGATGGATAGACAGACAGATAGATAGACAGATAGATATAGATATATGTATGCACACAGGTGTGTATGTATGTATTAGGGCTCGTCTAGAGGTAAGGCCCTATAATTAAGGAGGACTTAGAAAAGGCCTCTTGAAAAAAGTGTGACTTTAGCTCAAACTTGAAAGAAGCTATGTAAGCTTGGAGGCAGAGGTAAAAAGCATAAGAGTTCCAAACATGGGAGTTAGCTAGTGGAAAACCCCCAAGTCTGAAGATGGAGTGTTTTGTATGAGAAACATCAAGGAAGCTTAGCACTATCCCTGGCATGTAGTAGGTGCTTAATAAATGTTTGTTGATTGATTATCACTGGAAGGTGTAAGAAGAATGGAAAGGTAGGAAGAGAACAGATTATGAAGGGTTTTCAAAGCCAAACACAGAAATTGATATTTTTATCGTGGAGGTAATCCTGGAGTTTATTTAAGGTAGGGGAAGGGGTGGGTGGAAGGGTTGACTTTATTAGATCTAAGCTTTAGGAACATCAATTTAATATTTGAGTGGATGGTGGATTGGAGTGGGAAGAGACTTGAAGAAGGGTAACAGTCCAGGAATGAGGTGATAAGAACCTGCATTAGATTGACAGAAGAGTCCTAAGAGATAAAGAGACTTGTGTGAGAGATGTTGTGAAGGTAGAAAGGTTTTAGGCCTGAACAGCAATTTAGACTAAAAGTGAACCTTAAGAAAAACAAACCAGTATTTTTCAATCTATGGGTAAATTATCTTATTTCATAGTCCTGAATAAGGAATGAGACTAGGAGGAACCAAGGGAAAAATCCTTAAAAGCCTGAAAGTCCCACCTGTCAACTTTCCTAACAAACTATCAAATCAGTGAGGAGGGGGTAGCAAGAAGTGGAAAATAAGGATAATTGTTTCCAAGGCATATTTTACTTTGAGAGATTGGGGGTAGGGGTTTTGTCTGCAAAAATGGAAATTCCTTGTGATGAGCCTGCAAAGAACCAGGGGACTTTCTCATTTGTTCACTTTGAATGTTTACATATGAATAAGACATATATTTAGTGCTTTCAAGTACACTTAGGGTTTTCCACAAAAGCTTATGAGGTGATGCAAATATTGTTCCCACTTTACAGATGAGGTAGTTGAGGATCAGAAAGGTTAAGTGACCTGCCTGGGGTCACTCAGCTGATCCTTTGCCTCCAAATCCAGTCTTCTTTCCCCTGCATAGTGCATGTAGATTAGTGGTATGGGAGCTTTTGCTGCATGTTGGAAGCATTTGGAAATCTTCCTGATATTTAAAAAGGATAGTAAAGAGACCCAGGTAACTACTGACCTATTAAGATTCTTGGACATAGTTTTACCTTTATAGGACAAGCACTTACTTAAAGAACTAAGGGGGGAAACCAGTGAAGCTGTATACCCTGACATTGTCTTCCAAGCCCTGTTCCTGACTTCTAGATTTCAAAGGCATACTCCCTCTACTACTCATTCATCTTGACCCTTCCCCCAGTACCTCCTCTCCCTGGAACAATCTACCCCAGCTGAAGCCCATTCACTGCGTATATCTGTGTACAAGCCCTGCCTTACTTCTACCATTAGGAAGTTCCCTCTTGGAGCCTCGGTTTTATAGAGGGCCTGAAGCTGGCTTGCCTTCAGTCTCCTTCCAGACCTGTTCCTGTCTTTCTCGGGACCTCAGAATCATGGCCCTTCTTGCTTTCTTTTGTGGGTTTTCTTCCTCCATTAGAATATAACCTCCTTTAAGGTAAGGACTGCCTTTCTTTTTGCTTGTATTTGTATCTCTGGTGTTTAATACAGCACCTGACACATAGTAAGTGCTTAATAAATGCTTATTGCCTTACCTTGCCTGAACCAGCTAGTTTTAGAAAAAGGTAGTTTGAAAGGGTATAAATTAGTAGAGGGCCAGTAACCTTTAAAATATAAGAGCTATTTTTCATATTTTTAGAAAATAACATTTTAAAGGTAGTGATATTTTATTTACCCTTGTATACCTGGAAGAATGTATTTTAGGTTTCCCAGAGGGATTTTATGTGGGCCTTATCTATATTGACTTATACTTTTTTAAAATTTTGTTTAGTATACACAAGATAAGGCAGTAAAGAGATCAAAGACTGTGTATCCATATTATTTATGTGTTTATATGTGTGATAGCCATACACATACATATATACATAAACATATCTATCTAGATATATATTCCAAGAACTAGAGGAAGTTCCCTAAGGAGCTCATATAATGTCTACCATTAGCACATTAGTTCAGTGAGTTTACCAGATTAGTTAATTGTCCCTTTGGAGAAGAGAGGTAGTTGATCCTGGGGGAATGAAACAGACCTGGGAGGGATTATGAGCATTTGCCAAATGAGGTCTGTGATCAGGGAGAGGAGGCCCAAGTGGATACTGTCATTGAGACTCTGGTGCTTTGTATATGAAGGAGAGGAAAGAAAGATAACAGCTCTAGGCCTGTTTACCAGCAAGGCTAGTTTGCCTCTTTTTCATATTGGATCCAGTAGATTGGGCTTTTTTTTTTTAACCTAAAAGTTTGCAGGTTGTTGCAAGTCTGTGTGTCACTTCTAAACCACCAGTCATCCTGATCCCTAATTTAGGGTAACAGAGAATTGGGCATTCCATAATACACCTTTAGGCCTCATTTGTAGAGTGGTAGCAGCAACTTTTGACTCAGCCTCCAAAAACAAGGTCTGGCTTCAATTAGCTGATGCTCACCATTAACTGATGTCTTTAGTCACAGCAACATCAGTGTTAGATTAAAAGCCAGTATTTTGCTTCCCTTGACATAGCTGTTCTCAGCTCACAGTTGATTAAGGGAAGACACAAAATCACCTCTTTGTTGTGCTTGTATGCAGCTGTTACTTTAATGACATCATTAAAGGGACTACCATTTTTATTTTCGTTTACCTCCTAGAAAATCTCTGAGTTTTTTTCTATTTCCTAAACCCATCCTATTTTCTTTCACTCACATAGCTTTCACTTTTTGTGGTGGCAAGGAATTGGAAGCTGAGGAAATGCCCCCGTTATTTGGAGAATGGGAACAAGTTGTGATATATGGATGTAGTGGAATTATTGTTGGGCTATGAGAAATAATGAGCAAGAAGATTTAAGGAAAACCTGGAAAGACTTAACATGAACTGATGCTGAGTGAAGTGAGCAGAACCAGGAGAACTCTGTATATAGTAAAAGTGAAACTGTGTAGAGATCAACCGTAATAGACTTAGCTCTTCTCAGCAATATAGTGATTCATTCATATAGCTTTCAAAAGACTACAATCCAGAACCCAACTTTTCTGAAGAGGAAATCTTTAAATATTTTTCAGGTGGTAGTTTTGGTGCTCCCCATCCCTCACCAAAAAAATTCATTGATCTGGGTACTTAAATACTTGATAGTAATCCATTTTCATTTTCTTGGAAATCACGTGCCAAGATTGTAAACACTAGGAACACTAACACCGAAAGGGCCGGGTTAAAATTGTTCTGCATGAAAAGTTATGCTTAATCATTCCTGTGTTGTTTTTCAGTCATTTTTTAGGGTTTTTCTTGACAAAGATGCTGGAGTGGTTTGCCATTTCCTTCTTCAGTTCATTTTACAGATGAAGAAACTGAGACAAACAGGGTTAAGTCATTTGCCCAGAGTTACACAGGAAGTATCCGAGGTCAGATTTAAACTCACCAAGAGGAATGAATCTTCCTGACTCCATGTCTGGCACTTTTATATTTATCCACTGCACCCAATAAACTGCCTAATTAACTCCATGCTTAGACTTTTTTATGGCAAATCATTGGCCCTATATCTATATGGGGGTGGAACAATATTCATTATGTATCTGGAAATTTTATAAACCGCTATCTGGAATCCCTGAACTTGAGTAGTCATACACATTCTTTTACATAGTTTCATGTATCTGGAACAGTGCCAGAAGTCTGAGGGATCATTTTAACTAGTATCCATTTCGGATACACAGTGTCTATAAGTAAGCTACTCATTTTCTGACATGAAACCATGTAACGACTGTCTGCTTCAGAAACACCAGCTCGACTTCCCTTTAAACCCAGTGGCTACTAAGGACATAGTTGTATTTTCTTCAGATAACAATCCTTTTTATGAACTCAATTTGTTAATATGTTACCCATTCTCACTTTCAGAAACTGAACTCTCTACTTTCATGAAATCATCCCCATAGATTTAGAGCAGAGAAATCTGTCCAAAATTCCACAGCTAATAAATGTAGTCAGGTTCCTTAACTCCAAGTCAAATATCCCTTCCTCTGCACCACTCTGCTTTTCATATCTGACTGAGTTTAGGTTTGATATTTATAAGATAGTCTAAAGAGCACATTGTGTTTCTTTGTTCTATAAGTATTTTATTCGGTCCCAGATCGTAAAGTTCTGTCCTGATAAAGTCATGTGATGCTTTTGTTGTGTTGAGCAGCGGGAGGATGGAAGAAATGTTCAAAGGCAGAATTAGGGTCTGTTGAGATTAAATTGGAACAAGGGGGTAAATGAATCTTCTTAGCTTTCTGCAAACCCCTTTAGCAACTATCTATTAGAAATTACTTTCAAGGGTGTTTTGTTATCTGGAGGTTGTTAAAACAGGCGTGACATTCTAAAGTCAGGGTCCATCTTTAGCTGTCAATTAGGATGTTTTTTAAATCGACCAAAGTAACTTGTAGAGTTTGGGTTTTTTTTTTTTCCTGAGGACTCCTTCAGTAGCTGTTTTTCAAATTCAGGTCAGGGAGCTGCTGTTTAGTGTTTCCACATGATTAAAATATCAGCAAAGTTGTATCTGGTAGTAAAATATTGAATATTTGAAAGGCAGTACTACTCTGCTGTTTCTCAAGTTGTAAAAGCATAAATCAAGAAGTCATGATCATTTTTTGCCTATTAACCTAATTAGAGAAGATTATCTCTGTCTTAATGATCACTGACTGTAACTTAAGTATATGTCATATACTATACAAATAAATTTTAAAGTTTCTTTCCATAGCCAATAATATAAAAGTAGGTGAACAGAAAACCACCTCCCAGAAAGAAATAGTTATGAATGATTATGAGAGACTAGTACTTTTCAAAGAGGGTTTGAACATAATAGGAAATCTAAAAATAATTTAGACCACTGATGTATCCAGAGATTGCAGAAAGTGATAAACATTAAACTAAAAAGATTTTCATGCATTATGAAGTAGATGATCATCTCAGCAAAAGGGATGTAATATTAGATTGTAGCCATATGGCAGGCAACTAGTTCAAAATAATGCCTTCTATGTAGGATTTTGAACTGGAACAGTCTTCAGAGGCCATATAGTCTGACCTCCCCATTTTACAGTTGAAGAAAATGAGGCCCAGGGAAGTAGAACTTGTCCAAGATTATACAATAATCAGTATTGGAAATAAGATGTGTTTAGACTCTGGAGCAAGTGCTCTTTCTACTACTGAGATATGTGTATGTATGCATATATATACACACACATATACACACTAGATTTATATTTATATACATATATACAATTACATAGAGATCAATCTATATAATGTAATTTGTAGTTATATAGAGGTTATATACTTAATTTCTATATCTGTATATTTCAGTATAATATAGTAGATTATACTATCAGTGTCATAGTAGATTTTATGTATGTATATCAGTGTCATGTAGTAGATTATGTATTATATAATTGTAATATAGATTACACTACCAACATAATGTAGTAGAATTTATGTGCATGTATATGTACGCATCAGTGTAATTGTGTGTGTGTGTGTGTGTGTGTGTGTGTGTGTGTGTGTGTGTATGGAGAGAAATCAATAAAGAAATCTATCTATATGCCATTGCACTCAATAAGATAGTTTACTTTTAAAATTTGCTTTCAAATCTTCAGGTACAAGATAGGAACATAGATTTAGATCTAAAAGGTCATCTAGTCTAAGGCCCTCATTTTACAAATGAGGAAATTGAGTACCATAGAGAAGTGGTTTGCCCATGGCCAGTATCCAGGTTGTCTGGCTCAAAATGTAGCACTTTTTCTACTACGTTAAAATATCATCTTCATTTTGCCAATGAATGGCAGGTATCCAGATTTTCAGTCCTATATAGATATAATAATGGTTTTAAAGTTATTTTTTTCTGATCCTAATGATACATTGCACCAATCTCTTCAGCGTGTTTCCATTGAGTTCCCCTTCTGACTAACTGTACCCAAAGACTTCTGTATGCTCATGGTCACATGACAAACAAGATGGTTTCCCCAAGCTACCCTTTTCTCACTTCTTATAGGAAATCCCTGAGTTACATGATGCTTCCCAAGTTATGCAAGGGTGTCTTATCACAGATTTAGGGAGGTTCAGAATCCTAAGTGCAGTCATGAAATACACAACAAATCAGGAAAGACCCAAAGCAAATTAGTTTTATTGAGAGGACATGCAATAAAAAAGGGCAGTCAAGGATGTAAATGGGGCAGACAGGTCCACTGGGGTTCAAAGGTAAGCCACAATCAGTCAAATCTCCTTGGTTTTTAAAGGGCTCTTACTAGGTCCAGCAAGACCAGGCATTGGGGGAAGTGGGTAAGGAGCCTGAACCTGGGCAGTGGTGCTGATTTAGAAGGGGAACCTCTAAGGAATTGGCAGCTAGTCGATACTTATTTTCATGCCAGCAAGAAAAGAACTTTCAGCAGTTACTGCTGGTCTCACTTTGAGAATGTGATTCACCTTCTCTGAGGTTTCTTTGTTAAGTCTGTGGTGGGGTTAGGGGGAAAGTAACTACAGTGGATCAGAAGAGAGGATGGGTCAGGACTGCAGTCACTCTCTTTTTACAGGTCCATTGATTGAACATCTCTTTGTGCTCAGTGGCCAATAAAGGAATTGCTTCAGCATCCCCATAGCTCTCAAGCACTGTCATACATGGTTAGCTAGAAGTATCAAGGGAAATCATTATCCCCAGAGCATCCAGGACCTGAGCTAGCACACAGGGTCCACCAGAAACAAGTTGGCAGCTTTGGCATACCCTATTCAACTTCTAGCTACACCAAGAACCACAAAGACTGAGATCTTGTCTTATCGAACCTAGCTTTGTGTTTATCATACAGCAAGTACTTAATGTTTGTTGAGTGAATGAATAAATGATAAAAATTAATTTCATTAATATTTATTTTGACCTCCTATGCATGTAGGCAAAATGACAGTACATAAAGAGATATTTCCATTTTTAATACAAAGCTTTCCATCTAATTATCATAGTCCTGGATCTGTTACGCCATTTATCCATATTGCTTAAACCTCTGCATGGTTAGCCATTTGCTGTGTGCTATAAATATGTACTTATGACTTATCCACAATTTGACATATGGAAGTAGGGAGATGGTAAGGAGGATAGGGTACATGCAGTCTATTATCCAAGTGGAAACCAGCGTTCCTCAGTGGATACTCAATTTAGATTTCTTTTTGCCCTTTGAAGAATTGCTGATTATAATATGTGAAGTCAGGCAGAAAGAGATTAAAAGGATCTTGGAAACCTAGACAGCTGAGGACCATTAGTAAACTCTACTAATCTCGTGGCTTAGTTTAGTCTTGCTCAGGGGCACAAGGATGCACTAGATGCCCTACGAAGGCCCCCTCTACTCCCATGAATCTGGTTCAGTGATCAAGAACCAATTTTTGTCAAAAGAAAGTCTGATGTCCTCATGGGCCATTGAGAAAATGCATATTGACCAGAGACCATGTATGAAAACCAATGCGGAACATTCAGCAGTTTTAAATGGTGCAAATTTGTCATTGTGCAATGAATACTCCCCAGTTGTTATCAGCTTTGGAGAAAAGCTTGACATTACCATTTAAAATCACTATTGTTATGTGAAGAAATAGCACTGAAGGTAACAGGATTTTTATTTTAATAATAATTAAGTTACCTGAACTATTCATTGGGAGCTTTGTCTAGTTTAGAGGTGAGACTAAGTAAAGAATTTAAAGAAAAATATTAATTTCTGAATGGCTTTCTGCTGTAGACAAGAATGGAGAAGGATGGAATAATTATTGGGCTAATTTAATAGCAGAATAGTTCTGTGTATTTTTTCTAGAATGCAAAATCTAGTAAAATTAATTTTAAACAATGACATCTGGTCATAAAAGGCTTCTAAGATGTCAGTGAAAAATACCATTTTCTTTAAAAGAAAATTGTAAAGTCAAGTGGCTTTAGGCAACATCAAAGTATTTGGGAATCTTTTCTATCAGCCAATTCAGGATGTTTAACAGAATTTCTTTGATTCATTTTTCTTGGTACTTGTGTACATCTTTGTACAGTGACTTACTACATATCTGGAACTCGACAGGCTTGAGGATGTTTTCCTCTAAAGTATAATTCATTTCCCTCAGCCACAGAGAGACTTCCTCACATTCATATGTTGTTCTCATTACTATCCTAAGTAGTTTCTACAACTAGCAGTTGGAAGGGGGAAAAATTTGTCCACATGGTGCTGATAAATAGAACCAGACTGACATCCCAGAAAGCTTTTTTCAAAATCCTGCGAATAAATAATAGCAGTGTTAGTTTTCCCATTCTAAGGTAACAAGTTGAAGTGGTCATTTTGTGATTGTTCAGTTTCTGGGAGAGCCAGTTTCAAAAACCACCATTTCATTTCCCAATGACAGTAACTGTTCGATCTACCCTCTGCTTTGTAATACTATTTGAAGGTTGGTTGCACTGAATTAGTTTTCATAGAAGAAGAAGAAAAAGGAAATGAGGTTGCATAAGAAACGCTTTCCTGGGTCAAATTCATGTAGTCCAATATTATGTCTCTTTCCTTGCACATATTATGTGAAGACTTGGTTTTTCTACTCTATGTCAACCTCAAAGATGAGGAACATCCATGTTCACCCTGGTATAGTATTTGTAAGATATTAGTTTATCTAAATCTTTCTTGAATCTGTTTATTTTTAGCTGACATTTTCCTCATGTGGTGATGAGTAACATAAGTTTACTATATACTGTATGAAGCAATCCTCTCCATTTTCTGTTTTTTCCAAATTATCTCTCGAAGTCTTTAAGCAGTATATCCCTATTTTAGTATTCTTGGACTTGGTAAATAAGTCCTTATCTTATTCATACTTTCCCAAGGAGAATTTTCATACTTTCTCTAAGTCAGTGAGAACAAGGGTCTTTTTTTCCTGAAATCTTTGTTTACCCAGTGCTTTGCACACTGTAGATACTTAGTAATTATCAAATGAGTGAATGAATTGAATGTTTCGTATTAGATGGGCAGGAAGGTGGCACAATGGGTAGTGTGCTGGGCCTGGAGTCAGGAAGATTCCTCTTTGTGAGTTCAAATCTGGCCTCAGACACGTCCCAGATGTGTGGCCCTAAACAAGTCACTTATCCCTGTTTGCCTCAGTTGCCTCAAAGTATAAAATGAACTGGAGAAGGAAATGACAAATCACTCTAGTATCTTTACCAGGAAAACCTCAAATGGAGTTAGGAAGAGTTAGAAGCAACTGAAAAATGACTGAACAACAACAGAAAACAATTACCAAATAAATAAATGAATGAATGTTTAATGTTAGAGAATCCAATAGTCCCCTCCCTTAGTCTTCATCAATGTGAAATAAGTTACTAATAATTTTAAATTGTCTCTATATAGCAGATTACACTCTACTACTATTTTAGTTGACCTCTGGTTCTATATTCTCTTTCCTGAGGCCTATCAATCAGAACTTCACATAGTATTTTAGGTGATGTGTCAGACAGGCAGGGTAATATTTCTGTTTTGTTTGCAATCTCCTTCCTGAAGCTACCCAGCATTTTGTTAGCCTTTAACCTGCAACAACATACTGGACTGATGTCTTTAGGGCACAGCTTACCATTCTTGCCAGGTCTTTTTTCTGAGTTATAATTGATACCACCAATCTCATCACTCTATTATTGGCATGATTAACAAAGGGAACCCAGTAAATGAGCCACAGTAAATGAATTTACTACTATTCTGGAGTGTCTCTTTATCTGGAAGATAAATAGAAACACTCTAGCACATGGTGCCAGTATTTAAGAGTCCCTCAATTTCTGGCTATCAGAGTTCTACAACCTGTGCCATACGTAAGACCAGACATCATGTCCTCCTTAAAACTTCTCTTTTCCAGGCTAAATATTCCTAATTCTTTCACTTTTTTCTTTTATGCATGACTTCAGTGCCTTGACAGTTCTGACTACTTTCTTTTGAATAGTTTCCAATTTATCAACGTCTTTCCTGAAATGTGGCACCTAGAACCAAACATGTGGCAAAAACAGAGGGACTGTTGCCTTACATACTGTAGATCCTTTAGCTTTATAAATATTGCCACAATAGCAATGCCTTTTTTTTTAACTTTTTGATCTTCCACTCCATTAAAACTTTGATATTTTTCACATAAACTCTCAGCTAGCCATGCCTTCTCTATGCTATACTGGTGAAAAAGGTGTTTGTACTCTGCCATTGGCAATAACCAGTAGCATAGTGCCTGGCATATAGTAGGTGTTTGACAAAGATCTGTTGATCTTCTAAAAAGATGGATGTCTGGGGAAAATCCAGTTTTGTGATGTCTCTTCCGATAGGATGTGAGCTCCCTGAGGGCAAAGACTATTCCATTATTGTCTTTGTATTCTCAGTACTGAGCACATAGTAGATGCTTAACAAATACTTATTGACCTATTGATTGATTATGGTATGTCCTTGACTCCTTCCCTTAGGCTTCTCATGTACTGTGACTTTACCATCAATGAAGAGAGTCAGTTAACTGGAAAGGTAGTAATTTATATATGATCCACGCTACATATCTGAAAGCTAATTCATCTTAGAAGCCATTCCACATCTGAGAGCTCTAGTAATGTAATTTATATTATTTTCCCCTAAATCCAGTCCCTTTTGCTTGCCTACATCGAAATGTCTGCTATTCTGAACACGGCCTCAGGTCCTGGGTTCACCAAAGCCTAGTTCCATTAGGATCCTGGGAGGCAATTTTCTACCACCATCAGTCAAAGGGGCTCCATGACCTAGGTCACTTCAGCCTTTGTAACACTGACTTTTGTTTCCCTGACTTAACTATGACCAGCCCCTCCTCCTTTCTGGATATTGTGACCATTTCTGATGCTCAGCTTTGTCCTCTCCAGCTCAGACTGTTTCCTTCATTCTTTGACTCTCAGATGGTATATTGTTCTCTCTGAAATTGGTATTTTAATTCCCTCCTGGTCTGCTGCTTCAGCTAGTCACCTATTACCAGTAATACAAGTGTTCCTGATCTACTTTGTGTTCCCCATGGCAACTGACATTCTCTCCCCGCACTCACCCTGCCTTCCACTGCAAGAATAAAAGCCTGATCAGTCTCTCAGCCAAGTTGTCTCCTCAGCTAGTCCCTTTGATTCATACAGCCTGAAGTGCCCCTTCACAGTCCTGATTAATCTCATGCATTAGGAACGGTGCCTTGTAGCAGAAGAGACAGAGAAGAGAACAGGCACTTTAGGGCCTACTATGTGTTAGGAAATATGCTAAGCACTTTATAGATCTCATTTGGTCCTCACAGCAGGTAAGTGAGGTGTTTTTATTGTGCCTATTTTACAGTAAGGGAAACTGATACAGACAGATTCACTCAGCTAGTGTTTGGGCCAGATTTGAATTTAGCCTCAAACGACATTGATTTGGAGCATGTCCAAAGGAAGTATCATCTGTAAATTCAGATGTTATAAAAATCTTAAATAAAGTAAGTACTATTAAAAATCCCTGAGGACTCCAACAATTTATATTTCTCCATCCACAAAAGTACCCATTTCACTTTGATTTTGAAATATACATTTTTACATTGATTTTTGGTGGTTTTTTCCTCTTTCCTCATTAATTTATTCAGTAGGTACTATAGTAGGTCATAGGAATATAGTTTTACCGTGACAGCTATAAAATAGTCCCCTTCCCTCAAGGAATTTTTGTTTCACTGGGTGGAAATAGTATCACTACAGACAAGCAAATATGAAACATATGCCAAATGATGGAATAAAATGATTGCCTCAGTCCCATAGTGACAATGTTTTGTTAAAAAAAAAAAGTACATGTGGACAATATATATTATATATATATGCATATATACACATATTTGTATGTATACACACTATATAATACATGTTATATGTTGTATATATGTGTATAAATATGTATGTATTTGGTAAAGATCCTTATCAAGTGATTTTTGAAAGTTCAGATTACATTACTACTTATCTCTTTTCTACTTGCATGGTTTCCTCCTCCAAGAACTCCAGTACATGAGTCAGGAATGACTTTCCCTTATGTTCCTCAGAGGATTATTTGCTTAAATGTTCAGGAGTCCTACCCTGCCAGGGTCACCTGCTTGCCTGCTTTGGAAGTGCTCCTGCTCACCTGTAGTTCCCACGGTCTCCTATGAAGTTCTTATGAATGGAGATGATGTTGACAATCTGCCAGCCCTCAGCACAGTGGTCATTTATAAAGACAGGTTATAGTCTTTGGCCCACAGTTCCACAATTTCACCCTTGAATTCCTTTGAAACTCTCTGGTAGATGCCATCTGGTCCTGATGGTGTAGCTGCATCTATGTTATCAATTAGGCTTTGCATTTAAAATGATTTGATCATATACTACCCTTTGACCATTTAAGGGATTAGGGTACAGTCTGAAACTGAGAATGAGCTTCCTGATCATTCGTCTTCAAAAAGATAGCAGAAAAACCACCAAAAATAGCATTTGGTACTAGTGATTCTCTAGCTGACTTTCTCCACAATTCCTCTACCACATTCCCCAAAAAAAGTACATAAAGAATTTATTTATGTTCAAGTTGCTTATACACTGAGAGTAGCAGTGGTTGAGTGATATGGCTGCCATGTCCTTCTTTGGCATATAATAGAACATGGCTCTGGTAAAAATAGAATTTGACACTATGAAAATTAGCAAATTAATTTCATTGGAAAGTGTCAGATAATTCAACAAATATTTATTAAGTGTCTATATCACCCATGCTAAATATGAAACGAGAAATAATCCCTTTCCTCAAGCTTAATAGGAGGACTTGATTTGTAGTTAAGTATATGCAAAATATTGCCCCTTAAGGGATAGGTTAAAAATCATAGTAGAGCTGTGATTTCATTATAATGTGAGTATTCCTTTCAATGATACAAACCATGCTCCATCTAAACCTGTCCATCCTGAGCAGTTTCCAAGTTCTTCCATAAATTTGACAGTGGGGACTATACATAGCATTCTTGTATTCTCTAGACAAGGTGCTGATACCAATGGAAATATGAAGCTTGTCCCTTTCTCTTGCTTACCCTTCTTTTTTTCTGATGACATACTTTATATCCGTTCTCCAGTGTGATTCCTCATCTGTTGTGTTATCTTTGGGTAATCCTCAACTTCAGATATTTGGAGACTTTAATGTTCAGTGATTCACAGCCAATGATCAGTGGAAGAATATTGTTAAAAAATGTAAAACTTTTGTTTTGGGTAAAGTTCATTGAAAGAATTGTGTAATTTCCCAAATGCTATACAATCAGCCAACAAGTATTTATTAAATACTAACTGTGCAAAGTACCGGGGAGACAAAGAAAGGCAAAAATATAGTCTCTACTTTCAAGGAGCTTAAATTCTAATGGGAGAGATAACATTTATAAACAACCGTACATACAGCACATATACAGGATAGATTTGGAGGTAAATTTGATATTAATCAAAAGGAAGAAATAGGGGGGGGGAGAGAGAGAGAGAAGGTGCCTCAGAAAATATGGGACTTGAACTGAATCTTAAAGGAATGCAAAGAAGCCTTGAGACCACAGTAAGGAGGTAGAATATTTCAGACATCAAGGTCAGTCATTGAAAAGGTACAGAATTGGAGAGGAAGTGTTGTATGTGAGGAACAACACCCCTTTTGCTTCCTCTTGTTTTTTTCTGCCTGCACCCTACTGTCCCTTTTTGATGTTTGTTCCAGATATGTGTACTGACAGTCAGATTTCACATAATAGCATGGATGATAGTTATTTCCTCACTCACTCGGTTTTTCCTGTATAGACAACTGGGTTGGTGTTGTCAATCTTGAGTGATGTTGGCTCTCATTTAGGAGGCTCTGTAATGTTTCTGGTCTTAATATAAATCAGTACCTTATTATTCAAAAACAAAAACTTCTGGAGAATTCACCGTCTATAGGGAATTCTTTGACTTGAACTCTGTGCTGGACCTCTTCCATGACAGTGACAGTCACCTTTAAAGAACATACATCTCCCTATCTTATGCCTCACATGGTATAAGTGTTACTTCCTTAAAGGAATCTTTTTCTGATTCTGACATGTTTATGGTAGTAGATACCTTATTTGCAAATAGCTTTTAGTTTCATTCTACCAAATCAAATGGGTTTTTATAATTTTTTTAAAAGCACAGTCAAACCTAATATTCTCTATACCTTTCAATTAATTTGGTGATTTCAAAGATGTGGTTTACTATGGAATATTGCCTTGAAAAGCCTTCCCCTTTTATACCTTGAGGTATAAGATAGGTTTTGAACTCGGGATCTCTAACTCTAAATTGAGTTCACTTTCTTTCCATTGCACTAGACTGCTTTCCTTCTAAGATTTTTTTCTCACACTTTTGGTGTCCTACCCTCTTTTTTGTACCTTGAGGATGAAGTCCTCATTATCCTCAAAATTGTGTCAACTCGAGCTTAATTCTTAGTCTTGTACAATTGCTTTTCCCATCTCTGTTTTCTTCAGTGCTATTTCTACTTACTTTTAAAAAATATATCCAGCACTGATGTTAAAGTTTAGATATGGTCATTCTATTATACTTTATCATGAAAAGAGCTTGTTATAAAATTTTTTACAGATCTTTTCCATCTTTTTTATCTCTTGTCATCATTCCATTTTCATCTTTTAATGCTCTCAGACAGGCTTTGTTTAGTTGGGTCTCTAACCAAGCTTTCCTTAAATACATGTCTTTCTTTCTACAGCTTCTTGCTACCTTATGAGATGTTACTGCTCGTAATTTCCCACTGTCCTTCAATTTAAGATTTAATAAATAAATTCATATTCTAAATCAGTGTTGTTCTTGCTGCTATATCTTTCTTCATGGGAATGAGATCAAAGTGCTTCCTGGTGGTAGCAGTTTCTAGATTTAGTTACCTCATTATTGCAGTTGATTTACATAGGCTATACATATGAAATTTTTAATTAATATCCTTCCTTCCATCCATTTCTTAATTTTTCAGCATTAATACCTTATTTAAGTAGGTTTGGTTAGAGTTACTTTGAACTCATCATATCCTCTGTTCATTTTTATTCCTCTAGATTTATGGTTTTTTTTACATTTTCTCAAAAGTTGAAAAATGGTTATTTGATTTGCAAGTGGTATTATGTGATTTAAAATGGGTATTATGGGTATTGAAAATGGGTATTATGAAAACAACAAAAATGAAGTATTTTGAGACTAGAATGACATTTAGACAGTTCAGCTGTCTTTACTATTTTTATAGATAGATAAGATTGAAAACAGATTGTAGGTATGTGGAATATTTCATTTAACTTAGACTATCAAGCTGGTGGTTGTGTGTGTATGGTTTTTGCTTCATTCTCAAAGAAGACCATGACGTCAGGAAGATGATGCCATGACTTGCAATTGAATTGGATTTAAGTGAGGGAGGTCTGTGCAAAGTCACCAACCTCACTTTGTCCTCCAGAGCCATCTGGGTCCAGTGGCCAGATGTGGATCAGGAAAACTAGAGATGGCACAGGATGCAGTTGGAGACCTTTCTGAAGGTTCTAACTTCGACTGAGGCAACGCCCATTCAGTGATTATTCCACTCTTATGGAAGTTACCAATGGTCATCAGAGATTGATCCATGGAAAGGAAATGAATCTGGTTGTTTTGAAATTTATGGAGACATGTCCCTCATACTAAGAAAGAGACTTCACTCTTAGAACTAAATAGAGTATTTATTGGACTAAATAGAGAGACTAAATATTAGAACTAAATAGAGTATTAGTACCCATCTTCACTATTTTCACCACGGTTTAAAAGTTCACTTTCCTGTAAAGAAAAAATTCCTTTCCATCTAGATAAGACAAACATTTGTAGGAAGTTTAATTATTTTAAAAAATGAAATAAACATGGATACCATGGTCCAGTTGAAAGAGTACTGAATTTGCCATCAAAAAGCTTGGGATCAAATTCTGGCTCTTTTTAAACTTATGTTTGTGACATTATCTCTATTCACAGGAAATTCTAGGATCATAGATTTAGAATGGGGAGGAATTCACAAGGTCATCTCATCCAACAATTTTCTAGATGAGAAAACTTAGACCTAGGGAGACACAGGGTGTTATCTGTGTAGCCAAGACTACCTTTAGTACCCATGAAAAGATTCAAACCTACCCACGAGAAGATTCAAACCCAGATCCTCTGACCCCAAAACATTCTGTCCTCTGATCCACAAAGCATCTTTGCAACCTAAATAAGTTTAGAAAAGTCATGTAACCTCTCTTCCCTACCCCAAAAAATTTATCTGTAAAATTAACCAATATTGAACTAGATGATTGATGAAGTTTTATAATCTATCTTGTATAAAATAAGTGTTTTCATTTCATTCTGTTTTATATATGATGCTGTGCCTTGTGGTGAGAAATTCCAGAATGAAAGAAATAGCTATTTTCTAGAAAAGTGTTGCCAAAACTAAATTATATGAGCTATAAGATGGACAACATCAATTTTAAATATTTTTTCCCCTAAGTTGTTTCAATTGTCCCATTTTATTTCCCATCTACTTATAGATAAAACACTAAAGCCTTGACTCATTCAAATCACCCTGAGTTCTTGACTCAGTTTCTCTGGGCATAGAAAAAGTTTATTTTATCAGTTTTCTCTAAAGCTAGAAAAGAGAGACAGATATTTAGCCAATGAAATGTTATTAGTAGAGGCTTCATTTGTATTTTGATTATTTTTCACTTCTCAGTAAAGCCTAGCCTTTTCTTATCAATTCACCTTTATCTTAATAAATTTGTCTATTGTACTAATGGATAGAAAAACTAACAACAGAGATGAGAATGATTGTATATTGACATCTTTATATTTTTATTGATACCTTAAATACTAAATATGAATCACACTATGTAAGCCAAATTGGGATTAAATGTGAAATAACAGACCTAATTCTGGGCTTTCCAAGTATGGTAGCCTATACTTAGCTTCAGTCTAAAAATCTCCCCACCCGAGTTGGCAACACTAAACTTTATTCATCTATCTCTTATTTCAGGAAATTGGATATAGTCTGGTCAGTAGCCTCCCAGTCTAAACTAACACTCTGGTATTATGGCCAGTAGTAACCTTTTTATGGTGTTTTTAACTGTGGCAGGTCTTTTGTCCTATTCCACTTTGGAAATTATTTTCCTTTCCAAAAATTGTTGCCTGGTAGAAAAAAGAGCTAAAGATAAAGTTTTATAATCCATCTTATGTAAAATAAGCATGTTTTACTTCATCCTGTTTTTATACATGTTGCTGTGTGCCTTGTAGTGAAAATTTTCAGAATGAAAAAAATAACTATTTTCTAGGAAGGAGGTACCTATGGTACCATTCACAATTTGCCCCCAGTATTATAATATCTTAATTGTTTACAGTCATGAAAACTTAAAATGGTAACCCCCAGTTTAAAAAGGAGCAGAAAAGCAATGGAGAAAAACAGCAGAGTTTATGTGCAGGGCATACTTATACCTTAAAAAGGAATATGAATGTTGTTAAGAGTCTTGAAATTCCATGTATCTTAAATAGAGCTTTAGCAGAAGGTGAGGTCAGGCATTCTGCAAAACCCTGTTAGAATAAGGTGAGGGAAGGAGGATCCTCCAAGAAAAAGAACATTGTGGAAAGCCTCAGGAGTCAGTCTAAGTTAAACCAAACACATCTCCTGCACACCTTAGAGAAGAGAGCCCTTGACCTGTCTGACGTATTAGCTCTGAGGCAGTTTACTAAAAATAAAGATAGTGAGGTAAACTCTAGCCAATGAGAGTGAAGATGACTGTCCGAGAGACAGCACATAGCATAGAACAATACTAGGAATATGGGCATGGGGAATGAATTGAATTTTTATAAATCACAACATTTTAAATGCATTGGGGCATTTCTATTTAAAGAATCTCTTAGTGAATTCCTTTGAAAACCACAGATCCTTTTGCAACATGAATATATACCTCATAGTTCACCTATTTTTATGTCTAGGTTTTTATATGCTACATTTTTTTCATGTTGAAATGGCCTATGTATTTTTAAAAATCCTTTTAATTAGTCACACAATTCTAAATGAAAGGATAAGATGGAAAGTAAAATTTATGCATTAAATCATCTTAGGTGCGCCTATCTTTTGGATCATAGGAAAAATACATAAACAGACTTCAGTGTCTTGTTAGATGTCTTAGAAACCTAGCTTATGGAGGATGTCATAAACAGAATATTTTAGTAACTCTGTTTTAGGGCAATAAATACATACTAGAATATAATCTGTGCATCTAGACACGTTCTGCGCTCCTTCTACTTTGGCTTACTGTTGTTTCCTATGCCCTCTCCTTACTGAATTTTTTAAAAAACCAGATGTCACTTCTTTCGTAAAGCCTTTCCTGACCCCAAATCAGTAATGACCTTAATAGCTCCCATTCCCATAACTTTTAAAGTCTGCAGTTCTCACAACAACCCTGTGATGTAAGTAGTGCAAGTGTTATTATGCCCATTTTAAATGAGGGAAGCTGAGGCGCAGATGGGGTGAAATGACATACTCAGTTTGACCTAACAATCTAAGTGGCAGGGCTTGGATTCAAGCTTGGTTCAGGGTTCTTTATCCTCTGCCAGGCTGCCTTATCCAGAATCATCAAATAGCACTTTGTTTCACAACTCATGTCCCAGGACTTCTAGCCCAAATGACTTTTCAATCAATCAATCAATCAGTCAACCTTTATTAAGCATCTGCTATGTACCAGACACTGTGCTAAGTTGGGGGAATAGAAAAAGAGGGAAAAGACAATCCTCTTCTGCAAGAAGCTTACAATCTAATGATGGAAACAATATAGAAACCAGTATATACAAAACTAGGTATATGTGGGATAAATAGGAAATAATTAACAAAGGGAAGGCACTAGAATTAAGAGGGGTTGAGGAAGCCTTTCTGCACAAGGTGGAATTTTATTTGGGACTTAAAGAAAGCCAGGCAGATTGCTAATTGGAGAAGAGGAAGGAGAGCACTCTAAGCATGGGGAACAACAGAGAAAAGGTCTAGAACCAAGAGTTGGAATGTCTTGTTCGTGGAACAGCCAGGAGGCTAGTGTCACTGAATTGAAGGGGACATGTGGGGAAATAAGGTACAGGTAGGAGGGATTAGGTTACGAAAGGATTTGAATGCAAACATTCTGGTTTTGCTCCTGGAGGTAACTGAAAGCCACCTAAGTTTACTGAGTAGGAGGTTGGTGACATGATCAATTTGTGCTTTAGGGAAGTTGTTTATTGGAGTGAGGAGAGACTTGAGGTATGCAGACCCACCAGCAGGTTATTGCGATAGTCCAGGTGTGAGGTGATGAGGTCCAGTACTAAAGGGGCAGCACTGTCAGAGGAGAGAAGGGATGTGTGGATGTGGAGAGTGAGAGATACTGAAGAATTTAGGATGAATCCTAGGTTACAAGTTTGGAAGTCATCAGAGAGATTGGGGCAGGATAGGTGGATTTGAGTCTCATCAGCATAGAAATGGGAGCTACTGAGTTCACCAAGTGAAATTGTATAAAAGGATAAGAGAACAGGACCCAGAACAGACTCCTGAGGAACATCTGCGGTTAGAGGGCATGATCTGGAGAAGGAGCCAGCAAAGGAGACAGAGAAGGAATAGCCTTGATAGGTCGGAGGAAAACCAGGGGAGAACGGTGTCCTGAAAACATAGAGTATCTAGGGGGAATGAGGATTGAGGGGAAAAAAGATTGAATTTCATAGCTAAGATCATTAGTAACTTTGGAGAGAGCAGTTTTGGTGGAATGATAAGTTTGGAAGCCAGATTATAAAGGATTGTGTTTGTCTTTTTATTCTCAAAGAGGACCATGATATCAAGATGATGACATGACTTGCAGTTGACTTTGATTTGAGGGAGGGAGGATTATGCATGGTCACCAACCTCACTTTCTTCTCCTGAGTCATCTGGGTCCAGTGACCTGATATTCATCAGGATGACTGGAGATGGCCCAGCATTCAATGTAAGACTCTGGCCCTTGCAGGCCAAGGTCTTATCACAATCTTACTTGGAGTGACATACATCCATTCAATGAATAGGCTTCTTTAAGCTACTCAAGGGATGACCAAAAAGGGTTGGGGGGGTGGGGGAAGAGAAGAGAAGAGATATCTATTGCAGAAGACCTTTTCAAGTTTAGCTACAAAAGCTGAAAGGAGTATAGGATTATGGTAGGCATGCAAGGATCAAGTTGGGGGTTTTTAGGATAAGGGAGACATGTTTTTCAGCATGTTTGTAGGCAATAGGAAATGAGCAAGTTAGAGGGAGAGATTGAAAATAAGTGCAAGAGGGAGGATGGCAAGGCAGTCTGTTGAAGGAGGCTAGATGGAATGGGAGAACGTGGCATAGGGTACCTAGGTGATAGATGAAGAAGGAGGAGAAAAGGAAGTTCACAACAAATGACCTCCATTTTTTAATGCAAAATATAAGGCAAGGTTCTCAACTGCGAGAGTTGGGGGAAAGGGAGCTGTGTAAGGTTAAAAGAAGGATGAAAAAGTTTGGAAAAACTGCTGTGTAGGAAGATTACCCAGGAGAGAATTAAGGGGACAGGAGAGTGGAAGTCATAATGCGGATGAAGATAGAGTTATGTAAGAGAAGGCTGAAGAGGAAGTGAAAAGGTAATAGAATACGGTTGGATAAAAGGATTTCAGAATTCTTGAATATGAAGGTGGTACATTTGTGCGTAATAACAAGATCAAGGGTACGACCATCTCTGTGTAGCTCAGGTATGGAGGAATGGTTCATGAGAGGTGAGTAGGCTGAGGAAATGAAACCTTAGGATGTTTGAGGGAGAATCTTGTATGTGTGTTGAAGTCCTCTAGTATAAAGATAGGAAATGGGGAGGAGAGAAGAATTGAAAGCTAGGTATTGATCTCATTAAGGAAGAAAGGAAGGGGAGTGACTGCGAGTCTATAGATAATGGGTACCTGGATTTTGATTGGATGGTAGATATGAGTAGCAGGAATCTTAAAGATGTTCCTGAGTGATAGAGGAAGGGGGAGAACCTGAAAGTGGCAATGAGAAACAGGAAGTCCAACTCCTTGAGCTGAGGAAAGTGAGAGAAGGTATAGACAATCCTGGAAAGGGTGACTGGGGGAAGCTATGTCATCATGAGGAAACCAGATTTTAGTAGGAGGTGGTAAGATGGAAGGAGTAGGAAAAGAAATAGATTTAAGATGAGAGGAAGTTTGTGACCTGTGGAACTGGCGTTCCAGAGGGGATGGCACAATGGAAGGGCTGGGTAAAGTTAGGATAGAACTCTGGAGTGGGAGCTTTGATGGGGCTGGGAGTGAGGAATTGGTTAGTAGAAAAAAGTGAGGAATGAGATTTGGATATGTTCTACAGGAGTTCAGAGTCACTGGGAGGTGTGAAGGGCATGGCCAGGCATGAAAATGTTCATTTTTGAGTGGAGGACACCATTTCTCTACCCTCAAAGGACAGGCATAGGAGGAATTGCTTTCTGAACAGGAAGCAGACCATCTAGCCCCTACCTACGTATTCCAGCAAAACCTTAAAAGTTTGCCCCTGACAGAATAATGATGAAGAAATTTAATGAGTAACCACAGTAAGTAACTTCTTCCATTCCAGACCTACGTAGTAGAAAGTGAGCCAAAAGCCCACAAAAGAGGCCATAGCAAAACTAGCACCAGGGAAGAATTACCTCACAGCACGACCATAAGTAAGTCAGGAATAGGTGTACCTTCAAGGTTTTGTGCCCACTGGCAGTAAGAGTAGAGGGTTCCTCTGAGGAAGCTCCAGGGAGGTCAGACAGCCCCAGGATGGGGACCTTGGAAGCCCCAGAGAACAGCTGTGGATAGTGACCAGCTTAGTGCCACAGTATTCAGACCAGGGCAACTGAGTTCCAGACTCTGAGGTCCTGGCATTCTGTTTGGAGGGTCCATAGAAGACCCTGAAGATCTAGCACACTGAACCTGAAAGATCTGGGGGATCTAACTTCAGGAGGTAGAGATAAGCAAGCACAAGAACTCAAGGGAATTAAATTGAAACCAAGAAGGGCCAACCATGCTACTCAGAAGTAGAGCAGGGGACTGAGCCTGACACTGGCACAAAGTTCCAATTGAGGAACTAAAGACAGAAACCAATTGAGGAACTAAAGACAGAAACAAAAACAGAAAATACCAGCCAGTATAAAAAAAAAATTGCAGTTATCAAGATCCCCAAAAAAGGAGAGAGCAACTCTATAACAACTATAAGCAGAGACTTGTGGAAGAAAAAATTAATTTTCCCCAAGTACTACATTAATACCCAGAAGAAATGAATTAATAGATTTTTTTAATGGAATAAAAGCTATGGAGGAAAAATTAGAAAGAGAAAATTTAAAAAAGAAAACCCTACCCAAAACAATGGACTCCATGAAGGCTAGAATAGAATAGAAATCAATGAGTCCCCCAAGGCAGCAAGAAATATTAGAACAAAATAAAAAGATTTAAGGAATAGAAGGAAATAGAATACTTTCTCAAAAACAAATTATCTGGAAGGCCAGAGAGATAGAATTTAAGAATCATTGAACTCCTAAAAACTATGATTAATTTTTAAAAGTATAGATACCGTATTCTATGAAATCATATTAAAACTGCCAAGATCTATTGGAATCAGACAGCAAAGTGAAGATAGGAAGAATCCACTGCTCACCACCGGAAAGAAACTCCAAAATGGGAACATCCCAGAAATGTCATATCCCAAATCCAAAACTCCCACATCAAATTAAAAAAAATACTGCAAGCATCCTGAAAGAAGCAATTCGGATATCAAGGAACTACAGTCAAGCTCACATTGGAACTGGAAACTTTTGATATAATTGAGATATCTTGGAACAAATTTCCCAAAGGCAAAAGAGAGAAGTTTACAACCAAAAATAACATTCTTTGCAAATCTGAGTATAGTCCTACAGAAAGAAAAAAAAGATCTTTAATAGAGGATTCTGAAGGATTACTGATGAAAATATGAGAGATCAGTAGGAACTTTGAAGTATAAATAAAAGAAACCTTAAAAAGTTAAATTGACTTCAATAATGTAAAGCTCTATCTGATGATAAAGTGCTAACATTCTAATAGAAAAAACAAAGTCTTTTCAGAACCTTAATGTGTTCAAAGGATATTGAGGAAGCTAAGTAAGTAAAGGAGAGGTTCAGAGCGTCAAGGGAGATATATTATTTGTGTTCTGAGCATCCAAAGACAAGAAAGAAAAAGGAGGTTAAAAAGACTATACTCTAGTATTTAAGAAAAAAGGAAGAAAGAAAAGAGAAAAAGGTGGGGTGGGGGTAGAACTCACTGTTTTATACTTAGGATATGTAATTAGAATATACAAATATAGAGGAGTGGTTGTCAGTAGTCTTCTCACCCTACCTCAGCTCCTTCCTCAGTGGTGAGTTCCTCCCAGGAGTTTTGAGAAAGTGCCTAAGCCCACCATGCTCACTCTTCTATGGGCTCCACTGCTGACTCTCAGGACTATTACACCTTGTCCTACCCTACTTCTTCCCCCATTAAAACGTAAGGTCCTTGAAGGCAGGGGCTATCTTTTTATTCATATTTGTATTTCCAATTTTTAGTACAGTACCTGGTACATAGTAAGTTTAATAAATGCTTTATTTATCCCTGACCTGCCTTCCTCAACTCCCACAGAAGAAAAGTCCAGTTTCCTCCTTCTTCTGGCAAAATTGCGCCTACACCATATCACTCCCAACTGTTTTTGCCCCTTTGGGAAAAAAAAATACAGTCAAAGAAGACTGGTCCCTGCTCCCTTTTCTCCCTGTTTTTGCTGTTTGCAAAAAAGGGAAGAAGCAGAGAGCCAAAGTACAATGTACTCTAATCTTTTAAAAGACTGGGATGGGGAAAGCAGCTCAGCTTTCTGGCATTGGCATCCTATGAACTGTCACACCAGTGCACCATTGGGTTTCATTTTCATCTCTTTGTTGCCTTGCTTAAATAATGTTATCACTCTGAAACCTGACTGGCAGGACTTCACGTTATCTAAGCTTAAACAAAAATTGCTATTGTTAAAATGGAAGTGACCATGGGTTCAATAGCATGTAATTACCTCTTACCAATAGGTATGAGGTGACCCGTGTCTGGCTCCTGGGAAGAGAGATGCAATCTTATAACTTCCTTCTTCAGGCCATGTGTGAACTTGTATCGGGCAGATTATTGACCTGTAGGCTTTCTGAATTACACTGCTTCCTTAAAATCCATTAGCTTAGGACTTTTTGTAACTATCCAACTACTTACTGTACTTCATACATAATAAGCGCCCAGTGAATATGACACCACCACCACCACCACCACCAGTAGGCAGCTAGCCAGGCCAAATATGGCCCAGCCAGAATGACATCTGATACATTCTGAGGGCAATTGGGGATATTTTGCCAGCTCCGTCTCCGCTGTTGCCAGGCAGCTAGCTCTCAGACTCGCAGCAGGAGGGACACAGAAGTCTTTCACCACACCTGACAGCATTTCAGATAGACAGACACAATCAGAGAGACAGAGCACACTACTAAACTGAGACCCATCACCCCAGTAAGACAGGAGGAGAGAAAACTGTCACCTGCCTTCGGACACTCCTCTCCTTACAGGCTTCATGAGTACAATCTGGTTTCGTTTTGGTTTTGGGTTTGTTTTGGTTTTTTGTTGGTTTTTTTTTTTTTAATTTTCATGTGACACTCAAGTCATAGCCCAGCAGAGGGCAGTAGCTTACACACAGAAATTTGATCTTACTAGAGAATGAGTCAACCAGATTAAAGATGGGCCCAGGAGGTTTCCAAGAGAGAAAAAATATAGACTGTAATCAGAAGCTCCAAGCTACAAGAATGATGGAAAATAAGCACAGTCTTCCTTGGAGAGGTACTTTCAGTAAGCTTGTGTGGATGCGGCCCACCGGTCTCACATTTCTAAATGTTATTTTTGCTGAAATTCTAATGCATGACTGATAAATCTGTGAGCCTTTGTGAATGGGGAGTGGGGAATCCAAAGCAAGGATTAACCCTGGGTTATAATTTGATTCTCTTAAATAGGTCAGAATTTTAATGTGGCTCCTTTTGGAAGGGGTACCTGTAATTTCTTTAAAACTGAGTGGTGTTGAATTTGTAACAGGAGTCAACAAACCATCTTTGCTGCTGCATGTTCACTTAGAAAACCACATATTAACATTATCTGTGCTTTAGTGTATTTTAATTTTTTTTTTTAGATATTTCCCAATTACATTTTAATCTGGTTCAGCAGCAGTCAGGAATGTTACACTACATGAACAGCTACAGTTTTTGATACCTCTGGTACAGATATCTCCCAACATGGAAACTCCCTCTACTATCTCTTTTGTTACCTTAGAGAGTAGTTGTCTGAGGCCTTGAGAAGTTCAATAACTTGCTCATAGTCACAGAGCTAGCATGTGTCATAGGCAGACCTTGAATCCAGATCCTACTGGTCACATAGCTAATCTGCCATCCCTACACTATGCCTGCCTGGCATCTCCAAGTAAAAATGTTATACAGGTTCCATTTTACTAATTATTATCTATTAAATTTTTCCTCAAAGACTTGTAGAAATGGTCAGTCCCAAGATATTAGGTGGCAGCGAATGGTTAGAATAAAAAATAAATTTGGGTATTGTGTCTTCTATTTTCTATTCAATGTTTCTAACCTCAGCAACTGCTTCCTATGCCACTTGAAATTTTTACTTTGTTGGGGGCAATTTGGAGAAGAAAAATAAATCTAGAAAGCATGTAATTCAGAGAATATAATCCAGGCCAAGGAGGATGCTGAGAATAGTTTGGGTCAAAGTTCATGCCAAAGCTAAAAGAGAAATTAAGACTGAGAGATAAACAAGCTGTTAGTCTTTCATTGATTGTGTTCTATGTCATAATCTATCACCTGATATATTAAGACTTTTGAACTTGGAGTAAGAAAACCAGAGTCCAAGATCTAACTACCACTTAGTAGCTCTGCGGACTTGAGCAGATCACCCTCGGACCCACCTATAAAATGGAGATAAATAATGCTACCTATAATTCAGAGAGTGGTGGAAAGGAAAGGACTTTTTAAACTCTAAAATGGTGTACACAGTGAGCTATTGTAATTTTGCGTCCATTTATATAAACAAAGACTCATAACCAGCTTGTTTACAAGGTGAAAAATTATCTCAGTCGTAACAATTCCCATCTTCTCTGTGGTGGAGAGAAGATCCACTTGGATAACATCGCTGATTCTTGGAGTATTGAGGTATTAGGTACAAATATCAAGCAAGCCTTATATATAGAACTGTCCTGAGGAGGTTTCTGAATGTACCTTTTCTGTCAGGATCATAGGATCCCAGATTTAGTATAAAAGAGACCTTGAAGGTTCTCTGGTCCAGCCCTCTCATTTTATAGAGAAGTTCAGTGACCTTGATCACACAGGGAACAAAGAGCAAAACTTATATTGGGACCCGGGTCATTTGATTCCATAAGCAGTATTTTTTTCTCTGTATTACAGTACCTCCTTTTGTTGTGACATCTACTGATGGTGAAGGTGCCAGATGGTGTCAGAGGAAAAGAGCTAAAATAACTATTAAACATTTGATAAACTCCCACATTGGCTTCATTAGAGCAATCCCAGGACCACCATGAAATATATAGCAGCACTACTTTGACCTGTAAGTCATCTGGAGAGAGTGTAATTAGACTCTGGGAAGACCTAGTTTCAAATCACACAGTGCTTCTGTGGATTCTCTTTTGATCAAAGAGCACCATCCTGGATCATGGGTTTGAGGCAAGCAAATTTCAATTCAGCTGTATATATGTAGTGAATTAAACTTTACTTTTCCCCAGTTTCCATTCCACCTAACTAGACCCTTATGCAAGATATGTTTGTACACATAAACAGTAATATATGAAACATATACAAAAATATTTTAAGTTTCAATCTCTTGTCCATAGAGGTAAAGAAAGATGATAAAGGGATTCTGTTTCATTATCCTTATGATTAAAACCAAAAAAATGAGATTGAAGTAAAGGGGCAGGTATTTACTCTAAATGTAAATTCCTGGAAGGCAGGAACTGCTTCCATTTTATCTTTGTATACCCAGAGCCCAGTTGAGTGCCTAGAACATCGTAGGTGGTAGTTGTTTAATGTTTATTGAATTGAATGGAATTGGGTAGGTCTGCTATTTTTTCATTCATTTATCATACGTCTATTAAGCATCCATATACTAGACTCTGGAGATTAAAAAAAAAAAAGAAATATGAGTCAAGCCCACTGGGTCATTGATCACTTCATTTTCCCTTCGTAGCCTACCCTTCTCCTACCCCAATACTTAATTAACAGCAGAGAATAAATTGTATGAGTCATTATCAGCATTTTTACATGGATCATGGAGTACCTTTTGAAAGAGCGTTAAGCTTTGGTGGTAAATCAAATTTAATAATTATTGAATATAGTATTCTACACTTACGACCTGAACTATCTAATGTTCCAGGGTTAAAGATTAATATTCTGACCAGGTAGAATATTTGTCATTGAAACCTGCCCTATTTTCAATTTTCAGACATAACCCCCTCCTTTTTGTAGCTTATCACAAGCTTTGATACTGATTGAACTTGGTCTAGACAGATAGCAAAAGACTTTTCAGTAGTTGCTAAGGAACTGGATTAGTTGCTAATCTAGGGAATGTATTATTCATTTTAGTTTCCATTTATTCCTTCAGCACTTTAATTGCAGATAAATGTCTTTTAGAGCTCTCCTGAGTCCAAAACATTTCTTCACTTAGTTGGGTAGTAGAAATGATATAAGGCTCTGTTTATATTTGCTACGCTAGCACTCCAGTAGCATTCAGAGGTGACATGGCTATGTTGAAGGTAGAAGCATCTGGCCACCCAGAGGGATCCACAGACGTTGATAAACTTTGCAAGCAGCAGCTGACTACTCACCCAGATTTCAGTCATTCAATCATTGTCACCCTGGTCTTTAATCTAACACCAGCATCTCAAATGACTGCTTTATGTATCATATGATGTAATTCTGGTAACATGCTTCTAAATTTAGGTAGTTTAGGGAATCATTTGCTTGAATAAATGGTGCAATTTTAGCACTACAGTTATGCTAACTGAAAGAAATTGCATTGGGAAAATCTCAACATAAAAATGGATGGTTACGGAGATGATTATTTTGTATTGCGATAAAATCCTTCAAAAATGAATTCACTGCCAACTTCCAATAATGATGATGAGAAGTAGTCTTATATACTACTTTAAAGTTTTCAAAATGCTTTAATATATTTAAAATCAGATTCTTTTTAAAAAATTTTCAGGAATATACCATCATATGAAAGCATACTATCAACATTAAAAATGTTTTTTTTTCCCCTATGAAATACTCATTTAGAAATATTAGCTAATTTTAAGAGGTAACTAGGATATCATAGATAGAAAGTTGACCTTGGTGCCAAAAAGATCTTACACATAGATAAATGACCTTGGGCAAATCACAACAACCCCTTGGTGCTCTTGCCAACTTTCCAAGATGATTAAGTTGCAGAGAAGTTGCCAACATATCAGTAGCATGAATTTCCTCATCTGGAAGTTCCTCATGACAATGAAAAAACAGATCTAGTCCCTATTCCTATCTTATCCCTTGTGCCACACATTGCCTTTTTTACTTTCACATCCTGTTGGTCTCTTCTCCTTACAAGAACATAGTCTATTAAATGCCAATATTTGCTGCAAGCGTACATCCATGAAGTTTTATCATGTTTAGATAAAAGACGATGGTGGTGATGAAAAGGCCATGAAATGCACAGGTCTTCAGTAGTAAGTGACTGCTGTTATTGCTATTTCTGACTTCGTTCCTTCCAAGGACTCCTTGCCATATCTGATAGTCTGTGCCTACTCTAGTATTAGGTCACCCAGTATTACAGGCTGGTCCTCTTTTGGCAGATTGATGATGAGGATCTCCAAATCTATAAAATTTTTGTTTGGCTTCATCAAGGTTAATCATGGTAGAAGCCTGCACACTGATGACGGTGACAGAGCACTTTCCTACAAGTGGCAGTTACACTGTCATGTGCCTGTTGTTCACTCCTTTTGAGAGGCATACAATACAAACTTGTTGACTAGATTAGTTTTCATTGCAAAACCTATGCCAGCTCCATGGCACTCCCCATCACTGCAGCCCCTCCAGGAAAACATGTATTCCACTCTTACTTTGGTAAGCTGACCTTCATTGGCCAGCCTTGTTTCACTCAAGGCTGCTGTTTGCATGTGACACCTGCTGAGTTCTCTCACAACAAGAGCTGTTTGTCTTTCAGGTCTACGGGATTTTTGTGTAGGCCATAAGCACACATTCCGTGTACCAATGGCAAGTGAAATCATCTTCAAAAAAGTTTTTGTACATTTTTTTATGTTTTGGCCTCAGGGTGGGATCCCTGCCTGCCATGGTAAGTAGGCCAGGGTTAGGTTAGATGAAACAGTTTGTAGAGCACCTTTTCTAGCACCTTCCTCATGCCAGGGGGTGAGCAGTGCAGTCCTTAAAAAAAAGGCCAGGGGGCTGCCAAATCCCGCTGCTATGTCAGTCCAATGACAAGACAACTCTGTGACCTGGGCCTCCTGTAGTCAGGGTTGTGACTACCACTCCCAGTGTATCCACACCTGCTGCTTCGCATGTCTGTTGGCACAGAACTTTAAAGTAAAAAAAAAAAAATGGTAAAATGGTATGGGTGACATCTTTTGACATTGAATTTAAGTGAGGCAGAGTTACAGAAGTCAGCAGCCTCACTCTGTCTTCCAGAGTCATCTAAGTCCAGTGGGAGCACAAAAGTAAAGACAGCCGGCAATGGCCTGGGATGCTTTTGCATAGATGACCTTGTTTTCGATATCTTATCAAGCTTAAGTACTTCACCAACTTCAGCATTCTTGGGCGTTGGAAGTAATTGTTCTAATCTGCTCATTTCATGTGATTGGGGTAGACACCCCCCCAACATACCAAAGAGCTTGAGAGCCCTTGGTTGCCCTAAACCTCGGTTGCCCTTTAACCCATCTGCCAAAACGATTTACTGTACATGTTACAACCTCTTGGAACCACAGGTGAGAGTTGGGTGAATCAGGTAGACACCGAAAGTGGGATTCAGCCCTGAAAAAGGCGCAGCAGCCATCATACCAGACAGAGATCTTTATCTTCCTTGAACACTCACACCCCACATATAAAATCCATTGGTGACCATTCTTAGTATCATAGAGCCTGGAAGACCTTTCTCCCTTTCTAGACTTCTTAGCCCTTCTCTCCCCGAGTGCAGCGTCTCTGCAGGTCACTTTGCTTGCCTGGGTTCCCAGCGTCTGCTGCTTCCTCCTGTCTGTATCCATATCTGCAGGGTGTTACCTCTGCTCCCAGCTAAAAGCAGTGTCTCTTAGGAGTCAAGTAATTCCTCTTGAAAACCACGTGGTCAGTAAAGAGGGTGGGAGTTAGGGAGAGAAACAAACTCATTCCACCTCCCCACAGAGATCTCTTCTATCCAACTTTCAGTCTTTGCAACCCAAAAGCTCCAACTGTTTAAATTCACCCAGGGCCCAGTTTTTTAAAGCCCTCAGACATGTATCTAATTTGTTTGCCCAGCCAATTGTTGGTCACTTCTGAAGTGCTTCAATTCTAAGAGAAGTATTTGTAGCTCATAAAGGGACCTGTTCATTGAGGCATCTCTACAGTTAATTAATCTCCCATTAACACCTTGGTCTGGGCCTTTTGTGACAACATCAGTTGGGTAGGAGTGGGAAGGAATAACATTCCTCATCTGTTACATTGTTTTTGAAATTATGGCAACAGTTAACAGGTGTGGAGTATTGCATACGCTGTGAGAAATGGTCACTAGACTGATTGGTTTTACTTATCTGGCTGTATGAAAGGGCTTATATATCAAGACAGGACTGAGGTAAAAACAAATTAAATTTAAATTCTATCTAGCATTTATATAGTTTTAAAGTGGCAAAGTGATTTTTACGTGTTATATTGTCTCACTCGATCCTCAAAACAACCTCTGGGGTAGGTGCTATTATTAACCCTATTTTGCAGAAGAAGAAACTGAGGCTGATAGAAAGAAGTTAAGTGATTTGCCAGGGGTTGGATTACTGACTGCCTTAATAATGTAAATAGGTTAATTAATTATGGCATCAAGGGTAATAGCAGAAAAATCCTCTATAGATAGAAATCTGTCCCTTACTGAATTATAAGAATCACATTAAGAGGGAGCAAAATTGCGCCTAATATGTCAAAATCTATTTAAAATTTTGAAACTAATCTAGACTTGAGTATAAACTAGAAAAGTTAGTAAGGACAAGTTAAGTTTTCTCATAACATACCGAAATCAAAATTTATGACTGTCCATGAGTAAACCTTGGGTTTTCATAGTGTCACTAAGATGTGTTACAATTGCAAACATCTGGGTTATTTTTATTGTTGTTTAGCCTAAAAGAATGTACTTTACAAAGTAAACTAATACTGTAAAAAAAAGGGGGGGGGGCAGTTCTTCCCAATAATGATGATCTTAGTCTTCAAAATAGAATTAGAAGGCTAGAACATGGGAGCCATTAGAGGAAAATATCAGGTTCATCTTGTGAATATGGGATGTGATCATTAGTATGACTCACAACATTTTTCATCCTGTGGGCTTCTTTTCTGTAACTTAATGTATAGCCTCTATGGAGAATCTGCAGTCTCGAATGTGTTGGGGACTTTCTTTTGAATCCTTCAGTATCTTGTGGATACCATTGCAACACTTGAGCTTTCCATCTATTGTACTTCTCTCTTCATTTTATTTTGTGTTTTGATTTGAGACCAGTCTTCCTCTCCAATGAAGGCTGGGTGTACATCAGCTACTCATCTCACTGTTGAGCTTGGATTAGTTCACCTCCACAATTGGCAGCCTGATAACTGCCACCCCCATGGGTCACCATACTGGTGTTAGATGTAATGTAGTCACCTAGTTAGCTCCCAGTTAGCTTTTGTCCTACCATAGCCCTTTACTCCCAACCTCAAGTGATCAGCTCTCCAGCTTCAGCCTCCCCAGCAGCAAGAATTAGAGGTGTGCCCTACCATACTGTCCCCTTTATTCTTGATAGGTAATCACCTCTTTCTCCTTTTCTGGCTCATTTCTTTGTAATATAAGCTCTTGGGGACAGAGACTATCTTGCTTTTATATTTTTCTATCTAGTCTCTCCCACAAAGTAAATGCTTAATAAAGGATATTCATTCAGGAAAAAGAAGAGGTCCCAGGATAGACCTTTGTGATAAAAGCCAGAGTTAGTGGGTAGGATATGAATAATCATATAACGAAGGAGCCTAAAAAGAAATGACCAGATGTGGGAGAATTGAGAGAGCAGCAGCACCATGAAAACCCAGATAAGAGAATTACCCACAGCATAAGGTGGTGGATGATGTCATAGGAACCACTCCATTGTCTTTTCATTGACTCACAGTTGATTCTTCGGAAACTCTGATTTTCCATTCTTTGAAGCCACACAGCATAACTGGAAGAATATTTTTTGAATAATGGGTCACTATCTAAGGGAGAATGGTGGTAAAGTAGCAAAACAATCTAGTATTTTGTGTGAATTTATTTATACCCCAGAATTAAAGTAACTGCTTCCAAGTAGGTGTAGAACTTCCACAGCATCCACAGCCAACAGTCTGGAGACCATATAGGGTGATCTGACACCCTTTCTTACCTTCCACTCTTATCACAGTCACAAACACGAGTTCTCAGTTTTTAAAATGCCCACTAAAAGCAACCCTACCCCAAAGTGTAGGATTATTTGGTTCTGAAAGAACTTTGGTAGTTTTCAGAGGCTTAAGAGCATTTGAAAAGTCTGACATAATCAGCATTTCACACAAAATAACAAATTTCCTCTCAATAGAGATGGCTCAGTGGACAGAGCGCCAGGTCTCGGGTCTCCTCCTCCTGAATTCAAATCTTGCCTCAGACGCTTCCTAGCTGTGTGAACATGGTCAAGTCACTCAACTGTGTTTGCCTTGGCTTTCTTTTTTCTTTTAAATTAATTTGTTTTTAGTTTTCAACATTCAGTTCCACAAACTTTTGAGTTTTAAATTTTCTCTGTTTTCCTCTGACTCAGTTTCCTCATCTGCAAAATGAGCTGGAGATGGAACTAGCAAACCACTCCAGTATCTTTGCCAAGAAAACCCCAAATGGGGTCATGAAGAGTCTGCCACAATTGAAAAATGACTAAACAACAACAACTGATCGTGTCCTGGTGCTGATGGGTTCCTGTATTAATGTTTCTAAAATCTCAGTTAGCCATAACCAATCTGGTGCAATGGATTGACTGCTGAACTTGAAAGGAGTTTAAAATTCAACTCTAACTGTTAATAATACCTGAGGGCTTTGGGTGAGGCACTGAGGCCAAGCCACAGTTTCCTCCTTTGCCAGTCAAAGGGCTGCATTTGAGGACCTAGAGGGCCACAAGTGACCTCAAGGTCACAGATTCCCTACCCCTGAACTAAATGGTCTTTAAAGCTCCTTTTAATTCTAAAGCTTCCTGCCCTCTGCTCTAAGGTGCAGTTCTTTCACATGAGATTCCAGTGATTCTTCCTCAACTGATTATATCAGTAAGATATATTTTTTGCCAGTTCAGGAACTTAGTTTTTTCTTCCATGAACACCTCTGTTAACTATTTCTCAATTTGCTAAATTATCTGTAATACAGTATGATTTTAATGCACTTCATTCAAAGGGCAGAAAAATATTCTTTTTAAGAGGTATCAATTTCAAGAGGTGATTTCAATTATTCTAAAATTCTGGGACCATTTGAGAAAATTAACCTTATGCTTTAGACACAGTATTTACAGGTTCAATTAATGAAAGAGATATTGCCAAGGAAGTGATGCCATTGCATCATAGGCTTCTAAATTACCTGAAAAGCATCTTAGATCTTTAAGAAAGTTGTAGTAAACTGATTCAAAGCTAGTTTCAAATTCTGGAGAAAATATTCTACGTAAATTGTAGTTTTGTCCCTTATGTAGAGTAGACTGCATGACATGATGTACAGAAACTAACGTCAAGAGTGCCTGAGACCCAAAACTCAGCTCTGACTTTACTGCTGCCTAAGGGACCTTCAGCAAGCTATCTACCTTCTGTGGGCCTCACTCTTCCTCATCTGTTAAAGTTAAGAGCTCTAAAGTCCCTGCCAGTTCTAAAGCTTATCCCCTTGATCCAGATGTTTAAATAAATATTTGTTAAATTTAATTAAATTATTTCTCAATGACCCAGATAATTGGGAGGCCCTTTGCAGCAGTTACCAAGAGAATAGTAAATTCAAATCTGTGTTTTTTATCTTCATGTTTAATTATAAGTATTTGAAGGTGTAGTCACATTCAATCAGTAATTATATGGTAGTGTGTGTAATGAAATGAAAATGTTTCTACCCTACTGCCTTGTATATATCTGAGAGAACAAACATAAAGGAAAATGAGATACATTCACATGGACTCATGCACACACACAAATTGCTGTCTTTAGGAAGATTTTACACATGTGGAAAACTTTATAAAATAATTACCAAAATATAATCATACATAATGCACATAAAGGAAGAAAAGAATTAAGCATTTATTAAGCACCTATTATGTGCCAGGCACTGTGTTAAATACTTTACAAATATCATTTTTGATCCTTACAACAGCCCTAGGAAGTACATAATAGTAATAGTAGCTAACATTTCTGTTAGCACTTACTAAAGCACTGTGCTAAACACTTTACAGTTATTACCTCATTTGTTCCTCTCAACAGCCTTGTAAGGTAGGTGCTATTATTTTCCCCATTTTACAGATGAGGAAACTGAGAGAAACAGAGGTTAAGTAACTTGCCCAGGATCACATACCTAATAAGTGTTTAAATCTGAATTGGAACTCAGGTATTCCTGACTATAGACCCAGCTATGCACTGTGCCGCCTAACTTTTGTGATACATACATACATATATACATATATACATATGTTTGTATATGTATATATGTATGTATGTATATGTATATTTTATGTATGTGTTTACATGTATACATTGTACATTATATTTATATGTGTGCATACAGACATAAATATATTGATATACATATTGTTTGGGGTAGAAAAAGGGATATTGATACCGATTATAATAACTTTTACACAAATTTAACCAATATAATTTTTAAAGCTTTAATAATAAAACAGTTAACCTACTTGCCAAATAAAGACCGATGGCAACCGAGGGCAATATTAGTTTAGAATATAAATTCCTTTGTAAAATCTTATAGAGAAGGATGATGGAAGATTATGAGAAAGAAACATGGAGAACAAAACTACTTTAAAGAAAGTTTTGCAAAGACTTAGCTAAGCAAAAGTCATCTTGAGGACATTTAAGGGTGAAACTTAAAAAGGAAGAAAACATACAAAAGATGGAAAAGACCCACAAAGTTAGGTTGTTTTTTGGGGTTTCTTTTTTTTTTTTTTTTACAAACTAGGGGGTTTTTTTTAGTCCAACACACTCTTTCATTATCAAGTACAGTGAAGCCTCCACACTTTACTCTAACCATTTCAAATGTCCTTACAGAGGAGACATAAAAGGTACTGAAGAAAACAAGTATAGGAAAAGTATCTGAATGAGACCAACTGTTCCCAGAAGAGATCTGTGCTGGATACAACATGATTTTGAGGGTACTGAGGGGATGATCTCAAAGCATATGAAAGACGGATATTATACCAAAGGCATGAAAAAAGTCGTCAACATTATTACTACCAAAAAAGCAACCAAGAAATGACTAATAACTATCTACCCATGTGTTGACTTTTCTTGTATATTAAATTTTTATGAGAATATTCTAAACAGCCAGTGAGAGTATCACTATTGGGGCTGTTAGATGGAAACAGGCTTTCACAAGAAGTATTTCACATTATACCTGTCATTACCACTGCACGAATGACTGAAAAATGTAGATCATCCCAGATCCTACCATGTTTATTTTGGTGGTTGATATAAAAATTGCTATAGAATCAAAGTTGCTAAATATCCTCATGGTCATTGCTTCCATATGTTTACTGATTTGTTGTAAATTTTGTGGTTTCTTGGGTTTGGAGGAGAATACTGAGATCTTTTCCTTCTCTAAATCTATGTTTGATAGAATGTGAGCTCCTCAAAGACTGCAGACTATTTCATTTGTCTCTTTGAATCTCTAGGACTTAATACCATGCCTAGCACATAGTAGATTCTTAATAAATATTGGCTAAAAAAATGGATGATTGTCAGGCTAAATTCAGTTTAAACAGCATGACAAATTTTATCTGATCTGTCATTAATATGGAAGCCTCTTTTTTTCCACTGTAGTATAAAATTCCTCTCTATCTCAAGATTTCATTGCTTTTACAAATTATGTAACATACCTGTGAATTAAAACTATATGTGAGAGAAGATCACTATATAGTATATGTGGCTTGTTAATTTTATATTATGCTTTTCTCATTTCAATATGTTGTTCAAGCAATTGGCATGATTTAGACAGCTCGTGGTATACCATGTGATTTCACCGTCCTAATATTAACCTCTTTAGTAGTCTAAATTCAAGTAGACGGTGATTCACAGTAGTTATTATACTAATCGAAAGACTATCATCTTGTTTTTCCATTTAGTCTAATTGATTGAACAGGCTTCATGAACCAAGGCAGCCTAATCAGGCAGATAAATGATTGCAAAAGTACTCTTTTTTTTTTATGAGTGAGTCCCTCACCTGTTTTGTCTTATCCTTTGCTCTATGTATTTCAGGAGATCTTCAGAAGAACTGGATATGGATAAAGTAACAGCAGCAATGGTACTAACAAGTTTGTCTACCAGCCCTTTGGTTCGAAGTCCTCCTGTGCGGCCGAATGGTAAGCGTATGATCCTTGGGAACATGTTACTTTATAGTCACAGAATCTTCATTCTGTGAGAGACTTTAAAGGTCATCTCGTCATATACAGAAGCATGACTCCCCTCCAAAATGACCCTTACAAGTGGCCTTCTGGTCCTTGTGCTCAAACAACTCCAATGATAAGAAATGCACATCATCATGAGGCAGCAGCCTATTTCATTTTTTTGGAGAGCACTTAATTGTGAATAAAATTATTAAAGAATTTGTTAGAATTTATTCTCTACTACAATTCTAATATCCTCTAATAAAATTAAAGCACCTAGTTGTTAATAAATTTTTTCTTTAATTTTTACTCAGCTTTCGTTCTGTTTTCTTTTTTAATTAATTTATTTTTAGTTTTCAACATTCATTTCCACAAGATTTTGAGTTCCAAATTTTCTCCTCATCTCTCCCCTCTCCCCACCCCAAGATACCATGCATTCTGATTACCCCTTCTCCCAATCTGCCCTCCCTTCTATCACACCCCTCCCTTGCCTTATCCCCATCTCCTCTATTTTCTTGTAGGGCAAGATAGATTTCTATATCCCATTACCTGTATTTCTTATTTCCCAGTTGCATGTAAAAACAATTTTTAGCATTCATTTTTAAAACTTTGAGTTCCAACTTCTCTGCCTTCCTCCCTCTCCACCCATTCCCACTCAGAAGGCAAGCAATTCAATATAGCTTACATGTTGTTATGCAAAAGACTTCCATAAAAGTTATGTTGTGAAAGACTAACTATACTTTCCTCCATCCTATCCAGCCCCCCAATTTATTCTATTCTCTCTTTGACCTTGTCCCTCCCTAAAAGTGTTTACTTCTAATTACCCCCTCCTCCCATTTGTCCTCCCTTCTATCATCCCCCCACCCCACTTATCCCCTTCTCCCCTACTTTCCTGTAGTGTAAGATAGATTTTCATACTCAACTGATTGTACATGTTATTCCTTCCTTAAGCCAAATGTGATGAAATTAAGCTTCACTTTTTCCCTCTCACTTTCTCCCTTTTCCCCTCCATTGAAAAACTTTTTCTTGACTCTTTTATGAGAGATAATTTGCCCTATTCCATTTCTCCCTTTCTCCTCCCAATATATTCTTCTCACCCCTTAATTTTATTTCTTTAGATATCATCCCTTCCTGTTCAGTTCACCTTGTACCCTCTGTCTATATGTATATAATCCCTCCAACCACCTAAATACTGAGAAAAGTCTCAAGAGTTACAAATATTGTCTTTCTGTGTAGGAATGTAAACAGTTCAACTTTAGTTTAAAGTCCCCTGTGAATTCTCTTTACTGTTTACCTTTTCATGCTTCTCTTGATTCTTGTGTTTGAAAGTCAAATTTTCTATTCAGCTCTAGTCTTTTCATCAAGAATGCTTGAAAGTCCTCTATTTCATTGAATGACTATTTTTTCCCTTGAAGTATTATACTCAGTTTTG
>CM053773.1:7189613-7209889 GCA_028658325.1 Potorous gilbertii
TATCCTGATTGTATTTCCACAATACTCAAATTGTTTCTTTCTGGCTGCTTGCAACATTTCCTCCTTGACCTGGGAACTCTAGAATTTGGCTACAATATTCCTAGGAGTTTTTCTTTTCAGATCTCTTTCAGGAGGTGATCAGTGAATTCTTTCAATATTTATTTTACCCTCTGGTTCTAGGTTTTCCTTCATAATTTCATGAAAGATGATATCTAGGTCCTTTTTTTGATCATGACTTTCAGGTAGTCCCATAATTTTCCTGGATATATTTTCAAGGTCAGTTGTTTTTTTCCAGTGAGATATTTCACATTGTCTTCTATTTTTTTCATTCCTTTGGTTTTGTTTTATAATTTCTTGATTTTTCATAAAGTCATTAGCTTCCATCTGTTCCATTCTAATCTTTAAGGAATTATATTCTTTAGTGAGCTTTTGGACCTCCTTTTCCATCTGGCCAATTCTGCCTTTTAGGGCATTCTTCTCCTCATTGGCTTTTTTTGCTCTTTTTTGCCATTTGAGTTAGTCTATTTTTTAAAGTGTTATTTTCTTCAGAATTTTTGGGGGATTTCCTTTAGCAAGCAGTTGACTCATTTTTCATGATTTTCTTGCATCACTCTCATTTCTCTTCCCAATTTTTGCTCTACTTCTCTTACTTGATTTTCAGAATCCTTTTTGAGCTCTTCCATGACCTGAGACCAATTCATATTTTTTTTGAGGCTTCAGATGCAGGAGCTTTGACTTTGTTTTCTTCTGTTTGCATGCTTTGGTCTTCCTTGTCATTCCCCAGCCATTTACTTGGCTTTTTAGTTCTTTTGAGTTCAAGGTGGTTCTCTGCTTCCAGTAGGAGTGGGGTGGTACTGTCAACCACTCAATCCTCCCCACAATCTGTGGGCCTAGAGCTCCAGAAACAGTGGCTGCAGCTTCCCCCGCTGCTGCTGTGGCTGCTGCGGGCTCCTCTACCCATCCTCCCTGCTCAGTCACCCTGGAGCTGTAGCCGAACCACTTCACTCTCCTGCACTAGTCCCGCAAGCTTTTTCCACTGACTTTCCAATTTATCCTCAGCGTTTTGGGGTCATAAAGTCTGGAAACTACCACAGGTGTGAGAGATTCAGTCCCCGCAATGCCTGCTCAGGTTCCCTCTGTGCACTCGTGGCCCACACTGGACTCTACTCTGCTCCAAGTATGGTGCAATAGACATTTCCTGGTGACTTTTCAGGGTGTCTTGGGCTGGAGATTTGCTTCACTCTGGCATTCTGTGGGTTCTGAAGCTCCAGAATTTGTTTAGAGCCATTTTTTACAGGCTGGGCTTGGTGGGAGCACTCTAGAAAGTCTGTGCTGTTACTCCGCCATCTAAAGCTCCTTCCACTTTCTCTTAAAAGTCATTAAGGACCTTAATTGAAAGATCCAAAGACTTTTTCTTTTTTAGTGCTCATTCTCCTTGACCTCCTTTCAGCTTTTGAATCTGCTGATCACTCCCTCCTGTTGAATGTTCTCACTTCTATTAGCTTCAGAAACATCCTAACCTCCCAGTTCTCTTCCTCTTTCTCTGTGTAGGCGATTTTACCCCCTAGAAAACTTTGTTTAAATTAGTGCCTCGTGTGGAATAAGTAAATAAGAAAACTTTAAATATAAAAAAGCTATAGTTTTTCAGTGATTCAGAAATTATTCTGTCTCCTCCTGCTCCTGATCTTTTTCCTAACTCCTTACTGAAAAAGTGTCCCTCAGAGATCAACCCTATGTTTTCTTTAGGCAGATTCATTCACTCTCATAAGTCAGGATTCATAGCACTAAACCTCACTTGTCTTTTGAGCCACATCAGTCACTTAGTTTTTATTAAGTACTCTCTACGTCAAGGCACAGGATACAAAGAAATACACACACACACACACACACACACACACACACACACACACACAAAACCAGTCTCTACACTCCCTCAAAGAATTCACTCTAATATATCCAGATCAGCATATTCAAAAGCAAAATAATAATCTTTTCCTCTAAATTTACTCCCCTTTCTGCTTTACTGTTTCTCTCCCATGCTACCACCATTTACACTGCATCCATATTTTAAATATTTGAATTCTCTCAACTCTTTCTTCTCATTCACATCTTGCATAGAATTATGACATCACCTTGATTCCACCTTCACAGTATTGCTTGTAGCCAACCCTCTTTTTTATTCTCTTTCCCACAATTCCAACATAGGCCCTCATCAGCCCTTCCTGGAGTTTTATAAGCACTTCCCATTGGGTTTTCTAGCCTCCATTATTTCCAGATTTCAAACCACTGTTTATAATCCCTGCCAAAATAACCTTTCTCCACACAATGGTCAAAGCCTGTCAGAGTACAGTAGGGCAATCAAATAATTTACTTTGGATGCTGTACCTCTGTACAGTAAGATACTAATCATATTAGGGTTTTTTTGTCTGCCATGTCACAGTTCACTTATATTGAGTCTACAGTCCACTAAAAACCCTGAGTCATTTTTACATAAACTGTGGTCTAGCCACATTTCCCTCACATAGGACTTGTGGTTGATTTTTTTTTTTTGAACCTAAGTGCAGGGCTTAGGATTGACTCTTACTCATTTTCATCTTATTAGACATGGGCCCTCTTTCTAGCTTACTAGGAAACCATTTCATATCTCAATGCTATCTTTAAATATATTAGTCATCCTCCCTATCATATATAATTCAACAAAAATAGCTCCTTCATTTATGTCATCTGGGTACTAACTTACTACCTCGTCACTAGCCTCAGGTTTCAATCTCTAAGTCACACAAGATCCTAGGGTTTAGAATTAGAAAGAGTCTTAGAAGTCATCTAGTCCAGAGGTGACAAAGTTACTGCCCATGACTACCAGCAGCCTGAACTCCCTTGTGCAGCCCCAGTCAGATTAAAATACAATTTGTTGTTGTTGAGTCATTTTCAGTCGTGTCCAACTTTATGTGATCCCATTTGGGATTTTCTTGGCAAAGATATTGAGTGGTTTGCCATTTCCTTCTCCAGCTCATTTTATAAATTAGGAAACTGAGAAAAACAGGGTTAAGTGACTTACCCAGTGTCACACGGCTAGTAAGTACCTGAGGCCAAATTCAAACTCAGATCCTTCTGACTCCAGGGCCAGCGCTCTATCCAACTGTGCCACCTACCTGCCCCAAAATATAATTAGGAAATATTTAACAAAATAAATAACAATATAAATACAACCTAGCTAATGCTATGTCAATATGCAGCGTGCAGGGATCTATTCTACTTCAATTTGTGGATCACTTCTCCTCTCATTTTACAGATGAGGAAACTGAGAGCCAGTTAAGTGACTTGGGCAGTCACTGTGTCTTGTACAAGGTTCTAAGAGACATACATTTAAGCTCCAGTTCTCTGCTGCCAAATCCAACACTATTCCCCCTGAATCACCCCTGCCTCTGTTATCCATATTTGTTTAGTTCTTTTTGGTCGGAATATCATTTTCATTTTTAGGGAAGACAGAATCAGAACTAGGATTAAATAGTTCAACTTTTTATGTTATCTGTTATCATAGTCCTGTCCATTCCAGTCATCTGACTGATCCATTTTTATTGTCTTCCAGTTCCTCTCCCCCATCATAGCTTAAAAGTCTTTCTTGTCTTCCTTAGCTTTCAGAAACCTCTGACCATCCTGAGAGTTAGACCTCCTGACATGCCTAAGGTACAAGTGCTAATCTTTCATACTCTGTGTCAACAAGCAATCACATCGTGAGACTTATTACAAGAGAAGTGAACTTGCATGTGGAACACAAAGAGTTCACAGTTCTTACAGAAGTTGCATATTTATGAAAGTGCAGCAAAAAGAGGAAGAGAAAACAGTAAGGGGCATGGCATGGGACATAGCAGTGGGGGGAGAAATGTGCAGTAACTCCTCCTGAAGGGGGAGAGCAAGTGGATGACAAAAGCAGCATTCTTTTTCCTTGGGACTATGAAGATAGGAGGGTCCACTTATCTGCAAAGGACCCCCACTGCACAAGCATTTTCTCATTCTGGCACAGACTAGCTGGTGCCTCTCTTGCCTCCCAAAGACACAGAGGGGATCCAGCTTGGGGTGCAAACAGATTATGTCAATTGGGGAAGATTTTGTCCTTGACACATTCAGGGTCTCCTGCATGCTCTGCAGAGAAACACTCCAGTCTGAGAAACTGAATCGTGTTTCTGGAGGATATGCCAACTCAAAAAGACAAGGTCAGGGGATCCCTTAACATGTAGCATCATTAATCATGTAATAGGTATATCAGGTATATATAATATGTCTATATTACATATGTATTTATATATGAAATAGGCATATGATTCTTTAAGATTTGCAAAGAACTTTACATATGTTATTTCATTTTCACAACAATCTTGAAGGATAGATTCTATTATACTCCTCTTCTTACAAATGAGGAAACTGAGGCTTAGAGCCACCACATGACACAGTCTGTAAGTGTCTGGGTCTTTCTTACTCTATATCCAGCATTCTATCCACTGTGCCACCATTACCTCAAAGTAATTCAGACTTTTGTACATCTTGCAGAACTCTCTGAATAGCTCTGAAATTTGCTTTCCTAAAGTCTAGGGTATATTGTCCATCTTTATCTATCATAAAATCTTAGATAATGTGAGTCAACCCCCTTCTCTCCCTGTTCCTATCTTTGCTGGTCAAGCCATGTCAATAAGCATTTGGCTGTGCTAAGCTCTGAAACTGTAAATATAAGCACAAAGAAAGACAATCCCTTAACTCAAAGACCCCTCAAAGGGGAAAGACAACACAGTAAAGGAAGTGAAGGGGATAGAGGGAGAGGCACCCATAAGGAGGTGTTGTAGATGAAGTCTGAAGAATCCGGAATGGGGCCTCAAGTCTAAATCTCTGCAGTATCTTCCTACTTCACCGCTCCTACTTTTGCCCTCCAGGGCTAGGCATCATCAGTTTAAAATTCTCAGTTGACTGTCCTTCAAAGAAGACCTCCTGGCCCTGCCACGTTCCATTTGTGTGTCCTTCTGAGCCTCAGTTTCCACTTTACCTTCAAGGGCCAGATCAGCTGGAGCTTGGGCTCAGGCATTCTCAGTAATCACAGAGATCTGCAGAAGCTTTCTGCTCTAGCCCTTGACCACAACCCTGGCCCCTCTGTAGCTGTGAACGTATACCTCTCCTTCTTGTGTGTCTGTTCTTTCTTGATCTTAGGCGAATTGATAATCCGTTACTCTTCCCCTTCAGGAGGGGTTACTGCACCTTTCCCTCCCATGCTTTGCCTCTTTCTGTTTTCTCTTCCTCCTTTTGCTGTACTGTCATAAATATACAAACTTCTGTAAGAACTGTGAGCTCTTTGAGTTCCACATGCATGTTCACTTCTCTTGTAATAAACCTGGTTCTCTTGTAATAAGTGTCATGATGTTGTGATTGTTTGTTGACACAGAATATGAAAGATTACCACCTGTGCCTTAGGAAGAGTGTCAGGAAATCCATTGATCATCCAGCACTGCAGCTTCATGATCCAGTCAGTCCCTTCCTTATTGATCACAATCAGGTTCAGCATATCAGCTCCCCTTATCACTTCATCTACCTTCTAAAAGATGAAAGTAACTGCAGGCAGGTCAAAAATTGTTCTCATCCTCTGCTTTTCACAGCAACAACAACAAAATATGCAATAGCTAGTGATAACTGAAGGTCCCCAGCACAGCCTCTATGCCATCTTTTTGATAGGTGTAACACACAGGAAGTAAGACACCTATCTTTGCATCTTCCTTTCCCACATGGAAAGTCTCTTCTTTACACAAGCAAAATGAGCACTTATACCTAAACTAACATAGAAAATAAATGCATGGCGATAGAGATGAAAGAGCTCCCAGTGTCAGTTTCCTATTCTTTCCTGACCAGTCATTCCCTGTCACAGCATACCTCTTACGCTGTATTCTTCTGCAGTATTTGCCTTTTGCTTGTCATCTGAAACCTGAATTTCTTCTCTAGATCTACTCTTCCATTCCTCTACTCCCTATCCCTGTGACTTTTCAAACCAAAACCTTGGCCACCACTTCTCTATACGTTTTGTCCCAAAGCTTCTTGAGGGCCAGGACTATTTTCACTTTATTTTTTGTATCTCCAATGTTTGGCATGTTACATGCTGTATAAATGTCTTTTCATTCATTCGTTCACATGTTAGCTATTACTGCGTATTATTTGGAGATGAGAGTGGCATGTCAAAAGAATCACCCTAGAGGTGAATTTCCCCCCCAAGGTAATGTAATTTAGAATACAGCCAAGTTATCTTCCTTAACCATGTTTTATTTCCTTTGTAGAAGGAAGGGAGGGAGGGAAGGAGGTACAGTACAAAGCACTTCGCAATTATTATTTCATTTTATCCTCACAACAACCCTGGGACATAGGGACTATAATTATTTCCTGTTTGACAGGTGAGGAAATTGAGGCAGGCAAAGATTAAGTCATTTACCCCAGGGTCACACAGCTAATTAATGTCTGAGGCTACCTTTGAATTCAGGTCTGCCCGACTGTAAGCCCAGAGCTCTGTCCATTACAGTAATTACCTAGAAAAAGGGAAAGAGTTGATGACGAGAAAACTGAAAATAACAAAGTTCATTTTTAGATGCTGACTTTTTACTTTAGCCCCTGAATCAAACTTGTTAAAATTTTTAAATGTTAAGTAATTTAACATATTATTAAACAAAAACCCTAATAGCAAAGAAAAAGTCCACTCCTGAAAATAGTACCCAATCCAGAAAAAATAATAAGTACAGTTTGAACATTTTTATAACAAACATGAAATTATGTTAAATCTGACCAACACCCAGGCAGTCCTGTCAAGAACATGCTATTTCCTAGTTAATAACAGCAACCTTATGAAGTATTGTCAGAAGACCATGAGTTATTCTGTGCTATGTGTCAGTAGCATCTATCTCATGATTTAGCATATGCTAGAGTAGACGACCAGTTTCCACAGTACTAAATGGTAGTAAAACATGACATGTTTTTGATGTAAACACCACCTTCTCCGTTGATAGCATGGCATTTCTCATTTAAATAATGTGGAAGGTGAGCATTCTGTTTGACTTTCTTATCTTACCAAAGAGCTCTTAGACAGTAATATATTTAAAGCACACAACCTATTCTAGAAACACAAGGCTACAAAACTCTTTTGAGTTCATCAAGAAGAAATGGATTATAATATTAAAAAAAGGATTCCATTTTCCATCCTTGTCATTATCTCTGAAGTCCTTTACTATTTTTTTATTGAGAACAGTTCTAATATTTCTTTGATGCTAAAAGCATAGAATTACAAGAGGCATTTTTGTTAACGCTGAATGTTATTTACTTCCTTAGAGCAAATGTTTGTTCATACAATTATAAAGAAAGTAATTTGATGTTCAATTAGTCAAAAACCTGTTCAATTAATAAATTGCCTGATTCTGTGATTTAATCTGTAACAGGAAATAAAGCAGTTTATAATAAATGATGGTATTTCTTCCAGTACTAAAAGATTTGCCTCAGGATTGGTGATAACCTATTCTCCATGAATTCAATCAATGGTGATCAATCTCATTTAGTCAGAATTTGTTCTTTGAAAAGGGCAAGGGTTCAGAACATAACAACCATCAAAATCTTTAGCAAATACTTTATTTGCTCCTTTTTGAGAAAAGGAAAGCCTGACTACCACTGAAGAATACTGTAAGTCCACTCTTTTATCAGAAGTTTGTTAGTTTGATCTTCTGAATGAATTATATTTCTAAATGAAATGTAGTCCATATAACAGTAAGTTATCAGTCATTAGCATTATGTGACTTGACTAGCAATATAATGAAAATTGCTTCTGAAAATTATTCATGCTTTCAGTGAATAAAATTTTCACAAAATTAATAACTTGTTTTGAAAATACATATGTATTAGATTTATTTCATAAGAATTCCAGAATCCCCAACTATCAGAGTTAGAAAGGATTTCATATAGTTTAAGTGCCTGGACCTTACCTTCCTCGGCAACATACCCAAATAGTTGCTTTTGTCCAGACAACAACTAAGTTCTCATTATGTTCCAGGCCAGGGGCAGCTAGGTGGTACAGTGGATAGAACACTGTGCTCAAAAAGACTCATCCTTGTGAGTTCAGATCTTGTCTCAGACACTTAATAATTGTGTGACCCTGTGCAAGTCACTTAACCCTATTTGCCTCAGCTTCCTCTTCTATAAAATGAGCTGGAGAGAGAAATGGCAAACCATTCCAATATCTCTGCCAAGAAAACCCCAAAATGGGATCATGAAGTTGGACACTACTGAAACAACTCAACAACAATAGTGTTCAAGGCATTATTATTGGGATACAAAGAGAAAATGAAAACTAGTCTCTGCCTTAAAGGAACATATATTAAAGACAACTTAGGCGATAGAGAACTCTTCGAATAGAGCAAATCAAGCCAGAATGGTTTCCCATAGTAGGTGGTGACTGAGATGAACTTTGAAAGAAGCTAATGATTCAAAGCAGAGATGAATCTATCGAGGAGGGCATACCCACTCCCTTTTCATAATACAATAGCTTTTATTTTTAGCAAGTGTTTACCTACATTGACCTTAATTTGTCTCCTTGCAATTTTTGCCCATGGCTCCTACAACTTTCATCCCTCTTCAACACGACAGCCCTTCATATTCTTTAATATAGCTTTCATTCTTCACTCCCACCCCTCCCAACCCCATATGTCTACTCTTCACCAGGCTAACCATCTTGTTTGGCTTCTTCTGGACACCCTTGGGTTCTCTTTCTGAGGTCTCCTCTAGCTCCAGGTCTGTGGTCCTATTTTTTTTGGTTTTTGTTTTCTTAAAATGCAGTTCCTAGAACTAAATATAGTGCTCCAGGTGTGGTCTTATCAGGGCAGAGCACAATGGAATTGTCACCTCCCCATTCTAGAGACTGTCCCAGCTCTCTCTGCTGTGCAACCCAAGATTGCATTGATTTTTCTTCATTGCCATATCAAACTGTTAAATGATACTGTGTTTGCTGTCCACTAAAACCCCCAGATTTATTTCAGATAAACTTCTTTCTAGCTCTGTTTAATGCTGACTTTTTTAACCCAAACTAAGGCTTTACATTTATCCCTATTAAATATCACCTTCTTAGATTTGACCCATTATTCGGGTTTGTCAAGATCCTTTGAATCCTGCCTCTGTCATCCAGTGAGTAAGTAACCCTTTCCAACCTTATGCATCTGCAAATTCGATAAATATATGATCTCTTCCTTTATTCACTTCATTTATCCTTCCAGGCTGACATGGGACCATTAATGACTGGTCCCTGGATCCATTCATTAAGTTAAATGAAAATTAAAGAAGTCTTAAATGTACCACATGATGATCTAGCTCTTATCTCTCCATCTTGTTCACAAGAATAAAATGAACAGAATAAACATCTTATCCAATGCTTTCTAAATCCAGGTGACTATATCTACCTCATTCCTCTGATATGCCGATTTAGTACACTGACAAAGAAATAGTGACAGTTTTATTGTGAGCTGCTCTTAATGAAGTTGTGCTGGCTCCTTTTTCTTTTTAAAATGTTTACTTATCATCTCTTTAACAGCATATCCTGGAATTTTCCCAGAAATTGAAGTCAAGCTCATTGACCAATTTTCCAAATTTTTTTTTCTCTTCCTACTTTTGAGATTCAGGACATTTGCTCCTACCTAACAGCTTGCTTGTTTGTCCTTCATTCTCGAAGAGGACCATGACATCAAGATGATGACGTGACTTGCAGTTGACTTTGATTTGAGTGAGGGAGGGATGTGCAAGGGCACCAGCCTCACTTTCCTCTCCTGAGCCATCTGGGTCCAGTGACCAAATATTCATCAGGAGGGCTGGAGATGGCCCAGGATGCAACGGAAGATCCTGGCCCTTTCAGGCTGAGGTTTTATCAGATTCTCACTTTGAGTGAGATACACTCCTTCAGTGAATAGGCTTCTTTAAGCAGTTGCTCAAGGGATGGCCCCTTTAAGAAAAAAAAAAAATCAAACTGGGAGGAGAAGTCCCTCAGGGTTCCTGGGTAGAAGAGAAACAGTTATTACTACATAGCATGAAATGAAGTCTTCTTAAAATACATACAAATTTCATGGGAGGGGTAACAAACCACGCAGTAAATACAACACTGAATAGTCATTATTTATGTTTTGTTAATATCAGCAAAACTTAACATGAATGACCAAATATTACAAGAAGAAATGAAAAACTAAAGTGGGTAACATCTGATATTTGGAGCTACAGACTTTATTCCTACACTGGTCTTTTTTACCAGACCTAGTTGAAGAACACTCCATAGGTCGGTATTAAGTAAAAAATTAATATAAAACACCTTTACTAAGAGTGCTAATCTATAACTTGTCATCATTTCATCAACTATGTAATATTAATAACAATGTTAATATTTTTCAATGAGGAATTATTAGGGTTCCCCCCTTTTGTGTTAAAAATAACTGTTATAATAAAAAGAAAATGAAGAAAATATATATATTGTGTATATATATATATATATATATATATATTTATGAAAGCTAAATAATTGACTGATGTTAAGCAACATAGGAGACATACCTTTCCATAGATTAGCAAAAATAGCTCATTCTAACAGTATACTTTATATAGCACTTTGATAATAAGGACTCTTATTTAGGAATTGGTTGGACCAGATGGCCACTCATGGTCCCATCCTGCTTTGAATTGCTATGATTCTGTGAAATTGTCCAAGTTTCCACTATTTCAATATTCTAGTGGAATATGAATCCATAAACACCTTATCTAATGCTTTCTAAATCACCCTGACAAAGAAAGAATGACAAAATGAATCTGTCATCTCAGTGATGTGGGAATTCCCTCCAGTGATACAAATTGCAACCTTTTATGCCCACCCATCCTGCATAATTCTCATTCATGCCCCATCAAAGGGCAAACCAGAAATATGCCAGGCCTGCCATTTGTTTGCAGAGGTTCCCAAACTTATTTGACCTACCACCCCCTTTTCAAAAATAAAAAATATTACTTAGCACCCCTTCTTTCTTTAACCCTTTAACTTTTTTATTTACTTCATGCATATATATATATATATATATAAAATATATATATTTAAATGATGGATCTTAAATTTAATAATGTATTATAAATTTGTGAGGTTTTTCCTGCATTGAAATTTTGATGATGCAATATTGTATCATATAACTCTGTGGCATCATATTGTAAACAAGTCATTACACACACATATTCCTGCTGATTCATGCTGAACTTGCCAGCAATTCATTACACACTCACCTGCCAACACTTGCTTGTTAAGACCCATCAGCAGACTTGACCACTGATAGGTTATAACTTGCATTTTGTGTGTTTATTTGGAAAATAATATAATCACTGTGACTTTAACTCTGTTACACAACAGATGAAACATGAACAAATGGCTTTTCAGAATTTTGTTATCCTCTCTTCTTATGCTCCCACCACCCCCTTATTTTGATTGATTGCCCCCCAATTGCACCAGAGGCTACTATTGCCCCCCATTGTTCTAGTTCTCCCCAGGGGGTGGATCTCCCACTTTGGGAACCTCTTACGGCATATGTGACTTTGGACAAACTGCTTAATATCTCTGGACCTCAGTTTCCATATCTATTAAGATAAGAGAGAGAGAATTAGGACCAAGGTGGCAGACTAAAAGGAGGGACTTGCTTGAGTTCTCCCCCAACCCCCTCCAAATACCTGTAAAAGATGATCCTAAACAAATTCTAGAGCAGCTGGACCCACAAAATGCCAGAGTGAAATACATTTCCAGCACAAGACAACCTGGAAGGTTGACAGGAAACGTCTGTTGCACCAGGCTGAAAGAGGAGCACAGTCCAACACAAAATGCACCAGCACAGAGCCCCAGCGAGCCTGAGCAGGCCTCAGGGGACTGAATCCCTGACAGCTTTCGTGGTTTCTGGACTTCTCAACTCACAAATGCCAAAGACAACTTGGAAGGTTAGTAGGAAAATCTGTCAGACGTGGGTGAGAGAGGAACGTGGTCTGGCCCAAGCCCTAGGGTGGCAGCAGTGATGGCAGCAGCAGCTACTTCTGGAGCTCTTAGCCCACAGATGGTGGGGGAATCACACAGCTGATTAGAGGGGATTGCAGTGATCTCTTTGCTGGAGCTGAGGCAGGATTCTCTTGCTTTGCCTTTGCTTGGATCTGGATTACAGTCCTGGGTGGGAGTCCTTAGGTGAAGAAGAATGCTGGTGTGGCAGAGCTTGTGGCAACAGAAGAGAGGGAATCCTCCTCACAGTTCCAAGGCAGAAAAGAGTGCTTGTGGTCATTTACGGACCAGAGCACCAGCCAGGAGAGGAGTAAACACCTCTCCTTTGACCATACCACCTTGGAAGAAATGAAAATTTACAGATCCCTAGAAATATCTCTGAAAACAGCTGCACAAAACCCCTAAAGCTTGGAACAGTACATGTTCCACATTGGAAGTAGAGTCCTACCTTAACGAAGAGTTAAAAAGTCAGGTAATTGACTGGGAAAATGAGCAAGCGGTGGGAAAAACTTCGGACTGTAGAATCTTACTTTGGTGACAAAGAAGAGCAAAACATACAGCCAGAAAAAGACAACAGAGTCAAAGCTCCTACATCCAAAACCTCCAGGAAAAACAGGATTTTGAAAATCAAGTGAGAGAAGTAGAGGAAAAAATGGGAAAGAGAAATGAGAATGATGCAAGAATATCATGAAAAACAAGTCAACCACTTGTTAAAGGAGACGCTCAAAAGTACTGAAGAAAATAACATCTTAAAAATAAACTAACCCAGATGGCAAAAGAGGTCCAAAAAACCAATTAAGAGAAGAATGTCCTAAAAAGTAGAATGGGTCAAATGAAAAAGGAGGCCTAAAAGCTCACTGAAGAAAATAATTGCTTAAAAATTAGAATAGAGCAAATAGAAGCTAATGACTAAGAGAAATCAAGAAATTATAAAATAAAATCAAAAAAATGAAAAAAATAGAAGACAATGTGAAATATCTGATTGGAAACACAAGTGACCTGGAAAATACATCCAGGAGAGAGGATTTTTAAATGATTGGACTACCTAAAAGCCATGATCAAAAAAAGAGCCTAGACATCATCTTTCAAGAAGTTATCAAGGAAAACTTTCCTGATATTCTAGAACCAGAGGGCAAAATAAAAATTGAAAGAATCCACTGAAATCTCCTGAAAGAGGTCCCAAAAGAAAAATTCCTAGGAAGATTGTAGACAAATTCCAGAGTTCCCCAGTCAAGGAGAAAGTATTGCAAGCAGCCAGAAAGAAACAATTCAAGTATTGTGGAAACACAGGATAACACAAGATTTAGCAACTTCTGCATTAAGGGATTGGAGAGCTTGGAGTATGAAAAGAGTTCCTGTAGTCACTCACAAACCAGAGCACAGACCAGGAGAGGAGTGAGCTTCTCTATATTCAGTACCACTCCATTCCTCCCTTTATCTTTTCTGCTTCTTTTAAATTTGCTTATCTATGTGCATTTTGTACAGAATGTTAAAATAGTAATAGCCAGCTTTTGTAGAGTACTTTAAGATTTGAAAAGTATTTTATATCTATGATCTTATTTATTCCTCACAACACTGCTGTAAGATAAGTGCTCTTATCCCCATTTGACAGATGAGGAAACTAAGGTTTAGGAAAGTCAAATGATTTGAGTGTCACACAACTAGTAAATGTCTGAAGCAGTAGTGAAACTCAGGTCTTCGTGACTATCCACTGTGCTTTACTTGTTGTCGTTCAGTTGTTTTTAGTCATATCCAATTTCTTCACAAAGATACAGGAGTGGTTTGCTATTTCCTTCTCCACCCTATTTGACAGATGATGAAACTGAGGCAAACAGAGTTAAAGGACTTGCCCAAGGTCACTCAGCTAGTAAGTGTCTGTGGTCAGATTTGAATTCAGGAGGGTGAATCTCTTTTACTTCAGGCCTAGCCCCCTATCCACTGCACCACCTAGCACTCATCTACTGTGCTACCTACCAGTTGCCTAATGTAAGATTCTTAAGGGTGAGGATCGTTTCATTTGCGTCTTTATATAACTAGAACCTGGCTAGGGCCTTGGACGTATGTGGTTCTTCATAAATATTTATTGAATTAAATGGAAATGTTGAACCTTTTGAAAAAACCGAAAATAGCACAAATATCATCATCCCCGTTTTACAGATGAAGAAATTAAGGTGCAGATTTACCCATTGTTGTAGGGGTAGAAGTCAAGCCTAGTACCCTACCCACTGTATCCTGCTAACTCTCAGTTTATAGTATTTGCCCTTATGAATCCAAGAGTGAAGTATAACATCCAAACTGGGTGTACTCCTTATTAGCTATTCTCTTCCTCCCAGTTCAACCTTGGCTTTGAGATTAGCAGCTTGGGTTCTATGAGAATCAGCCCTAACGGTTGCTCTGTTATCTAGCTAGATTTCACAGCTCTTGAACATCTATTTAAAATAGAAAAGGGATAGTAAGCTCTTGAGTGCTACCCTAGCATGTTTGAAATGGGAATGTGTAAAGTTTAGAACCTTGCCATAACTACTTCATGCAAATCATTTAACACAATATCCATGACTGAACAAAATCACAGCCAGAGTAAAGAATTCTCATTTCTGACAGTGCAAAGAAATTCTCAGTGTAAAGAAATATGTATTTATTCATTGATGTGTTTGTGTGTAAACAGAGGGCCTCAGCGGATCTTGGAAAGAAGGGGGATTTGTGCCTTCAAGTACAAGCAGTAGTGGGTACTGGAGCTGGAGTGCCCCCAGCGATCAATCCAACCCGTCCACCCCATCTCCACCTCTGTCAGCCGATAGCTTCAAGCCCTTCCGAACACCCACTCAGCCAGATGATGGCATCGATGAAACTGAAGCAAGCAACCTTCTCTTTGATGAACCCATTCCCAGGAAAAGAAAGGTTTGTCTTGCCCTCCAGTTACATAACTTTTGTGTTCTTTGTTTCATGAGCATGCTTTTCATTTTGGAACAGTCCTTTTTCATCATTAAAGTCAGTTGTCTATCCTGCCTCAAATTCTGCCATTGTAAAATGCTTCACTTTCAACAGAAGTTAAGTTCATTCCTTAAGAGAAAATATTTTTGGGTAATCTTTATGATACCTACTACTCATAATGCCAAATAATACAGGGATGGTCTTTTCTTTAATCTTATATTTTCAGATTATTTTGTTCTGAATCTGACAATATTACTTTAGTGAGAAGGGTGAGATTGTTTGCTTTCAAGAGGCTTCATAGCAAAAGCCAGTATCTTGCAATACAGTAGCAGAAATTAACTAATTCAATCATATTATTCATTAAGAAATTTAGGGGTTTTTTATTTGCTATGATTATTTATAAATATCTTTGTTATTTTACCAGAGTCATGAAACTTTTTTTTTATATTTGGCAACATGGCTTAAGGTGCCAATGGAGATGACTAGAAGTACATCCAAATTAGGAGTCACTATTGTCCTGTTGAAAATTTTTCTATATTTAGAATTTGGTCCTGCTAAACCTCCTTTTTTTGTTAGTTTCTTTGATATTCTTGACTTTTTATTCTTCCAGATGAATTTTATTATTTTTTTCTAATTCAGTAAAATGATAAGTTAAAAATTTTCAAAAAGGACTTGATGCTGGAATTTGCAAATGAATGTTTCGTAGTGAGTCTTTGTTATTAATATAATGCTTTTGCTATCTTGTCCCATTAAACTTATTTTTATCCCAATATCCCTAATAAGCTCTAAGTACAAAGAAAATTTTAATTAGAAGAGCCCAAGATTATAAGTGGACCTATTACAAGGACCTAAGATTTTAAGTGGACATCAATTATTTTACATAGACTCTATGGAGACAGACTAATAATCAACTAATCGTGTTTTCACATTATTGTGTGGACTCAGTGACTTCTTTTAAACAAATCTTTGATGGTTCTAACGACTACATTGAATAGAGTAATATTTTACATATGTCTAACACTGCCAAGCTGACTAATTTTTTGTGTATGCTTATCCACCATTGCAGTGAGCTAAAGACAATTCCATCAAACTGTAAAAATGGAGTTAATAATGCTACTGTGTTTCATGACCTTATCAGATTTGATATGCAGCACACATGTGGACTTCACATTAAGAAAATCTGATATATAGATGAAAATCTGGATTTAAACAACAAGAAAGAATTTGTATAAAAAGCTTTACAGCAAGATATTTTTAAATAGCAAGCTTCCTGGTACATTTAAAATTAACTTATTTTGCAAAAGCATAATTTACTCACAATTTTTTACTTATAAAAAGTAGAGCTATATTGAAGTATATCTTTCTTTGAAAGAAAGATGCTATGCAGATATAAAAATTGTATGATTCCTAGATTTTGAAAGTTGATCTGTATTAGTAGCACTATACATAATTATACACCAAGTAAAATTCAAAGCAAAGTCCTGAGCTTTACAGAGAATAAATTATTTATTTATTCCAGTTCCTCTCAGCAAGGAAAACAAAGAGATGGCATCAATCCAACATTTTCTTCCCTGCCTCTCTCTTAACATAACGAGACATGTTTTACATAGTGGGATGAAAAGGGGCTCTCCCTAGGAAGAAGGTAAAAAAACAAGATGTTTATTCTTGCTTCTTAGTGACTTCTCCCTTGACTCAGACCCCAGCTGGCCCCTGGGAAACACTCAGGAGCAGCTTAATGTATAATGCAGCTTAAATTAGCTAATTATGTAACCTGAGCCAATTGATTATTTTGCAACCCAAGTTGTTGACCCTCGAGTCCTTAAACTGGCCTTGGTAAGGAAAAGGGAGTAACACCGTTAATTATCAAGTTGAAGAAAAGACTCTGAAAAACATGGAAAAATAAAATTGTTTTTAGAAGGGTAAAGTGAAAAAATTCCCCACTGGCACCCAACCCACCCATTTCCATTTAAATTCTGTTCATTTTTTTTCTCATTATTAACATAATGGGTACATAGCACTAATCAATATTAACTAATTGATCTGGAAGGTGGTTTGGGCTTTCTTTTACAATTTTAATTATAACTATCGTTGTTGCTGTTGGGTGCCTGTTAGGGTTTGGATTTTTTTTAAATCTCTCTATAGACCAGGGTTCCTAACCTTTATTGTGTCACAATTACACTAAAATACAGTTATTGGTATATTTTTTAAAAGTTCACAAATCCCAGGTTAAGAACTGCTGTAGAGAATAAATCTTAGTACACTTCAATTACATGTATGCGTATGTTTCAAGGGTGTAGGATTTCACATCACTCCACAGACACAGAGTCCAGTGCTTCTAAGACTTTGTAGATGGTTTTAAAGAGCTGTTGTGGCTAAAAAATCCCTATCACCTTGATAATGAGGATGATCCTTCCCTAACAACAGACATACAGCTTTTTTCTGGTCTTGTATTTTAAACTTTTTCAACCTTGTAAGCTCTGCTCGAGTTTTGGATCCAGAATCACAGCCTTTCAAAACCTAGAAGAGACCTCCACTATAGCATGGAGTTCCTAAATTGAGATCCATGGACCACATGGACAGATTTCAGAAAGTTCATGAACTTGGATGGGGAAAAAATTACATATTTATTTCAATATAATTGGTTTCTTTTGTAATCCTGTGTATTTTATTTTAAGCATTTAAAAACATGATTCTGAGAAGGAATTCATAGACTTCACCAAACTACCAAAGAGAGACAGTGGAACAGGAAAGATTAAGAACTCCTGCCCTATTGGAATCCCTCCTATACTGTGTGGTCATTCAGCCTCTGCTCAAAGCCCTCCAAGGAGGGGCACTCACCAGCTTCTGAGGTGACCAAATGGTTAGGAAGTTTCTCCCATCAAGCCTGCCTAGCTCATTGAGAGTAAGGGTCATCTCATTGCCACTAGAAGGCGCAGATGCCCCATGTTCTTCATTCTAAAGAGGGATACCAATGGTTATGAGCCCCCACTTCACCAGATGGATAGCTTGATGAGACAGAAGAGACTGTTCCTTGCCAGAACCTTCTTCCTGCCTGGCCATGTAAACACTGACTTTTGGTTTGTGGCTCTCGCCACCATAGATAGAATCTGACTATGTCTGCATCTTAAACTGACTCCTGATTCAATTTGGAGTGATTAATTACTTTCTAAATTGTAAGATTTAGTGTTAGCCTGTTGCCTGGCACATAGTAGACACTTAACAAATGTTTATTATAATGGAAATGTTATGTAGGCTCTCACACAAAATGTCTGTATAATGCATAATGAACTATATATAGTCTGTACCATACTTAGGTCTATATACATATATGCATATACACACACATATATATGTAATATATATAAAATAAGACTTTCAGTAGCAAACTCTCTCTCATTATATATGTATGTGTGTATATGAGTGTATGTACAGTTTACCACTGAAAGTCTTATCTCTTAAAGTAGGTTGTTCCCATTTCAGAATGAGGGACCATACGTTTTACTTCTTTTACATCCTTCACATACCAGTCACAATGTGGAAAATAGTAAGCATGTAATAAATACTCATTGACAGATTATATAATCTTTAAAATTAAACCCTATGAGGAAATTGGGACCTGTAGGTGTGACAAGGGAAGAACTGAACAGGTCTCAACATCTCAGAATTACCTGTCTCCCTTAAATGAATAGGAATTCCTCCTGTATTATCCTCAACAAGTAGGCATCCAGCTTCTGCATGTACAGTGTGGAAAAGTTTCCTCCACAGCTTTTATTGCTTTGGGAACAGCTGGAGAAACAAACAGTGATTATATTTCTATGAGGTTATTTGGGGGTATAGGAAGTAGGCCAGTTGCTAGTGTATGTCAAAATGGGTGATCAGCCTTAATGCAAAAAGAATAAAATCTTGATAGGGAGTTGGCTTGGAGACAGGAAATGTGTTTTGGAAGGGTGAGTGCGTTACTGGGTATGAGAAGATAGAGTGAGTTCAGGGAAATAGTGAGACAGGCTGAAGCAGTTCACCAAAGTTTCCTTGGTTTTCATTTCCTGGTCATCATTGTGATTTGATGGAGTTGTTTATGGATTTCTCTTGGGCAGAATTCATGGCTTGTTGTTTTAATACCTTTATACAATACAAACCAGTGTGGGAGCAAGTACTAATGATAGCTGTTGGAACTAGTCTGTTTCCATGATGTTTCTTTGAATCACATCTGTTAAACTTTTCCCTAGTTCCCACCTCAAGAATAAGCCATAGTCACGCTGGTAGCAGCAGATAGGCATTTGTAAAGTAGGTTAGTGACTACACACAGCCACTCCCAAAGACCTCTGCAAGAAAAATAAATTGACCCAAGAATTGAAGAAGATTGATTTCCCCAGCAAAGCAAATAGGCATTTCCAAAAAGTATCCTTCCTGCCCCTGCCAAAATGTTTTGCTGCAAGAATTGAATACAAACATTACTGACAAAACTATCTGAGAACTAAGATCCTTACTTTTGAAAGGATTAAGAGCCAGTAGAATTTTGCTTTCACCAACAGAGTGGACAAATATTTGCCTTTTCATTATAGGCATATGACTGCTAAATATACACAGACTGTGAATTGGTCTCCATCTGAGTGGGAAAGAGGGGAAAATATGTCTCTCAACTATCTAGGTTATGAGAAAGAATAAAATGTTCCATTTAAAAAAATGTAAGGAAAACTTTACAGAAAGAAAAAAGATTGAAAAGGGTTATAGGAATACCAGCCTATGTCTGGAAGTTAGATGGTAGGAGAACGTTGCACAGAGGAAAAAGGAAATAAGGACCACTGAACATTTGGAGTTACATAAAACAATAAGGTTCTTCCTTTTGACGAAGGATCGTGGAAACAACTTCTTACGTTCCAAAAACTGAATACTATGAATCCATAGGTATCATCAGGAAAGTAAAGATGTAGTAAAAGTCAAAGGAAGAGCTAGATGTGATGGCTTATGCCTGAAATCTCAACGAATGGGAGAGCTAGGTGGTGCAGTGAATAGAGTACTGGGCCAGGAGTCAAGAAGATTCTTCTTCTTGAGTTCAAATCTGGCCTCAGACTCTTATTAGCTGTGTGACCCTGGGCAAGTCACTTAACCCTGTTTATCTCAGTTCCTCCTCCATGAAATGAACTGGACAAATGAGGAGAAGAATGCTTTCAAAAGCAGAATTAGCCAAGTGGAAAAAGAGGTTCAAAAGCTCACTGAAGAAAATAGTTCTCTCAAAATTAGAATGGAACAGATGGAGGCTAATGACTTTCTGAGAAACCAAGAAATCACA
>CM053773.1:7210389-7286370 GCA_028658325.1 Potorous gilbertii
ATGAAAACCTATCTTACAATGCAGGAAAATGGGGGAGAAGGAGATAAGCAGGGTGGGGGGGATGATGGAAGGGAGGGCAGATTGGTGATAGGGGAAATTAGAATGCTCAGTGTACTGGGGTGGGGGAGGGGACAAATGGGGGGAAAATTTTGGAACCCAAAATTTTGTAAAAATGAATGTAAAAATAAAATTAAACATAATAAAAAAAATAAATTTAAAAAAAATTTAGAAGTGGGAAAAAAAAAGAAATGAACTGGACAAAGAAATGGTAAAGTACTCAGTATCTTTGCCAAGAAAACCCCAAATGGGGCTCACAAGGAGTCAGAAACAACTGAACATTAACTGAGGCTGGTGGATCACTTGCACTCAGTAGTTCTGAGCTGCAGTCGGGTTAAGACAGTTGAGTCTGGTCTTAATGTGATGACCTCCAGGAGCAGGGGGCCCACCTGTCTGCCTGAGGAGTGGCAAGACAGCCCAGGTTGAAAAAACAGAGCAGGTTAAAGGTTTTATCATGATCAATCAGTATTGGCTCAGGCCCATGAATGGCTGTTACCCTTCAAGCCTGGGTGAGATAGGGAGACTTGGTCTCCCCCATCCCTAAAATAATTAAAAGAAGAGATTGAATATTAGGACATGGTGACACCCTGTTAAGGGGTCCCAAAGTAGGCATTTGTTGATGTGATATTAACCTCAGAAAGGCCTTCTGGCTTCTTGAAAGATGTCTGCAGGTACTATCAGGACTCTCCTAAAGTCTGATAAACACTACCCACTACTTGTAATTCACGTGAGGATAAATTATACTTCCAGAAGAAACACAGTACTAAGTAAGAATTGAGAAGTATTAGGGCTAGAGATGATGTTTTCATCACTAAGGATGTGTGAAAGCAGGGGTTCTGAAAAAAAAGATTTGGGTATAGATCAGTTAATTAAGAAAATGGTATCTACAGACAGGATTTGAATTTGTGGGACATGACTTGAAATACAGGAATGAAGATCCCTGGGCCTGAGATTGGGGTGTACTTAATGAGACCTGGTAAAAATATGTTTGCCTCAAGTCTTAGAAATCTGAGTAAAAAGACTTTAAACTGAAAAGGAAGGAGTGGCAGGAACATTGCCTTTGTGCCAAACATTTGTGAAGATAATTATTCTATATGCTTGAAAGTGATCTCTATAACTTTTGTTATTGGATATGGACAGTTTTCCAGCTACCTTGGGAGAAGTGTAGGAGCACTGTGCTTGAGAAGCCTCATTTTCTGATTGATCATCAGCTAAAGGAGCAGCCTTTCATTCATTTTCTTCACATTATCCAGAATTGTGATGAAATAGATTTGAAAATAGACCTTCAGACAAAGAGCAGCCACAATCCATCGTTCTCATGACACACCCTCCACCATGATAGTAGCTTGAATTTACAAAAACAACACTATAAAGCAATTTTCCTCACAGCAGCCCTGGTAAACAAAGTAATAAAAATTTTATATCCATTGTACCAAAAATGAAAACTGAGCCAGAAAAAATTTTAGGTGACTTACTTGGAGATAGGCATTCCAACCCAGGTCTTCTGACTCCAAACCAGTGATGTCAAATAGAAGCAAATTCCCATATTGACTTATTCATTCATTTTCAGTCATGTCCAACTCTACATGCCCCCATTTGGAATTTTCTTGGCACACATACATATTGGAGTGGTTGGCCATTTTCTTCTCTAACTCATTTTACAGATGAGGAAACTGAGGCAAACGGTGAAATGACTTACCCAAGGATCATATAGTTAAAAAGTGTTTGAGGCCAGATTTGAACTCAGAAAGATCAGTTGTCCTGAATCCAGGTCTTATTCTCTATTCACTGTGCCACCTAGTTGCCCACTTATTGACTTAGAAAACCACAAATTAACATTATCCTTGTTGTATTATGTTTTGTTAAATATTTGCCAGTTACATTTTTATCTGGATGGGGCCTTGAAGTTTTGCACAGGGAGCTTGACACATCTGCTCTACACTGACATCCTTCAATCATCTGATTATCCACAAAGGATTGGCATAAGTTGTTCTGATGAAAATCATCTTAGTATAACTTCTAACATAGAAAACTAGTTGAAGATTGTGTACCAGATGATGGGGACTGAATGAAATGAAGACATATTGTCATGATAGGCTTTGCTGGCAGTTTTGAAGCAGTGACATATGAATGAGTAAATAACATGTGTTACAGAGATTTCTGTAACATGACACTGGTGGTAATGTTTGCCTTTATAATACACAGCTTCTTTTTTTTAGATAAGATTAGCACCCCCATTATTCTGTCAAGAATGAATGAAGCATTTCTATGACTAGTAAGTAATATACAATGAGTAAAACAAAGGAAATTCAAACATAAAATAATATCGGTGATCTCAAAATTGCATTAAACTTAGGAAAATAGCTGAAATGTCAGCTTTCAAGTAAGTCTTTCTCTAAATAATAAAACTAAGATTACCTTCTAGCAAGAAGTCTCACAATCATTTATCCTATTTGTCATAAATTATTTGAAACAAACCTACTATGCAGGAATCCACATTCACAGAAACAACAAATTAGGAAAATGACCCTTTAAATAATTCCTGATATCCCTGGGCAAGGAGACACTCTGATGAACGTAGCAACCAAGCAGCCTTTGTTAAAAAACCATAGACAAATAAAGAAGGATAAGAGAATCTATTGGCAAAACCACAGGCAAAAATGTTTGTTAGTTAAATGATTTTACCAGTTAAATAAATAAGTGAAATAAGAAAATTACTAAAAAATACTTAGTATATAAAAACTTGAGGCTTTAAAAAGGAATAATTAAAGCACTTGCATTTGAGGTAGATTTGAATTAAATCTGATCCATTTAAGTTAATCATTAGGGAGGTTTAATCATATTTTCCATATATATATTTATATGTGGAATATATATATGTGTACATATATAGACAAATACACACATATGTATATATACATACACACATACACTAATTGCTTTCTATGTGCCAGATACTGTACTAAGCATTACAGATACAAAGAAAGGTCAAAGACAGTCCTTGTTCTCAAAGAGCTTAGAATCTAATGGGGAGACAAGAAGAAAACTATGTTCAAACAATATACATACATCAGTATATAACTGGGATAAATGGGAGATAATCAGCAGAGGGAAGGCACTGGAATTAAGGGGGATGAGGAAAGACTACCTATAGAAGATGTAAAATCCCATCAAGGCACAGTTGAGGAAGGATGGAGTTCCAAACGTGGGGAATGGGGAAATGGAGCGTCTTGTTTGAGGTACAGCAAGGAAGTCAATGTCCCTGCATCACAGAGTATATGGCTGGGTATAAGGTGTAAGAAGACTGGATATATGAGTACTGGGCAGGGGCAGGAAGGTTATTAATGATCTTGAATACCAGACAATTTTTTTTTATTTAATCCTGGAGGTGATAGGAAGCCACTGGAGTTTATGGAGTGGAACGGGGTGACATGGTCAGACCTGCACTTTAGAAAGATCACGTTGGCAGCTAAGTGGAGGTTGGACTGGAATGGGGAGAGAAACCAACCACATGCCCCTGTAATAGTTCATGGGTGAGGTGATGAAGGCCTGCTGGGGCAGTGTCAGAGAAGAGAAGAGGGTGTATACGAGCAATGTTACAAAGATAAAGTTGACAGCCCTTACAACAAATATGGGAGGAGAGGTGAAGGAGAGGAGGAAAGAGAGACAGAGAAGCTGAGAATGATGCCTGGGTGACTGAAGGGATGGTGGTAGCCTAACAATAACAGGGTAGTCTGGAAGAAGGGAGAGTTTTAGTTCAGTGTTGGATATGTAAGGCTGAAAGTGATCAGAGAGGATTGCCTGGATAAGTAGATTTGAGAGGTGCAGTGGATAGAGTGCTGGACCAGGAGACAGGAAGACTCATCTTCCTGAGTTCAAATCCAGCCTCAGATACTTACGGCTGTATGACCCTGGGCAAGTCACTTAATCCTGTTTATCTCAGTTTCCTCATGTGTAAAATGAGCTGGAGAAGGAAAAAACAAACCACTCCTATATCTTTGCCAAGAAATCCCCAAAAGGGGTCATGAAGAGTGGGACGTGACTGAAAAATGACTAAACAACTGCGTAGAGATGATAATTGAATCCATGGGAACTAATGAGATCAAGTTAAATAATATAGATTCAGTACTAGAAGGAAAAGAGGAGAGTGCCTAGGACAGAGCTCTGAAGAATATCCAGAATTAGAGGGGATATCCAAGAGAGGCGATTGAGAAATGGTTAGATAGGAGGAGAACCAGGAAAAAGCAGTATCACAAAAACCTAGAAAGTATCAGAGAGAAGAGAGGTTCAGAAGGAGGAGGACTGAGAAGAGACTTAGAATGGTGAGTAAGAGATCGTTAATAACTTTGGAGAGAGGAATTGCAGTAGAAAATAGTCTTGGAAAGCCTGACTCATAAAGAGTTAAGAGTGTGAGAGGAAAGGGAGTGGAGAGACACCTATTGTCGATGACCTTCTGCGTGTCCCAGAAGGCTGCAGAAGTATGGGATGAAAGCAGGCAAGGATGGATCCAGTGATGATCTTTTGAGGATGGGGGGGGAACAGTCTATGCCCTCAAGGAGCTTACCTCATATCAATGACAGCATATGAATGAAGACCCAGAAAGCAGAGAGGTATAGCTTCTGTGATGGGATAGACCAGCTTCTGTCAAGGTAAGGGGAAAACTCATTTATCAGAGCCTGGAATGTTACCTGACTCTAAAATTCCAGGGGTAGGAGGAAGGGTTAGGATACATTCTCATTTTTTTTAATCTTTATACAATATTCATTACTCTAAAATAGAGGTTGTTGTTGTTCAGTCATTTTAATCATGTCTGACTCTTTGTGAACCTCTTTCGATACTTGAGTGGTTTGCCATTTTCTTCCTCAGTTCATTTTAAGACATTCAGAGTTGGGAGGTACTAGATGTCATGGTGGTCCAATAATCCATACCCTTGGTGAGAATCTCCTGTACCACAGTCCTGGCAGGTAGTCACCCAGCCACTACTGGATGGAGACCTCCATTGAGAAGGGAATTCAGTACCACCTAAAAAGCCAATTTCACTTTTGGAGAGTTCTAATGATTCAAAAGTTCTTTACATGAAATCAACCTGTCTCCCTGTAATTTCTACTTGTCACTTGCAGTTCTATCTTCTAAGCCGGTGAGTCTCAAACTTTTTTGGTCTTAAGACCCCTTCTTCTCTTAGAAATTATTGAGGACCCCAAAGAGCTTTTGTTTATTCGAGTCGTATCCACTGATACTTGTTCAGTTGTGTCTAACTGGCCATGATCCGTGCAGTATATCATGCAAATACTGTCCATGGGGTTTTCTTGGCAAAGATATTGGATTGGTTTGCCATTTCCTTCTCCAGAGGCAAACTGTTTAAGTGACTTGCTAAGGGTCATATAGCAAGTACATATCTGAGATCAGATTTTGAACTCAGATCTTCCTAACTCCAGGCCCAGTGCTCTCTGTGCTGAGTTATCTAGCTTACCGTATTAGAAATTAAAACTGATAAATTTTAAAATATTTAATTCACTTAAAAATAACAATAAACTCATTTCATGTTAGCTATATACTGTTATTTATTAACATATTTTACAAAAAATATTTTTCTAAAACAAAAAAAATTAGTGAGAATGACTTTTACATATTTTTGCATATGCCTTTACTGTCTTTACAAAAAAAAGACTGTAGAATTCTCATAACTACTTCTACATTTAACATGTTGGTTTGATTGTAGTATGAGAAATCCAGCCACACACAGGTATGTAGTTGAAAAAGGGAAGAGTATTTTAATAGGCAAATAACATCTTAGCATTATTATGAAAAGTTTTGACCTCACAGACCCCCTGAAAAGAATCTTAGGCATCTCCAAGAGTCCTCAGACCACACTTTGAGAATTACTGCTCTAGGCCTAGCAGAACAAGGTTAATCTTCCTTAATTTTTTTTTAATTTAACAGAAGTCTATTTTCTCTTTTCCCTTCCCCTTATCCCATTGAGAAAAATAAAATGAGAGACAAATTCAGTGTGACTAATATGCATAGTCAAGTAAAACAAATTCCCAGATTGTGTTAAAAAAAAAAAAAAGTCTTACTCTGCACCCTAAGTCCATCACTTCTGTCAAGACATAGATAGCAAGCTCACTGAAATCATGGATGGTCATTTCATTAATCTTACAGCTTTCCAAGTGTTTTGTCTTTTAGAGTATTGTTATTGTATAAATTACTGTCTTGTATCTACTCATGTCATTCTTCATCAATTTATACGAGTCCTTAGAACTGTTCATTTTTGTAATATTGTTTTAATAGTATGTAAATTGTTTTTCTGATTCTGTTCACTAGTTCATAAAAGTTTTTCCATGTCTCATTGAAAGCATCTATTTCCTCATTTCCTGTGAATAGCGTTCCATCTCATTCATATGCCACAATTTGTTCAACTATTCCTCAGTTTTGGTTTCCTAACTGTTTATCAGGGTGCCTGTTTTCCCACTTCCCCTCCAATATTTGCCATTTTCTTTTTTTGTCATCTTTGCCAAACTAATAGGTATGCATAGGAATCTCACAATTGCATTAATTTGCCCTTATTATTAGTGTTTTGGAGCATTTTTATATGGATATAAGTAACCCAAGTTAATTTCATTAAGAATTGCCCATTCATATCCTTCAACCATTTACCCTTTGGGGAGTGGTTCTTATTACTATTAATTTGAGTCACTTCTATATATACATACGCATGTGTGTATGTATATATATATATGTATGTATGTATGTATGTATGTATTGCTTATTGCTTCCCATTCCAAATATCTATAAACTCATTTTAGTGCTGTCCTAGGATTTTGCCAGACAGTAAAAGTCAAGCTAACAAGTCTACATAGTTTGTTGTTGTTGATTAGGGGACAGGAGGTGGGGCATCATGGATTAGAAGGGGGCAGGGTTGTTTTTTTGTTTTTTAAGTCAAAACATCTGACCATTTCTAGTCCTATGAGACCTCTTCCATACTTCATGATTGTTCAATGACAATTTGATGGTAGGAGCCAAGCAATCCTACCTGTTGGCTTTCCCAATATCCTAGGAGGTACTTCATCTGGGTCCCGTAGCGTGAATTAACTGACAGCATCTAGGCAAACTCTTAACATCTTATAATTTTTATTTTTACTTTAACTCTCTGTTAGCTGTTTTTATTTTCACCTTCCTAGTTTAAAAATTATTCTCCTTGGCAGAGAATGTTATCATCATCTTACCTACCCTGTGCAGTGATCTTTTCCCCTGTTGCTCCCCAAATATCTAGTGGCAAGTGACCCTTGCCATTTATCAGTAGTCTCAGCTTAGTTTACACTCTCAAAACTATTCTTACATGACTTTGTCACTCTTAGATTGTGTTAATTTTCAGATATCTGCCCTAAGTATCCATCTTCCCTATATATCTTTATAAAAGTCCAGGTTGGTCAGGGATTTCTCTGTGCTTCTACCTTGTTTTCTTTACACAACTCCTACTTTTCTCCAGTGGGACAATTTGTGTTTGTAGCACTGCTCTTTATTTTCACATCTTTCTTGGGCAGACTTCCCCCAAGAGAATTTTAAACTATGATTTTATTTTTAAAAAATAAATTTTTTATTTTATATAAATTTAATTTTAATCCCTTGAAGAGCACCTGGCATTCCTTACATGACCAGCACAGCCCCTTTTCTGTGCTTACATTTCCTGAGTGTTCTCCTTTATACAGCACAGAGTAGTGACTAGAGAGCCAGACTTAAGGTCACTAAGACTTGAGTTCTAGTCCTGCCTCATATATGTTCTAGTCGTGTGTCAAAGGGCAAGTCACTTGACCATCAGAAACCCCCAAAAAAGTCTTTAAGACTATAAGGTGCAGAGAGATAGGTACAACAGCCATTCAAGTGTTGGTGAAATGGGTTTCCACATTAGGAATTTCCCCACCCTGAAGAAATCACAAAGCACACTCCCCTCAGAAAAATCCCTTGTACTTCCTCATGTACATAAATCACTGTTAGATATATGGTAAAACTTACTATTTTAATATAATTCTGTAATTCATTTAGCATTTTATTAGTACTTATTTTGTGCAGGGCACTGTATAGTACTAGGAACTGTAGATAAAGGGGAGATAAAGGTAAAATTCTCACAACAGTCCCCACACTCTACACATACATCCTGTTGTTCCCATCATACATCTTTCCACTGATCTTGGGGTTGCCCATAATTTTGATTTCTTGGAAATGATGGTATTCCAAGATTCATAATCCTGCAGCCTCCCCAAGAGAACATTTGTATTAAAAAGATATCCTTTTGTATTGGGGAACAGCTTGGGATTCTTAAAGTCACTGCATAATTTCACAGATGCTATCCAGTCTTTTCTTTTCCTCCTGTTCAGTTCTGGGCCCAATCCTTTGTCTGTCTGCAGTGCCAATTTTTGATCTATAAACTGATATTCTAACTCACTGAACTGTTCATCCAACTGTATGTCATGAGTCAGTGAGGTAGTGCAGTGAATAAAATGCTGGACCTGAGTTCAGGAAAACTTACTTCGAATCCAGCCTCAGACTCTTAACAGCTGTGTGACCCTGGACAAGTCATTCAACCCATGTGCCTCAGTTTCCTAATCTGTAAAAATGGAAATAATGAAAGCTATTCTTCCCAAAGATATTCTGAGAATAAATTTTTATAAAGTACTTTGTAAACCATAAGATGCTTATATAGATGCTTGCTATTAAATGCCAGTCATGTGACAGTCTTCACATTAGATTTATTTCATCCTTTATTGTATTTTGTTTGTTTTTTTAGATGAATTGTTAAGCCAATCTCATGTGACTAATCATGGAGGTTACTAAGGATGCAGTATGACAGATAGATGGAGACCTTTCCTTAAGTACTGTTCAGCAGACTCAGCAGTTTTGCTGACTTCATTACAGACTTGGTGTTTTGCATCTTTTTGTTAAACTACGTTTTCAGAGATCGCTCCGTACGTTAGATAATAGGTTTCATTTTTCCTAACATCTCTGAAAGTGTGACTAACTAGCCAAGGATTAAACAGCCAGGGAGCAGCAGTCATGAACCTGGGTGCTTGGACGCTGCCAACTTGGGTTGTTTTGGCCACCATGCGGAAATTTGATAGCTGTTTATTTAGCCTGTCCTTCCTGTTCTTCCTTTCCCCAGTTTGATTTATTTCAGCATAACAAACAGCCACTAGTTTATCTGCAGGCCCAGGCTATGTTTGAGCCATCTGTAGGTGGCTGTAGCTTAGTGAAATTTAAGCAAGCCTGAACTCCCAAATAACAGATGTAGTAAATCCATGCTTTCACTTAAAAATGAGAGTCCCAAAGCAAGACTTTCTTGTGGAAAGTCTATTAGCCGAAAGTTAGTAAGATTATAAAAATCAAATTGAAGATGACTTTTATGCCCCAAACTTATTTGAGGAAGTAACAATGTGTGGAGCTTTGTTTCACCTTAAGATGTTGTTTACTCTTTTCAATAATGACTCTTCCCGACCCTGTTTGGGATTTTCTTGGCAAAGATGCTTTGCTATTTCCTTCTCCAGATCATTTTACAGATGAGGAAACTGAGGCAAACAGGGTTAAGTGATTTGCCCAGGGTCACACAGCTAGTAAATATCTATAAGATATTTCTATACAGAATTCTGTACAGAATTTTTAAAAGTCACCTTACTGGCAATCATGTGGAAAATAAAATAAGGTGAATATAAAAGAATTTTTTGAAAACTTAAGAATAAAGGAGAAAAAAAGAAAACTGGAGGCAAAAGCATAAACTTTCTCCATTTTTAATGAAAGGACAGGTTTTGTTCTCCTCACACTAGAAACTGAAGTAATATTTTTTAGATACCTTTCAAAAATGGATTTTTTCTTACCTAATACTAAAAGTTTTTTTTTAAAGATTGCTTTTATGATTCCTTTGAAAATCAGTAAGACTGCCATGTAGCTGTATAAACATAATTTGGTATTGTACATATAATCTGCTTTCCATTATTTGCTCTGAGAGAGGGGTGTGATGGTCACAGAATATCCAAAAGTGATTTCTCAGTCTGGAGTAAGTTGTGCACATTTTTCAGCAGCAGATTTTCCATACTAATTCTAATGATAAAAATTATCTTTCACTCCTTGACTATGCACAACCTAAATGGTAAAAGCATTCTTTTACAAAGAAGAAGCCAACCTGAGATTCGGGTTTGCTGTGGATGGTTCACAAAGCAGCTAATTTACAAAATATCAAACATTATATGAAATGTGAAATATCTATGACAAAGAAACCTGTAGTTAATTCCATAAGAAAGTGGTCATTTTTATATGCAAGTGGTTTGACTAAATTAGCCAAACAAATGTATTATCTAATACTTCCCAGTATTTTAAAATAGATGTTTTTAAAGGTTTTTTAAAGTGCTATCCACTTGTCCCAAGAAAAGGACACAGATTCTTTCAGGTCTTTAGGACCAACAAGCAATAAATAACATCTTGTCCACACTCACCATCTCTCCTGAAATCCTGAGGAAGTCAAGAGACATAGGTCCCAGGCTCAGCTTTGCTATCAACTTACTGTGAGACCTCACTTACCTTTCTAGGGCCTAAGTTTTCTTATTGTACAAAGAATATATTGAAATGATCTCTAAGAAAAGACATTCCATGATTGCATTTCTTTAAGCTTTCAAATTATTTTTGACCTGGGACAGATTCTATAGCAAGTAAAGAGCACCCTTCTTGTTTTAGGGCTTGAGTTGAAATGTGGTCTCAGACACTTACTAGTTGTGTGACCCTGAACAAGTCCACTTAATGCTGTTTGCCTCACTTTCCTCATCTGTAAAATGAGCTGGGAAGGAAATGGCAAATTACTCCAATATATTTACCAAGAAAACCCCAAATAGGGTCATGAAGAGTCGCACACAACTGAACAGAAACAACCACATACAAATAGTTATGTCAAGTATGGTGGCACGTCTCTCATTTCCACTGCTCGGGAGGCAGAGACTGGTGGATTGCTTGAGTTCAGGAGTTCCGAGCTGCAGGAGAGCAAAAGCCAATGGGCAAGCTCATTAGTTCTCAGGAGTGGGGGGCCACCGAGCCAGTTTAGTGAAGCAAACTAGTCCAACCCAGAAATGAAGCAGAACAAAACCTCCATGCCCATCGGTATTGATATCAGACCCAGGAGTGACCTTTGCATTTCCAACCTATGCAAGATAGGGAGACGCAGACTCAAAAAAGAAAAAAAGATGAGAAAAGAGGTTATTTATTAAGGTTTTCATCGGTATGAGAATTAAGTAAAGAGAGTCCTGTGGTCTGTTTCATTGGAAGTTTCAATGTGAACGCATCTTTTTGATTTGGTTGAATACTGAGGAACAAAATCAAGGGGAAAAAAATTAGTAATATTTCCTTTTCTCATGTCAAGGACAAACACATAAGAAATGTACATTTTTGTCCATGCCAACTGAAGCCCTGACATGACTTGAGATATTATGAAACCAAGAGACAGCTGTTCTTATAAATGATTCTTTTTTTCCTGGCACAGAGGGGCATACCCACTTTGTCATCACATTTGCCAGTTGGCAGGGTTAGGCCCCAAACAAAAGTCTCTTATACATAGGAAGCTGTTCCACAACTAACTTGACTGCACCATTTTACCTAAGAAAACATTTCTGTCTTTTTTGCATCCTTCCGGTTTTTTTATCCATATGACTTTGAATAAACAGTTTCTTCTCTCTGCATCTTAATTTCCTCATCTGTAAAACCTTTAAATAATATCTAGGGTAGTCATGAGGGTCCAGTGAGAAAACATCTATGAGCACATTTTAAAAATGGACTGTGCCAATGCATTATTGTTTTCTTCATCTATAAAATGGAGGGAGTGGGATTAATCACTGAGTAACCTTCCAACTCCAAGGTTTTATGTGTCTATGATTTTTTTTAAGTATGGCTCCATCATCTGACAACAGGTTGGAATGTGAGTTCTAATTGATTCATCAACTCCTTGGGGCAAGACATATTTCCTCTATTGTAGTTTTACCATCTGAAAAATGAACAGAAACCATCAGGGTGTGATAATTCATTAATTGATGTTGATATGTAAAGTTTCATACCACACTTTGAATTAAAAAGTAAACTAAAAATAGGATTCTTTTTCAAAGCCCACATGGGGAGGATTTTAACCTCCCTTTTCCTGTTTGCTCCTATTATCTTACATGTATTCAGATCAACAATATGAGGAGACTAAGGAACCTCGGATTCCAGAATCTCTTCTGTACCTAATCGTGTCTTTGTCCCACAGCCACCTTTAACAACTCCCAGCTCTAGTGGCTGTTGTCGCTAAATACTGCACATTTCAGGGGGATTAGTCAACAAGCTGTTTGTAATGCATTGAAGCTTGGAGAGGGCTAAGGAACAGCTACATTACTGTACTGTGAGTGTGCCAGCTTCAAGAATAGGGCCTCTTGAAAAGAGTGGACCACTAGTCTTGCAAAGCCCTTTATGAATGGTGTGTTGCTTCAGACATAACTAATCTGCTTTGGCAGATGGAAGCCATGTGTTTCTGCACATTGTCCTCAGCCAGCAGGGCCCAAAGCAAGCATTTCCAGGACAGTGCAGCCAACCTCAGCTGTGTGAGTCTCCAAAGACTTTTTTCATTTCCTAAACCTTTGGAACGTTCCGTTGGAGATGGAAGTCCCTGTCTTTACTGTTTTTGTTTTTTATTTTCAATCAAGGAAATTTCCTTTCTTTGATTTCTTGTTCTATCAACAATTTTTCACAAGAAGTATAACCAGTGGAAAGAAGATTCTCCATTGTATAGCCTGTCATCAGTGGGATTTCACTTCAGGAAACACTTCAGGAGTGTTCTACAAGGAGTTGTTGGTTATTTCTTTTTATGTAGCTCATATTTCTAGCCATGCTATGATATCAGCAATTCAAAGATTATTAACCTAACTCTTTGGGCTCCAGTCCTGTGATGTAATTGGGGTAGGAAGTTCATTAAGAGGAAGCCACCAGTGTTGATAGGCAACTTACTCTGCACTTTATGGTCTTAAGGAATTGCCTAGGTCTCCAAAAGGTCAAATGACCTCTCCAGGATCATATGGATTGTCTGGTTTTCCCGGCTCAGAGCCGGGAACACTTAAATTAACTTATATTGACATTGTATTTTGTAGTCACAGGCAGGACCTAACACCAGATGGTCCTAACTCTAAGGCCACTACACATTTGGCCTCATTATCATTTATATTATACGGTATCTTATAGATACAGAATCACATCACCAGATTAGGGGTTAGCCTGGCACAGAACAAGCACTTAATACTTGTTAGCTGTCTGATTAACGCTATCTCACTGGATCCTCGAAAAACCCTGTAAGGTAGGTAGTGCATGTATAATTGTTTCCAGTTTACTAAGTGGATTAAGCAGTTTGCTGAAAGACATATTAAGTAGCAGGACTCAAATTCAGATCTTTTGATTCCAAGTTCAGCAATCAAAGAATATGGAGAAATGTTCAACATCACAGGGACACTAAGTATATGGAGATGTGTATGATGTTTTCAGATGAGTAAGGGTCTCGATAGATATGAAACATGCCTTCTTTCCCGGTAAAATGGAGGGATGGACTAGGTTAGAGTTGTCACACCTACAACCTGGCAGTAAAAGAGTGAGGCAAGGAACTAGATTAAAACATAATTAGGAGATGTTTAACAAAATAAACAAAAACACAATACGACATAGATCATGTTAATTTGTGGTTTTCTAAGGCATTTTTCAAGGGGTAGGAATCTGTTTTTATTTGAGTTTGACACGACTATTTGACCTCTCCATGTTCCCTTCCAAGTCTGCTTCTATACCATGATCCTCTTGGTAGAGAGTGGGGGGTGGGGTGGGGGAGCAATGTATTTCCATACCTAGTTACTTTGTCAGGTGTTTTGCTTAACTGTTTTTCCTTGTTATAAAGAAAGGTGCAACTGGGGGTCTGGGGAGGTGGAGTTGAAGATTATAGTCAGGAATTGCTCTGACATTTTTAAAAAAGGCATCTTTAAAACTTTGTTTAAAAAAAGTAGTAGTTCCACAGGCATCTTTCTACCACATTGACACCAATGTTCTGTATACTACAATAATAAAGATGGAAAGGCTGTAGGTGTTTATTTGTTTTTTTAGTGAAAGAAGAATCTGAAAACATGGAAAATGTTAACAAACTAGTTTTAAATACAATTTTCTTTTCACATTATAGAACTCCATGAAGGTAATGTTCAAATGCCTTTGGAAAAACTGTGGGAAGGTACTGAGCACAGCTGCTGGAATCCAGAAACACATCAGAACCATTCATCTTGGGTAAGACACCCCTTTATGTAGTACATGCTAAGAAGAGTCACAGAAGGTTACCTATTTTCCAAACACACACACACACGCACACACACACGCACACACATACACACACAGTACTAATTATCTGGCCCATCCAAGAATAACAAATAGTAACTTTTATCAGGTGCAAGATTATGATAATGATAGTTAATGATTCATTTCACCTACATGGTACAGTGGTAAAGTGCCCTCCTTAGGATGTGCATTCCTTCAGGGCAAGAACTCTTTTTGCCTTTCTTTGTAGCCTCAGGGTTTAATATAGTGTTGAACACATAATAAGCACATAAATGTCTGTGGTTGTTGCTAACGTAGAGTCAGGAAGATATGAGTTTAACTTGTCTCAGACACCTTCAGTAGCTGCGTGAATATGGGCAAGTTGTCTTACCTCTTTTAGTTTCCTTACCAGCAAAATAGAGAGACTAATAGTAGTTACCTCTAGGGCTGTTGAGGGCATGAAATGAGACAGCATGAGTAAAGTACTTTGTAAACCTTAAAAACATATGAAAATGTTAACAATTATTAACATAGTTTGTTTACAGATTCTTTTCATAAATTTTTCTTTTTTACCAAAATGCACATTAACATTAGTTTCTAGTTGCTTAAACAAGGTATTAATTTAAGTATTTTAACTATAGCATGAAGAATGAATCTGTTAGTCAGTCATTGTAGTTCATTTAGATAAATAAGAATAAATAACTGGCTTATGATGTAAAATATCACCCTATCAGTAGTAGACAGGTTTTGAGAGGATAAAAGAAAATTTCAAAACAGTGTGACTCCAAGGAGTTAATAAAAAAGTTAATGACTGTTATAGAAATCAAGCAACAGTCTGGAGCACAAGGATTTTTGTTAGGCACTCTGCCTTTTGGTAAAGTGGTCCGCAGTATTCTTCAGAAGTTGAAAGAGAGAAAATTTACAGCATATAGATGTTTGCATATAAAGAAATATAAATGTGAATAAGAGGCAACATGGTGTTCTGAACTTGGAAAGTGTTTAAACTTTGTCAACTAGGTAAGTTATTTCAACTCTCTCATGCTGTTTCCTCATCTGTAAAATGGGTATTATAGTATTTGCACCATTTACCCCACAGGACCAATTGTAGGAAAAGTGTTTGTAAACTTTAAAGGGCTATAGAAATGTGAGTTAATATGTTGTTACAAAAAGCAACTACTGTCCTGGGTGCTGAGAGTTCTGGGTTCCAGTCCTTGGTCTGACCCATACTAGCTTTGAAGGCCCTAAAGTTTGTGTACCTCCATTTTCCCATCTGTGAAGTGGAGGAGGGAGGGAGGAGAAACAAAGGAAGGAAGGGGGGAAGTGGTTATAGCAATAATAACTGACATTTGTTAGTACTTTAAGCTTTGCAAAGTACTTGTCTTTCTTGAGCTTCATAAACAACCCTGCCAGGTAAGAGTTTATGTATTTGCTTATTTATTATGTAATAGGGAAGCTAGATGGTAAAGCCAGTAGAGCAACAGTTCTGGAGGACCTGAGTTCAGATACTTACTAGCTGTGTAACCCTGAGCAAGTTATTTAACCCTGTTTGCCTCAGTTGCCTCATCTGTAAAATGAGCTGAAGAAGGAAATGGCAAACCACTCTAGTGTCTTTGCCAAAAAAATTCCAGATGGGGTCACAAAGAATTGGACTTGACTAAAACAACTGTGCAACAACAAAATTATTACATCTTATATAAATGTTTATATATATTATTCTATTCTGTTATTTTAAAGGTTTAATAATTTTAAAATATGGATTTTAAAATCTTTATTTTAATTTACAAATTAACTTAAATGATAAACTATTTATTACTATTTATCTGTCATTGTGAAGGTTATTATTCCCATCTAACAAATGAAGAAACTGCAGTTAAAAAGAAGTTGTGACCTGCTCAGTGCCACACAACTAGTAAATATCAGAGGCAGATTTAAAATTCTGGTCTTCCTGACCTCAAGACTTGCTCTCTGCCAACTACATAATTACTTCACCCTCCTCCTCACAGAGGTCTTTTTGTGGGGGGACCTTAAAAGCACCCTATAAACATGAATCATTGGTAAAAATTGTTTTTGCTTCTCCTCCAGACGCATAGGTGACTCAGACTACAGTGATGGAGAAGAAGATTTTTACTACACAGAGATCAAACTCAATACAGACTCAGTAGCTGATGGGCTCAGCAACCTTTCCCCAGTTTCTCCCTCTCAATCCTTGGTGTCTCCTCCAACATTCCCCACCTTGGATTCCAGCCGTACTGAAACTCCATGTGCCAAAACGGAGCCGAAATTGATGACGCCTCTGAGCCAATCAGCTCCTACCACCCTCTACCTCGTACATACTGACCATGCTTACCAGGTGAGAATGCTTACCCAAGGTCTTAGCTCAACACATTATGATCTGATGTTTACAAAATGGCAGCATTTTGGGTCATGATTATCTTGACTACTACAGCTTAATAACTAATATTCTTTAGTTCCTTTTCTTTAAGCAACCACAACAAAAGACACATCTTAGGAGTTTTCTCCAGGATCCTTAGAGAACAGTTCCTCCCTAGATTTTTCCTTAATTTCTTGGTACTAAATTAAACTGTCTGTGGAGAAGGAAGCAGGAATAACAGACAGTATCTTCCTGCCATTCAAATACATGACCTCACATATAGTCTTCAAAATGGGCAGTAAGATGCTAGGAAGGGCCCCTTTGACTGGGTGGAATCTTGGTATTTATGAGGTCAGAGGTAGAAGCTTGAGGGGGTGGTTCAGTCTCTCCTTTCAATTAACTCATTCAGCCCATTGTTTTGCCTTGCCTAATTATAGTGCTTTCTGAAAGAACAGTAGCTTAAAGTTGATCATTAAATTCTCTGGAACAATCAAATTCCTTCCCTATGGTTTTTTTTTTTTTATTGTTTGGGGAGAAAGAATAATATAACCTGACACAAATTATTTGTGCTTGTTTAAAGTGGAAATTTTAACATCTCTGCTTTTTTTTTCATGGTTATAGTCTAGACAGAAAATTTTGAAATTTTCACCAGGTACCTTTTTTTGTTCTTTTTAGAAACCAAAAATTGAACATTGTCTCCCTTTTATCCCCTAGAGCTGTTAAGTAGGCATGGGAAAAGAATTCTCTGCACCTACTCCCTTTTGCTGTGTTTACCCCCGCCCTAGTAGATAATTAGTTAAAGATATTAATATAGTTCTGACTTCATCTCTGAGGCTCTAAATTAGTAGTGACAGCTTTTCTGTGTGAAGAAGACTTTTCCTTTGTATCTTTCTCTGTTTTTGCTCTTGACAGGCTACTCCCCCGGTGAACATTCCAGGATCCACAAAGTTCTCTCCGAATGGCAGCAGCTTTAGCATCTCTTGGCAGTCTCCACCAGTTACCTTCACAGGCATTCCAGTAAGTGGGAGAATGTAACCTCAAGAAATCTAATCAAGGACAAATTCTGAAGTTGGAATGCAAATGAATTGCAACTTAATTAAAAGGTCTTTAAATTGAAAAGGAAGAAAAAAGGAGAAAACTGACTGCTGATTTTTATCAAACTGAATACAAAAGAAAATAACTCAACATAGAAAGATCAGTAAAGAGTCACAAAGTTCATAGTAGATAAAATTTTAACAAAAGAACCAGGAATCTCAGGGCTCAACTATATTAGGACCAAAGGTTTAGAGCTGGAAGGATAGTTATGGGCCATTTATTCCAGATCCCTCCTTTGATACTTGAGAATACTTAGGCCCGTGGTGTTTAAGGTACTTGCCCAAGATCATCCAAGTAGGAAATAACAGAACTGGGATTTGAATCTTGGTCCTATGACACAAAATTCAACTTTCTATTTCTAACTAGCAAGGTTAGCTAGAGATCCTAACAGAAGATGGCAGATTTTATCTCAGTGTTATCCCTAACATTTGATGAGATGAACCAATAGACCAGTGACTGGAATGTCTCTTTGGAAGGATCAGGAAGGGAATAGGGAGGGAGCAGATGAAATGAAGTGTTCTGTACATTAAGGAGACGTATTCATATGTGGAATTTGAGAAACCAGAGGGGATAAAGCCTGATATAGAGAAGTTGAGTTAAGGTCAGTGAAAGTAGAAGCAAGAACAGCAGCCATTCATATACTACAGACAGTTGAATGGAATGAGGAATTAAGTCAACAAATTACAAACACACAGATGCAGGATGTAGTAGTGATAGGGACTTCAATTTTTTGGTAATGGAGCTTGCTCTTCACCCAAAGCACTCCCAACATCTTCTTTTCTTGGCTAACCTTGAGAAATTCATCATTAACCTTTCTGTCTTCACCATCAAAAATGAGTCACATTGCTTGGCCTCTAACCTTACAGCCCCAAGTGGGTTTATAGAAGATGTAGAAATGGCATTAAGGAAAGAAAACAGTCAGATTAGATAGAGAGGAGAGCCATGCTGGTGGCAATGTGGTTGTGAGGAAATTTCTTGGACTCTGACGCATCAATTCACAAAGTAGCTTAAAGATAGAAAGATAACAAAAGTAGGGGAAGTCTTAGACCTTATTAATACAAACACAGAGAGAGGATATCAGCAACTCCCATACATTATGCTTACTTTCTCGCTTATACCAAATGTTTCTGAGAACACACATCAAGGGCATCCTCAATAAGGTTATTATTAGAAAACCAGCTTTCACAAGTAATATTCACAAGTGATATAAAACAAACCACATCTTTGCCATCTCACAGTTTGACTGAAAGAGTGCAAGATCCTACCGCTTTGATTGATTATGAAAAATAATTTGATTCAGTAGAGTGAAATGCTTTCTTGAACAATTTATTTCCCATTCATACATCAAAACCATTAGAAATCCCTTGAAAGACATGACAGCAGAAATATCTTTGTTCACTAGCTCTCTGATCATCAACATCAGGAGAGGTAAAGGAGGTCAGCATATGCTCACCCCAAGGTGTTTGTCTCCACCAGGGATTCTCTCTCCACTTGCCTTCCTCTTTTGCTATGTGTTCTAGCCAGAGGACAAGAACCTAGTCAGAGCTTCTTGACTCTTTATGTGCCTGGGATAAGATGGAAATCACAAACTCTGTTCTTCCCTGTGAGGATCACCAGGCCTTATTCTCTGCTGTGCCCCTGCACTAAGCAGACACCCAGCACTGTCATCTGATCTGCTGATGTAACACATCTGAGCCTTGACATCTGATCTGCTGTTGCGTACTTAGGACTAAAGAGCTTCGCCATCTACCCTGAACATTTTTTCACATCCTACCTCCTTAAATTTGAATGTAGGTTCTTTGAAAGCAGACTAAATTTTTCTAGTTGCTTGGTATATACTTAATGCTTAATGAATTCAAGAGTGGAAGAAATCCAGCACTCCTTGTAGTGTATGAACAAACATTTATTAGCGCCTACTATGTTCCAGGCACTTTACTAAGCTCTGGAGATACAGAGCTAGTCCCTGCTTGCAAGGAGCTCACAGTCTGATGGGGGGAGACAACATGTAACAACAGGCTGTATGCAGAGTAAGTTGGAATTAATCAACAAAGAGAAGACACTAGAATTAAAACAGATTAGGAAAAGCTTCCTGCAAAAGGTAGGATTTTAGCTGGAACTTCAAGGAAGCCAGGGAGATCAGGAAGCAGAAAGGAGAGTATTCCATGCATATAGGATAGCCAGTGAAAATGCCTGGAGCCAGAGAGATAGAATGCTTTGTTTGATGAATAGCAAACAGGGAAATGTCAATGGATCACAGAATATGTAAGAGGTGTAAGGTATAAGACTGGAAAGGTATGGAGGGGCTATGGATGGTGAGGACCTCCAAATGCTCTTTGCAGATGACATTGTGCTGGTTGCACCAAGCCATAGAATAATATATATCCTCCTGAAAGAAATGAAGTATTTCTCAAAAGAGTTTGGGCTGGCCATCCACAAAAAACAAACATACAAATAACAAGTGTATGAAAAGTATCTGTTGCCCCACTTATGACACAGAATTGGATGGATCACTTAAAGATCTTGAGCTTGTCCATAAGTATATATTTCTGAGAAAGACAGTACAAATGCACAAGCTGAGACATAAGTTGAAAAGAAAGAGGATAGTATAATGAATGACCTTTGGGAAACTGTGAAGTTCCTCTAATGACACCTAATTTCACACAGAAACAAAAACCCATCTTTTTGATACCAGTATTTCTATTGATGGTGTTATATGGCTGTGGCATGGAACACAGCAAACTTTAAAGTGAAAATTAATGTCACATATAGTTGCAGTTTGCATAATGAACGTGGTTAAACTAAAACCACTAGAGAGGTCTAAAAGATAAATTTTTGAAATGATAAGTCCATAGGTTACAACATTCTGAATGGACAAAAAAATATTATTTTCCTCCTGTGTTCTAGGAATTCATACTCTTTGACAGGTTGAAAATAAATTAGTACATGGATGTTCAAATGTAAATATTACATTAAAAGCATATGATTTGATATAGTGAATGATTGCTACCTTGATAATTACCACTAAGCTCCTTGATCTGAAAGCATTTCATTTTAAAATATATTGGGCCTTTTCATAGCTTATCATATAATGTATAGACCTGCACACTGTTGATATCCATGGTTGTATTTAATTTCCGATAAAGCTGAGTAAGTGGCTTATGATAATAGATATTAACTTGCATTTTCCTCCTCACTCCCTTCTCCAAGATCCTTTCAAAAGCTTCTTACTGTCAACCTTTGGCAACTTCCAGAGGTTTTCTGCGAGGGCTATGGTATCCTGCAGAGCTGATAAAAATGAAAGTGGCTGAATCAATTATACTGCTCTCCATCAATGAATATTTATTAAATTCCATCGAGGAATAGCTCACAATGAAAGGCGTCCTGTGGCAGCGTTTTCAGCAACCCAGTCTCAGCCACTCTCACCAAGTGTAAAATACTGCAGGAATTCAATTTCCAAACAATACAATAGAACTAAAGTCATCACGAATGTTTCCTGTTTTGTTGAATAGTGGTGACTGCTAGTAGCACTGGGGACCCAAGAATGCAATTAGCAGCACCACCAAATATAGAAACGAGAGGGGAACAGTTTAGGCATGTAGGTATTGGTTGATGTCAAGCAAGAACATTGATCCCCTGTCACATTGACAAATGGTTCCCAGTGGAGGTGAACATTCAATTCATTTTGGCTTTTCAGGTAGTCATGAAAAGGCCTCTGTGCCTTACACTGTCATTTTTATAAACAACTCCAGCAATATATACTTGATAGAGCAAAGACAGGAACAGTATTATAGAGATACATATAGACTGTCTTCGGTGTTTGGGGGAGCTAAAGAGTGTTTGGGGTTTTGACTTGGGAAGCATTTTTAGTAGATTGAGTCATACTGCTAGCCTAGAGTAAAAGCAGGTTCATAGTGGAGATGTTGTAGCACAAGTACAGATTTCTGTCCAATCATGATCTTATTCTGGTGCTTAGACAGGGTGCAAAGAAAATCTTAAGTTTTGATGTTTGGCAGATCAAACTGTGACTGGCTGATATTCCTCAAGCTGAAAGATAAACTAGTCATTCTGATAGAGACATAACCCTAATTTACAATGTATTTTTGTTGTTCTTTTTTAAACCTGGCTTACACTTGGTGTTCTCTTAGGAAACAGTAGGATGCCTGTAGGAAAGCTTTTGTTATATTTTGACTATTCAGTAAAGAATTTAATAACTTTCATGGATAGAAAGAAGATTGGGTTCCTACCTGTATCTCATTATTTTCACTTTAGGTGGCTTGTCACATATTTGACCATTTAACTGATTGTTAAAAGGAAACATTTAATAAGTATTAAGATGGGGAAGGGGAAGGGGAAGAACACAGAAAGAAGAAGAGGGACAGGGCTTCTTGGTGCAAACTCTGACAGAATTGCCAAATTTGTTCTTCAGCCACAGAATGCTGAGAGTTTTTGCCTGGTTTGACTCAGCCTGTAATGTGGACCATCTCAGCAGTCCTTCTGGCCAAGCCTTCATTAATACAGGCTTCTTTAAAAACTGGATATTTTTAAAAGCTTTTGTCTTGCTCCTAGAGGGGAAGAGGTCTGGGTGCTGTAATGATTTGTACACTGCCAAGTACTGTCACCACTCAGTTGCTTACTTACAGGCTCCTTACAGACTTTTCCATTGTATTGGTGGCTAGTAAAAAAGGCCCATTCCAGTGTGGCAAATGAAGTAACTCTTTAAAAGGCTGCTTTCCTCTGTTGTATGTCAGCAGTATTCCAAAAATTTTCTGGGTAGAACCCCTCTGACAGTTGGAATGCCTAGAATAATGCTAGCCAGACTGAAACTAAGAACATATAATTCCCCTATGCAAGTCAATTCTAATTCTTCTAAATAAGTGTAATTGAGTTTTCTAAAGGTAGCTAGGAAAATTATAAATTATAATGAGCTGGCATTAACGATGTCTGTGGCTGTGTCTTAAGCTAAAAAGTGTCGCAGTTTCCATTTTATGAAGTGTTCTTTGTACTTAAAAAGTAAGTGTTCAGAATTATTACCTCACTATTTAAACATTTTTTTTCTCCCCTATTTTTGAAGACCTAGTATTAAATGGGTAAATATTTTCCCCAAGCTCATTAGATAAGAATAATCTCTTATCTATGAAATCCAGGGATTTGAAGAGTAAGGGAGAAGGGACAATTCCAAAATATTTGGCCTTAATGAGTTCCCTGGATAAGATTTCTTCCCAGAGATACTAAACCAAATAAAGTTGATTTGCATACTTATAAATATAAAAAAGACATTTCTGTCTTTTATATTCTAGGAGGGGAAAAAGATACTTATTAATTACATCTTTCAGGAAAAAGTTTTCCCTAACCACCCATTTTTTCTTTTAATTATTTCTATTCCTTACTGCGCTTCCCAATAACTAGATCAAATGTGTACAATCCAATAAATTTGTTATCATTTCGTGAATGAACAAAGTAAAATACAAGGAGACTTAGATTCAGAATGGCACTACAGAAATAAGACAACTTTCTTCATTCCTGATGTTTGCATCTGACCTCTAAAGAAAGCTTCAGAACAATGCATGATGATACAGGCAGGGCTTCATTCCACATCTGTGATTGAATAAGAAACTCTCCCACCTTATTATTGGTACCATTGATATCTATAAATCAACTGCCAGGTGAGGCAAAGAGGATTTTTCTCCAGGTTAGATCTATGTTGAATTCATAGCACTCATTGTTAAAACAAGGAAGATCCCAAATAACCAGGAACAAACTTTTACCTGATTTCCTAAGACTGGCAACTTCAAACTACGCCTATTGAGCTAAGATAGACAAGGAGCAACAATCTTCACACAGGTCATTGATTCAGGCTGGCATTGCTGTATTCCAAATCCAAGATAGATTTGGAAAGGAGTAAGGAAAGTATGTTCTACCTGAAGCAACTCCAAACTCCTGAGACAGAACATGTGAACAATATCCCTAAGAAATATGGGGGGGAAAACCAGAAATGGTATTGTCATTTAAGATCACACCACCTTCATGTAGTATAGTAAAAGGCAGTGCTAACTTGCAAATGTTTGCAGCAACCATAGATATTTAGAGCAGAGGAAAACTCTGTGGCTGCATTTTCAATTACAATTCAATTCAGCAAATATTCAGTGCCTACTTTGTGCAAAGACCTCAGAGGACTGAGGAGTCTATGGAGTCTCTGATCTCCAGATGCATGCGTTCACTTGGGGGAAGTAACATGTAAACGGATTATGTGATCCATGATCATTTAAGGAAGGAGACAGTATTAACAATTTAGAGAAGTTAGGAAAAGGTCCTGGCCCATGAGTTAAATCCTGAAGGAAGCTAGAAATTCTAAGAGGTAAGGAAAGAATTCATTTTATGCCTAGAAAGAAAACATATACAAAAAGATGCTCAGTGCCTTAAGTACTAATATTTCAAAAACAAGAACATTTTAATATTTCGATATTAAATATTATAATATTTTGATAAAATTCAAATCTAACAGTAATTCTTGATCATATAGCAACTATGGCACAAATTATAATATCAAATAAGTTATTCTTAATAATTAGAAGCTATAAAGTAGTCTGTAAATATGAATTTACTAAGGGTTTTTTCTGACAACCCCATGAAATTTGATAGTATGAGTAATTTTAATCCTCATTTTACAGACAAGGAAACTGAGGATCAAAGCCCACAAGGGACATGACTAGTCAGTGGGAGAGTCAACACTCAGTCAGGCCTCTTGACATCTGGATCAGTGCTTTTTCCATTACACTAAATTGCTTCTGGCTTTGTTCACCAAATTAAAGAGTATCAGAGGCCACAAGGTACAACAATATAGTGTAATAATAGTTCATTATTAGTTACCTATTACATAGGAATTCCTTGGAGAAAATACAGACTTTAACCATAGAGCTTTCAGTCGGACAGTAAGCTAAGACAGATACATACATTAACTACAGTTGATAGTATTAGAGACAAGAACATACTTCATTAGCTTTCTTTATTAATATTAACTCAATACCCTAAAAAATATCATATGCTTCTGTGTTACTGGCAAACATGTTGAAATTATAAAATATAAAAGAAAAACTTTTGTAGTCTGTATTTTGGAGACAAACTTGCCAGAGATTAATTAATTAATTAATTGTAAGCCGCTTTGCTACAGGAATTCAAAAGAGACAAGGTTTCCCCAAGACTCTCTAAGTCTTAATGGCATAAGCCATTACCCCTTACAATTAATAGTATTCCCAAACAAAAGATGAAATTCCAAGAGAATCCCTTTGTAGCCACTCCCTCTAAGGATTCCTCTTTCCAAATGGTCAAAAGCACTATAAATGTAAAGCAAGGTGCCTCTGCTAATTAAATTGGTATATTTTTTCCTTCTCTTTTTATTATCTTTACCCTAATCACTTTTGAGGGAAAGAGCCCTTCCTAAGTTAATTGAGAGCCTTTCTCTGTAGAAACTGGTTAGGTCTTTCATAATGACTTTAAAATTTTAAAATAAAATTTTAAAAATTTTAATGTAGATACAATTTCAGAATTGATAGTTAAAGATTAATAATGGTATCTTTTATTATTATTATTTAGATTAGACTAAATAAGTTATTTACATTATTTTGTAATATAATGTGGCCTAAAGAAAGAATTGGAAAGTTAGAAGTGGGGATGGGAGGTGGCATTTATTAAGCCCCTCCTGTTTTCCAGGGACTGTGCTAAGCCCTGAGGATACAAAGAAAATTTTTTTTAAAATTCAAATTTAGGAAAGAAAACAGTCCCTGCTTTCAAGGAGCTTATAATAGTCTAATGGAAGAAACAAAATGTACAAAAGATATGCAAATGATATCTCTACAGAATGAATTAGACTCATCTTAGAACAAAGGTTACTAAGATTAAGGAGAACTGGAAAGGATTTTTGCAGAAGATGGGACTTCAGCTGAGACTTCAAGGAGGCCAGCAAATTCAGGAGGCAGAAGTGAAGAGGGAGAGCATTCCAGGCTTGAGGGGACAGCCAGGAAAAAGCTCAGAGTTAGAAGACAACTGTCCTGTCCAAAGAACAACAAGGAGGCAAGTCTGTTTCCCTGGATCACAGAAGAAAGTAAGGTGCAATCTAATAAAGAACTGTTCATAAATAAAATATTCTTTGGGAAATAATATTATTTCCTCTAAATGAAAACAGAGGCTTATTGATTATTTCATTTCTAAATTTATAGAAGAGCTGTACTTTTTATGTAGTAGATATTTTTCTTGCTAAATATTTCTTCTGCTGTTTAATTTGCTGCATAGTTTTCCCTCTGTAGAAGATCAGGTTGTAGGGGAACTAGGAATTCATTTACTTTTGGTTTGTTATTTTCATTTTTGTTTTGAGAAGAGATTTTTCAATTCGCTGGTAGATTATCCCAGATGCATTTATGATGATACATAGATAAAACTCATACAAGATGAGAAAGCAGGGAGAGGTTGTGCTATCAGCAATTGATGAAATTGTGAAGTTAAACCAAAGAGAATAGACATTGATCGAGGAAGGAAACTCTGAAATGTTTAGTAATCCAAGCCAATGGGAACAGAGAGTCCTCTTACTACAGCATTTGAATGATGTTCAAAAGATTTCAAGTTTCAAACTTTTCTTAAGAGTTTAGTTTTAGTTGAACTACCTCTCTGGAAATGTTCTAAGCAAGAATCAGCTGATTAGAGGTAAGCTAGTCAAGTGGAGGAACAAAAGGGCTACAATTCTGAAAATATCTAGTCCTACCCAGTTATTTGAACTTAGTTCTTTGTACCTCAGTAGCTGTCTTCTGTAAAATTAGAATAATGACACTTGCCCTCCCCTAGAGGATATTTGGGAAGATGATGTTAAAAACTGATTTTTAAAAGTACTTTTCAAATATAGATTATTTCTAAGACTAGCTTCTAAAATGCACAAACAAAAATGTCTTTGACACTAAAATTGCTAACTATACCAAAAAGACAAGAAAACGAAAATGAAGGAATTAGAATATTTGCTCTTTTCTGAAGATAAGATAGTATACTTAGAGAACCCTAGAGAGTCAACTGAAAAACTAGTTGAAACAAGTAACAACTTTAGCACAGTTGCAGGATATAGAATAAATCCACATAGATCATCAGCATTTCTATACGCTACCAACAAAACTTACCAAGGACAGATAGAAAGAGAAATTCCACTTAAAATAACTATAAACAATTTAAAATACTTGGTAGTCTACCTGCCAAGACAAACCCAAGGATTACAGGGACATGATCAAGATACACTTTTCACACAAATAAAAACATCTAAACAATTGGAGAAATATTGATTGAGTAGGCTGAGCCAATATGATAAAAATGACAGTTCTACCTAAGTTAATTTACTTATTCAGTTCCATAACAGTGAAACTACAAAAGATTTATTTTATAGAGCTAGAAAAAATAAAAAAATAAAATATGCATAAAGATATCTTAGTAATTCCAAATTTCAAACTGTACTACAGAGCAGTAATTATCAAAGCAATCCATTACTGGCAGAGAAATAATGTAGTAGATCAGTGGAATAGATGATGTATACCTTCCACAGTAGTAAATGACCACAGTGATCTAATATTTGATAAACTCAAAGATCCAAGCTTTGAGGATAAGAACTCGGCATTTAACGAAAATTGCTGGGAAAACTGGAAAACAGTTTGGCAGAAACTAGGCATAGAGTAACATTTCATGTGACATACCAAGATGAAGTCAAAAAGGATAATTGATTTAGACATAAAAAGTGATATTGTAAGTAAACTAGGAGAGTTTGGAAAAATGTACCTATCAGATCTATGAAAAAGAGTTTATGACCAAAGGAGATGAAGAAGGTTACAAGAAGTCACATAGATTGTTTTAATTACATGAGATTAAAAAACTTTTGCACAAACAAAACTAATGCAACCAAAATTAGAAAGAAAACAGGAGGGGCAGGTAGGTGGCTCAGTGAGTAGAACACCAGTCCCAGATACAGGATGACCCAAATCCGGCCTCAGATACTTAACACAATTACTAGCTGTGTGACCTTGGGTAAGTACTTAACCCCAATTGCCTTGCCTCCTGTCCTCCATTAATAAAAGAAAAAGAAAACAGGAAACTGGGGGAGGGGTGATCTACGGCAAGTTTTTCTGATAAAGGCCTCATTTCTCAAATATATAGGGGCCTGAGTCAAATTTATAAAAATAAGAAAAATATTTTTAAAATGTAAATATTAAAAAATATAAAAATTTATAAAAATAAATGAAATAAAAGAAAACAGGGCCTATTTGAACAAAAACATTTATAGTATCTTTTTTTTGTGGTGCAAAGAATTGGAAATTGGGGAGATGCCCATCAGTTGGGAAATGACTGAATAAGTTGTGGTATATGATTGCAATAGAATACTATTGTCCTATAAGAAATGACAAGCTAGATCATTTCAGAAAAACATGGAAAGACTTATATGAACTGATGTAAGGTAAAATGAGTGAGGGGGAACACTGTATACAGTAACAACAATATTGTGAGAATGAAAGACTTGGCTCTAATCTAAGACAGTTCCAAAGACCCATGATGAAAGATGCTATTCACCTCCAGAATACTAATCAACTCTGAATATAGAGTGAACCATACTTTTTTAACTGTATTGTTATTGTTTTGTTTTGTTTGTACTTTCTTTTGCAACATGACTAATATGGAAAAACAATAATGGTTTGTAAGGACTTTCAGGTGTTTCTGTGATTTTAGCTTGGCCCTTACCCAGTCTGATCTCCACTGCAAGTGTTAAAACAGATGAGCACTAAGAACTAGCAAGAGTTGAGTTCTCACCTCACCTTACCCTTCTTATTTAGACCCACTACCCCCATCCCCACCTGGCTTGTTAACACCTCTGGAGTGGCTTGAATCCTCCTTGAAAGGAAGGTATAAAAGGAAGCTTTGGAGCTGATTTCAGTCATTATCCCTCTAGACTACTGCAGTACAGACGGACTTTCTATTTTCTCTCTCTACACATGGACAAAGTTGTAGCTTCCCAAATGGAAGGAGAAAACAAGGCCCTACATTCCAGAGACAGCTATACCTCCTCCCCAGAGGATCTGTCTGTGGATTCCAACAGCTCTGAGAAGCAGATTGAAAATAAGGAGAAGGAACCAGATCATGGAGATCCCTGGGGACTCAGCCTGAAGGACACCAGCACACCAACAGTCACCGATCTCTGGCCAGAATTTAGGTATGGAAAGACTCTTCGTTTCTCTCGACTCTTTGAGAACAAGACGACACCAACCATGTGGCAGGAGGTTAGAAGGAGGCTAAGAAAGAGGAAAAAACAGAAGGCACAGTGTCCCCCAGATCCTACCCTGGGGGGCCCCCAGAAAGTTAGATCACCAGGCCCAGAGGAATGCCTAACAGATGATGAGATAAAAATGATGGCTCCAGTAGCCCCCCAGCCTGTCTCTCAATTGTCTGACTGTTCCCAGGACCCTCACTCAGAGGAAGTAGCCCTATGGCGGTATGGCCCTGCCAAACTTTGGTATGACATGCTGGGGGTCCCTCCCCATGGGAGAGGTTTTGATTATGGATTTCAATTTCAAGAAAAGTCACCAGAAGAAGAGGAGACAACCCAAACAGACCACCCCTTGCTGAAGGATGAAAACTTTCTGATGGTCACTCAGAAGAACTGGGAAGATGACATAATTTGGGATAACAGAGACTTCCAAAATTACGTTCCTGATGCCCAAAAAGTCTCTCTGGCAGGATGGATTCCCTCTGAGAATACCAAATCATTCAAAATCTGTGACCCTTCTCAGCCGGGTGGGTCCATTTTTGTCCCTGAGAGTGAAGCCCTCATCCATAGCCGATGGGAGGACAACATTATTTGGGATGCTCAAGCTATGCCTAAGCCATTGTATCCTCCAGTCCTAACCATTGACCCAGATGATGAGAACCTCCTACTGTTTGATATCGAGGAGCCTGAAGAAGTAGAGTCCCCAGCCCAGAAGCAGCTTTCTGAGAAGAGTCAAATGCTGCAGAGATGTGGCATCAAGGGAGAGGATAAGGCTAAGCAGACTCCAGCCCAGCTGAAAGCCAAGGATCCCTGGAACCTATCCAATGATGAATTTTACTTCCCCCAGCATCATGTTTTCTTTAAGGACCCCATAATTCAGCATTCACTTCCAGCACTGAAGCTACACTCCAGTCTCTTTCCTACCCACATGGGAGCTGAACAACTCTCTCTGCTTCATCGACCACCAGTCAGGTGGCTAGGCAAAGGGCCCCACCCTGTCCATGACTTGACTTGTCACATCCAAAAGAAAGCCCAGGATCGGGAGCAGGAGCTGCAGGCCTCAGGGGGAGGTCACATGTTTTTTATGAGGACAGTTGAGGACTTGAGTGGGCAGGATGGTGATCTCATTCTGGTTGAATGGAGTGAGGAGAATCCTCCATTCTTAAACCAGATTGGAATGGCTTCCCAGATCCAGAACTATTACAAAAGGAAAAAAGGGAAAGACACTGGGCCTCCTGCCTACAAATATGGGAACCTTGTGTTCTGTTCATCCTCACCCTTCCTGGGGCAACTCCATGCAGGACAGTTCTTACAGGCTTTGGAGAACAAACTTTTTCGGGCTCCCATCTACCCACATCAGATGGCAGAGACAGACTTCCTGGTTGTGGTAACCAAAGCAGGCTACTTTCTGAGGGAAGTGAAAGATATATTTACTGCTGGGCAGCAGTGCCCACTGGATGAAGTTCCTGCCCCCAACTCAAAAAAGGCAAAGAATTATATCCATGAATTCCTCCAGGTATTTATATATAGGCAGTTTTGGAAGAGCCCTCACAGGCCTCGGAGAATTCGCATGGAGGAGATCCACAGGGCCTTCCCCAGACTTTCTGAGAGTAGCATTAGAAGGAGGCTCACTAAATGTTCAGATTTCCATCGGACAGGGATCTATTTTAATTGGTGGGTGCTGAAGACTGGATTCCGCCTGCCAAGTGAAGAGGAACTGAGGGATATGGTGACCCCAGAGAAATGTTGTGCTCTGTATAGCATGCAGGCTGCCCAGCAACGCCTGAAGAATGCTGGCTATGGGGAGATATCGCTCCTGAGCACAGAGGAGGCCAGTGATGAAAACGTGTGTCTCAATGATGAGGTCCAGGCTGCTCCATGGAACACAACTCGGGCCTTTCTAGCAGCCACCAAGGGGCAGTGTCTGCTGGAGGTGACAGGAGTGGCTGACCCCACAGGCTGTGGAGAGGGCATCTCCTATGTCAAAGTTGCTTGTAAACCCAAGCAGGGAAACATAACTAGCTTGGATGCAGGGAGAGTGAAGGGTGCTGATGCAGACCTTCGACGTCTCACCTTGAAGGAAGCTCGGAAGTTGCTGAGGAAATCTGGAGTGTCAGAAGAGGAGATCCAGAAACTGTCTCGTTGGGAGGTGGTCGCAGCTGCCCGAGCCCTATCTTCCAAAAAGCTACACTTAGAGACCAAGACCAAAGACCTCACCAGATTTGAACGAGCCCCCCATTCCTCAGGAACAAAGCAGCAGAGACACTACCAGCAAGAGGTACAAAGAATTTTTGACCTCCAGAATAGGGTCCTGGCTTCTACTGAGGTGCTGACCACAGACACAGACAGTAGCAGTTCAGATGAAGAAAATGATCCTGTGACAGAGCAGATGTGTCGTGAAATTGAGGACCTCCTGGAGGGTAAGACCAGCCCTCAAAGGCTACAGAGAGAGAAGGAAAAGCAGGAGCGCCAGGCGCTGCAGCAGCTGATGCTCCAAGACAAAGGCAAGAAAGAGAAGCAGAATGAGGGTTCAGCCACTCTGGTTATCTACCGGACTTACATTGATGAGTCTGGCAAGGAGTATGTGCAGAGTGAGACAGTCCAGGACCCAGCAGTGATTGATGCATACATCTTCGTGAGGAGCACCAAAGATGAGGACTCCATCCAGAAGATCCTTCTGGCAGATGAGCAGAAGCAGCAGGCATTGCGGAAAGAGAAGAAAAAACTCCAAGATAAACTTCGCCGAATTCGCAAAGCAAAGGAAAGGAAGGAGCAGAAGGAAAACCTTTTCCCAAAGAAGCTTCCCAAGCCAGAGGCCCCTAAAGTGAGTCTAATATGTGGTAACTGCGGATCCCGTGGTCACATTAAGACAAACAAGATGTGTCCAAAGTACTGCACACTCAAGAACCTGGCCTCTGGACTCAAGGTTATGACCCAGGAAAAGGAGCTGGCTAAACGACTCCCTCAGGTGTCCCTAATCAAACCCCAAGGAACCAAAATGTTCATGAAAGGAAAGCTATTTGAAACCACGAATGAGGTCCAAAGGGAAGCTTTGAAAGTGAGATTTGAGAAATTGCCCCTACTTGAGAAGAGCCAGTCTGTTCCTCCCAAGAAGAAAAGATCCATGCCCATGACCCAGAAGAGCCAGCCTGGTCCTCCCCAGAAGAGACAATGTGTGCTCCCACCCCAGAAAAGCCAGTCTAACCCTCCCCAGGAGAGAAGATCTAAGCCCATGATCCAGGAGGGATCTGTGCCCATGCACCAGAAGAGCCAGTCTGACCCTCTCCAGGAGAGATCTGTGCCCGTGCACCAGAAAAGCCAGTCTGGCCCTCCCCAGGGGAGATCTGTGCCCATGCACCAGAAAAACCAGTCTGGCTCCCCCCAGGAGAGAAGATCCATGCCCATGACCCAGGAGAGATCTGTGCACAGGCACCAAAAGAGCCAGTCTGGCCCTCCCCAGAAGAGAAGATCCATGACCCTGCCCCAGAAGAGCCAGTCTGACCCTCCCCAGGAGAGATCTGTGCACATGCACCAGAAGAGTCAGTCTGGCCCTCCCCAGGAGAGAAGATCCATGCCCCTGCCCCAGAAGAGCCAGTCTGACCCTCCCCAGGAGAGATCTGTGCACATGCACCAGAAGAGTCAGCCTGGCCCTCCCCAGGAGAAAAGGTCCATACCCATGACCCAGAAGAGCCAGTCTCTTCCTCCCCAGGAGAGATCTGTGCCTATGCACCAGAAAAGCCAGTCTGGCCCTCCCCAGGAGAGAAGATCCATGCCCATAACTCAGAAGAGCCAGTCTGGCCCTCCCCAGGAGAGATCTTTGCTCCTGCCCCAGGAGAACCAGTCTGACCCTCTCCAGAAGAAAAGATCCATGCCCATGACCCAGAAGAGCCAGTCTGGCCCCCCCCAGAAGAGACAGTGTGTACATATGGACCCTAATGAAAGTTTGAGCTGCATCCGGCATCCATGCCAGCCTGCTCTTCCTTGCCCTCCATTCAGGAAAAGTACAAAATCTCATCCAGTACTATCTCCCCAGGTCCCTTGGGAAACGCCTGAGAGGACTTCTGTGAAGCTTATGTCCAAATCCCTTCAGAATACTCTGCCACCTCCAGTTCAGTCAACTCAGAGTGAACCTGAACCTCCCTCAGAAGCCTTGCGTAAAGATTGGAGTCTTGAAAATTGGCTGCAAAATAAATACAGAAGTTTAACAGGACCTTGTCAGAAAGGGCCAGACTTGATGGCCCAGACCCAGAAACCAGTGACCCCTTCACCCAAGGCAGATCCAATTCCTCCACCCCTCCTGTCCCATTCTGCTAAGAAGTTTCAGAATCCCTTAACCTGTTCAAAGTCATGGTTGCATGATTCATCTAGCCAGCAGTGCAAAAGGTCTAGAAATTCTTTATGCCAACCTGGTCAGGAATTGACCCAGGAACCCACAGTTGCTTCCAGATATTTTCATCAGGATAAATTGGATAAATCATTCCAGGGATCCCCATTGGACAAGGACACACAGACAGTCGTCCTACAGAAGTCAGGTGCCGAGGTACCCCAGATTCCTTCTCAGGACCTGGCCCTGAAGCATCAGGGCAGTATTTTGTATGAGGACCTCCAGGTTTCTGACACAGATGAAGAAGAGAAGGAAGAAATAGAGACTAGATGTTAGAAGTGAGCCTGTTTAACAAGCCCCCAACAGTGAGAAATATGCTCACCTTAAAGAACAAAACCTGTTGTGAAATCAGGAAAGCCTTTATTAATCTTTATGTCCATTCCCCCTGAATGGAAGGGTAGCCTCCCCCAGTAAGGCTATAGGAAGACTACAACATGTGCAGGAAGATGGGGCTTCTTATACTGTTTTTTGAACTCTGGATCTCCTGAGACACCATCCCCTGGCCATGTGACTCCATGTTCTCCTCTCTAATAGGCCCTTCACACAGCTCCTTGGGCCGCTGCATCTTAGTTTCTGACCTCTAACCTGTCCATGCTAGGTCACAACCCTGATCACCTAGGAATATGGACATAAGAATGTTACTTCCCACAAAATCCCCCCTCTTTATTAAAATTTCCATTTTCACACCTAAATACAATCAATAAGTACCCCCTCATGTTCTTTCCCCTATGAATTCTTCCCTTCATCTATTCCCCTTTATATGAATATGGGAAGGGAGAAAAGTTGACTGACACATTGACAAATTACAAGGGAGCAGTTCCCTTGTTATAAGTACAGATCCAGAGATTCAAAAGGAAAAGGTAAATCAATGAATTGTCCATTCAGAGCTCATAGAGCAGTCTAGGGGGGAACATTATCTGATGCAGTTTTCTGATCTGGATGTTCAAGCTGTCTTCAGCACAGCATCTGATTCCCTTTATCTTCTTGTAGAAATCCAGATGTTCACTCCTACAAAACAGACCTTGATACAATTTTAGATTACCATTCCTAAGCTGTATACTTTTATCACTCTTAAAAAATCAAAATTGAAACTTTGGCCAATTGTCATGTTTAAGAAATCCACATTAGAACCCAGTATTTATGTTCCACATTAATTCACTATTCATTTCCCCCATCAGGAAGATGAGATTTCACTAAGGAGTCAATACCAGGCTCCAGTACTTAGATAAATACAATAAATAATCATTTTTGACAAAGTATATATCACATAATAAAACAATTCGAACTTTTGGTTATGTGATGCTTCTTTTAAAGCATTTACAGTATAGATAACAAACCATTTTTCTTTTAACATTAACCAACTGAGAAAATAATAACTATGTATGCTAGCTTCACAAGCCCTTGACCTTATTGTCTCCACACCATTACTAAGGATTAATGGACCCTAACTTATTGTTTTTGGTCTAAAGCCCTAAGCCTAATAGCTTAATTTTGAATTTAACTTCAGATGTTCCCCTACCAGAGTTCTATTATTTAATAGATCTGGTATTAAACTTACAAAACTTTTGATTATAAGAATTGCCATTAAGAGTAGGGACATTTTAGGGAAACAACATCTCTCTAACTTCATGTCAATTCCAAGCAGGAGTAGATTGTCAACTGGTATTCAACCAGGCTTAAAGTCTGCCGGATGTCAATGGGGAAACAGAGTCAGGAGAATCCTATCTCAGCCCAAGCTGAACAACCACTCTTCCAACTTTCCTATGAGATCATCTTTTTTGTAGTTCATACCAGCATGTCACAGGCTTACTAGTATCATGGATCAGAGGCTCAGACCGCCTTTCTTGCTAGTCATACCGGAAGTTAGAAGAACAGTCAGTTAATAGTACCATAAAATCTTAAAATAGCAAGCTCCAATAGTCAAGTTTCAGATATGACAATAATTTAACATTGGCCAAGGAACATCTTTTGAAGCAAGTCTTAAGTAGCTTATCTGCCTCTCTGTACATGTTCTAGTTCCTGATTAAATAAAAATCATAAAATCAAATTTACGATTAAAACCTTATTATTGCTCTAATAGAACCCCAAACTAAAGATGTCTCTGATTTAGTCTCAGTAACTTGAGTCAGTCAATAGTATTTGCCCAGTTGGTCTTTGTAACAAGTAGAGACTTTGTTCCAAGTTGGGACCTTTATCCATTACCCGCAAAGAGTTTTAGTCTCATTTGTCTGAAAGGGGCCTGGAAAACCTCACCTTGTCCCACATAACCTGGCTCTCTAGAGGCCCATAGAGGCATATCACTGTGTCCTATCAATCCAGTTCTCCAGGTTACTGGCCACTCCCATGAAGACCATGCCTGGAACCCCTAGACCACCCCAAACTCCTTCCTCAGTCCCTTTGTAAATAAGATAGCAAACTTTGACCTTCTTTAGCTGAATGATAACTTGGATTGAATTCATTTAAACAGGACCCAGCATGTTGTAATCTTTGGGTCCTCAACAATTCCATACCATTACTGTTAACTTTAAACAACATCACATTTATACTTTGGTTTCATCTCTGCCTTATAGCCAGACTCAGAAATAGTCAAGTGGGAAACTTTAAAAGTGGGGAAACTGAACCAGAAGGATCCCATCCCAGGCTGAGGACACAGTTGTCCCCTGAGATTTGTACAATAAATAGTAGGTTTCACTTAATCAAAAATTTTACCAGGACTCACATCTTAAATTTTAAATTTGTCCTAAAAACCAATTACTAGAGATTATTTATCACCTAAACAAATTCGTCGTTCACTTTTTCATTCTTTTTTTAAATTCAAGTCTTCCGGAAATGTTTTATAAGATTGCCTATGTGTAAACTATATTGGATTGCTTGCCTTCTCAGGAAGGGGGGAGGGTGGAATAGAATTTGGAACTCAGAAAAGAATTTTTTAATGTTACAAATTGTTTTAATACATAATTGGGAGAAATATATATCTTAAAAATTATATACAAATATAAATTGAGCACTTAAACTATCACAGGGCCCTGGTAAAGATTAATGTAGAAGAGGATAAACCTACACCAATGACAGTCTCTAATACTAGACAAATCTAGAATAATCCAAGCCCCCAACAAGCCACCTAATACTTCATGGCTCTGGAAGCATGATCCTTTTGTGTAAAGTATTTTAAAGTGTAAATAAAATGTTTCTATTTTTGAAAAAAAAAAAGTTAAAAGTACTTTTCAAATATAGATTGTTACTAAGGACAGCTTCCAGAATGCGTGTAACAGAAGCTTGGGTATTCTTTGGCTGTCACTATGTTGTCTTTCTTGTTTTACATTTAAAAAAAAAATCATATTGTCGTTTTCTTGTCTGTTTTAAGAGGCAACCTCTGGGAAGACAGAGAATGCGCCTTTTCTTTGAGTAGTCAGGCTGTGTATACAAGTGTCTTACACAGCACAATGTGATGAGAGGGAGGATTTTAGAAAAGCAGACATTACATTATAAATTGTGCTTTCTGTGTTTTCCACTAGGTTTCCCCAACACACAATCGTCCTGTGGGGATAGGGGAGCAGAGACAACAGCAGACTCATTCAGTCCTGTCTTCACCTCCCAGAGGAGCAGTCAGCTTAAGGTATGAGTACTGAAGCAGCAGAGAAACAGGTCCAGTACCAAGGGACCAAATCACAATTAGAAATACATCAAAGGAACAGAGAAACAAGCAACAGAATCTTTTTCAAACCTGTCCTGTGGTAGAATGGTATAATTAAAATCCCCTTCCCTTCAGTCCCACTTTTTGCATTCATAAGTCATCTGCCCAGAGTTGTCAATAAGAAGGTGGAGGAGAATGGAAGGTGAAATTTTTAGAATAAATTTGTTTTACAAAGAGACAGAGAAAGGCATTTGTTCTATTTAAGGCTCTATAGTTATATAAGTTCAAGGCACAGATTTTTATTCTAAGCTCTGTTAATTCAGAGTTATCAAAGTTATCAACTTAAAGTCTGGATTTCATTAGATAAGTTTTCTATTAAACAAGATACAAGATTTTCTTAATAAATCAAAGAGGACCTCCCAAAAAAACTTAAAAAAAGAGCTATAACTAAGAATTTTTGTACCCGGGGCAGGGTTTCAAGGGGGCCAGGAAGTACTCTTAGGATCCACTGTGGGGACCTTGGAAGCAACCAGTATCTATTTCAACCAATACAGTTGCAGCCGCACTCAGACACCCTGGACCACTGGGCTCTAAAGTCTTCTTGAGATGGTGTGGTGGTCCTTTATGATCCAGTGCACTGGGCCGCAAAGATTGAGGTGGGTGGGCAGGGATGCTACTGCACAGAGGTGGAGTTGAGCACAGAAATCCAGATAAACAGGTTGAAACCAAGTGGGACCTAGCAGCCCTCCCAAAAAGTACATTAGGGACAAGGTCTGCCCCTTGCAAAAAGTTCAAGTTCAGGAACTAAGGCTGGAGATGGAGAGATGAGCAAACCAAAGAAAATACCAATTATGACAAAGAATTTCTGTAGATACAGAGATGTCAAAAAATCCAACCTAGAAGAGAATAACTATAAAAACCAAAAGCAGAGACTCAAGGGGAAAAAAGTTCATTTTCCACAAGGACTATTCTGAATACCCAAAAGAAGTGAAGCAAAAGATAAGAAATGAAATGAAAGATCTAAAAGAATTAGAAGAGAATAAATAACTTAGAACAAAAAGTGGTAAACCTTACTGAGATAATGGGCTCACAGAAATCATTGACTCTTCTGAAACAGCAGGGAATATGAAAACAAAATAAAAAGACTAAAGAAATAGAACAAAATATATGCTATCTGGTATCAGAAACAACTGACCTGGAAAAATGGTCAAGGAGAATGGTCTTCCTCTCTGAAAAATTATGATTTAAAAACAAAAGGCATGGACACTGTATTTCAAGAAATCATATATAAAAACTACTGAGATCTTTTAAAACCAGAGGGCAAAAGTAGAATGAATTCACTAATATCTCTCTGAAAGAAATCTCAAGAAGAAAAGTCTCATAGACAAAACCCGAAGTCAATGAGATATTTCACATTGTCTTATATTCTTTTCATTCTTTTGGTTCTGTTTTATAATTTCTTGACTTCTCATAAAGTCATTAACTTCCATTTGCTCCATTCTAATTTTTAAGGAATTATGTTCTTCAGTGAGCTTTTGGACTTCTTTTTCCATTTGGCCAATTCTTCTTTTAAAGGCATTCTTCTTCTCATTTTTCTTTTGTCATTTGGGTTAGTCTATTTTTTAAGGTGTTATTTTCTTCAGCATTTAGCAGGCTGTAGACTTCCATTATTTTCTTGCATCACTCTCAGTTCTTTTCCCAATTTTTCTTCCACTTCTCGTACCTGATTTTCAAAATTCTTTTTGAGCTCTTCCCTAGTCTGGGACCAATTCATATTTTTCTTGGAGGCTTTGGATGTAGGAGCTTTGACTTTGTTATCTTTTTCTGGTTATGTGTTTTGATCTTCCTTGTTGACAAAGTAAAATTATATAATCTGATTTTTTTTCCTCTGCACATTTTCTCAACTAATTACTTGACTGTTTAAGTCTTTGTTAAGGTAGGTCTCTGTTTCCAGTGTGGAGGGTGTACTGTCCCAAGTTTCAGGGGTTTTTTGTAGCTATTTTCAGAGATATTTCTCAGGACCTGTAAGTTTTCAGTTCTTCCAAGGCTGTATGGTCCAACGACCTTTCCTGGTCTGTACTCTGGTCTGTGAGTGATCACAAACACTCTTTTTCCCTTGGAACTGTGAGAAAGATTCCTTCTCCACCGCTGCCACAAGCTCTGCCACACCAACACTCTTCCTTCTCCCAGGAATGCCACCCAGGACTGCAACCCAGATCCAAGCAGAGCACAGCAAGAGAATCCTGCCTCAGTGCATGCAGAGAGATCCCTGCAACATCCCTCTGATTAGCTGCTTGATCCCCCCCATCATCTGTAAGCCATGAGCTCCCAAAGCAGCCACTACTGCTGGCTAGGTTTGGACTTTGCCCTTTCTCACCTAGGAAAAGACCTTTCCTACTGACCTTCTAAGTTGTCTTTGGCATTTGTGAGTTGAGAATTCTGGAAACTGGCACAGCTGGCAGTGATTCAGTCCTCTGAGCCTAGCTCTGACCCCTTCTATGCTGCACCCCACTCTGGGCTGCTCTCTTCTCTAAGACTGGTGCAACAGATCTTTCCTGTCAACCTTCCAGGTGGTCTTGGCCTAGAAACTTATTCTACTCTGTCATTTTGTGGGTTCTGCTGCTCTAAAATTTGTTTAGTGATTTTTTGCAGGTATTTGAAGGGTTTGGGAGGAGAGCTCAAGCAAGTCCCTGCTTTTACTCTACCATCTTGGCTCCACACCGAGCTTTGAAGTCAAAGAAAAAACACTGCACACATCCAGAAAAAAACAGTTTAGGTAACAAAGAAACACAGTCAGGATGTCACAGGACCTGGAAATTTCTACTATACAAGAGAAGAAATCTTGGAATACAGTATTCTAAAAGAGCAAAAGCTGTTGTCTTACAAACAGGAATAACTTACCCTGAAGAGTTCAAAATAAGAGTTTTTTAAATTTTATTGATGTTTTGGTTTTTACATTACAAACATTTCCAGTTTACCCCCTCTCTGGGAAAGGTATAACAAAGTAAAACAATAAAACTTAGAACATAATGACATATCTAAAAGGAAATGCAACATTCCACATCTGTAGCAGACACACACACCTTTTTTTAAAAAAAACAATTCTTTAAAAATTGTTCTTGTTAACAGAACAGAAATAATGGAAATCTATTTTCTCTCCCTTCTACTTAATTGGAAGAGAAAAAGAAGAAAAACAAATTCTTCCAGTGGTTGTATACAAAAATGTTTGTTTTATTCTATACCCTATATCTACTCTCTCGGAAGGTGATAAAACCCAAAAAATACAGCACAAAGAGTTAGAGAATTCCATATAAAATAACTACATAATGTTGGTAGTTGTCCATTCTCAAAGAGCACCAAAATGACTTCACTGTGTTGGGGTCAAGGTGCAGTGTGTCTGACAGGCTGATCAGACCAGTAAGAGCATGGAATCTCTACCCAAGATATGCACAAATAATCCATGTGAACATTTGGGGTGGATTCTCTAAATTTTGCATGGCTTGCATTTCTTTGGAGCTACTTCATAGATCACAGCATCTTCTTTAATGCAGGTATGCCATGCTGGACAATCCTTTGTCATCATCTCCCATGTCACTCAGTTTCAAGTTCTTCCAAGAGACCTTGAGAATGCCCTTTTGTCTCTTCTTCTGACCACCATGTGAGTGCTTGCCTTGTGTGAGTTCCCCACAAACTAGTCTTTTAGACAAGCATATTGTTCAGCATTCATACAAAGTGGTCAGCCCATTGGAGTTGCATTTTCTGCAGTAGAGTTTGAATGCTTGACAGTTTAGTTCAAGAAAAGACCTCATTGTCCAGTACCTTTTCCTGCTAGGTGATCCTCAGAATCTTCCTAAGACGATTCAGATGGAAGTGAGTCAGTTTCCTGGCACGGCACTGGGATACTGTCCAGGTTTTACAGGCATACAACAATGAAGACACCACCAAAGTCATCTATTGCATCCCAAGCCATCACCAGTCATCATGACTCTGGAAGTGAGGCCAACAAGTTCATGCAAGTCTACCTTACTACATAATGTATAAAGTACTTGGTACTCTACCTATTGAGAAATACTCAAGAACCATATAAATACAATTCTAAACCACTGTTGGAGGAATAAAAACAGACCTAAGTAATGGGAAAAAATATTGATCTGCTTGTGAAAAAGGTAGCCCAAGTCAATATAATAAAAATGACAATACTTTCTAAGTTTATTTATTCAATGCCGTACCATACTGATCTCAAACTATCAAAAGATTACTTTGTAGAAAAAAATAATAAAAATTAATGGGAAGACAGAATAGGTCAAAATTTCATGGAAAATCATGAAAAAAAATGATAATGAAGGTGATTTGGCAGTGTTAAAGCTCAGTTGTACTAAAAAACAGTAATTCTTAAAACAGTTTGATAACAGTTTAAAATATAGATCAAACAGTAGAATAGATAAGGCACACAACATACAGAAGCAATCAAACCTCATAACCTAGTATTCAGCAGCTACTGGGACAAGGACTTACTGTTTAATAAAACCTTCTGCGAAAATAGAACTAGTATAAAAGAAATTTGGACCAACACTTCATACATTACACCACGGTGAGCTTCAAATAGATACTTGACCTAAATATAAAACGTCTCATCATAAACCAAATTAGAGAAAAATGGAAAAATACTTGCTACATCTCTGAAAAGAAGGAAAATTTATGACCAAACAAGGAATAGAGAGGATCACAGAAAATAAGGTAGATAATTTGATTATATGAAATTTAAAACATTTTACACAAATTCAATAGTCATTATCAAATGGAAAATTATTAATTGGGGAAAAATTTTTGCAGCAAGTTTCTCTGATAAAAGTCCTGTTTCCAAGATATGTGAGGAAATATTTCAAATTTATAAGAGTAAAAGTCATTCCCCAGTTGATAAATGGGCTAAGGATATGAACCAGAAATCTCAAGGAAAGAAACTCAGACTATTTATAGACATATAAAAAAATACTACAAATATTTTTTGGGGACTTTGAATTAAAACACTCCTGAGATTATATCTTACACCCAATAGATTAGCAAAGATGACAAAAAAGAAAAATGGTAAATGGAAGAGACTGTGGGAGAATAAGCACATTGGTGCAGTATTATTGAACCTGTGAATGAGTACAACCATGCTGTAATTTGTGATTGTTCACTCATTTTTCAGTCATGTCTGACTCTTCCTGACCCCATTTGGGGTTTTCTTGGCAAAAATGCTAGAGTGATTTGTCATTTCCTTCTCCAGCTCATTTTACTGATGCATCAGGCTACGTGACTTGCCCAGGGTCACACAGCTAGTAAATGTTGGAGGCAGGATTTAAACTCAGAAAGATGCATTTTCCTGACTCCAAATTCAGTACTCACTGTGCCACCTAGCTACTCCACAACCATTCTGTAAAGCAACTTAGAATTATACACACAAAAAAATTACTAAATGGTACTTGTCTTTTGACCTAGCTATACCACTGCTAGAAAGAAGTGAAGGAAGAAAAAAGTTTCTATATGTACAAAATTAGTTTTAGCTGCACTTTTTGTGATTTACAAAAAAGCAGAAACTTAAAAGAATACCTGCCAGTTAAGGAACAGCTGCATAAGTCATGGAACATGAATGTCATGGAGTACTATTGTGTTGTGAGGAAATACCTTATTTCAAAGAGACATGGAAGAACTTGTATGAACCGATGCAGATCAAAATGAGCAAAACCAGAAGAACAATTTATATTATAACATCATTATTTTTAAAAGAGTTTTGAAGACTGTTATAAATCAATTAGTGAAATGAGCAGAACAAGACAAACAACTTGGAAAGCTGTACGCGTTATGATCACTCAAATGACTAGCTATGATTCCAGAGAACCAGTGATAAAAATGAAATGGTTGAATATTTGCAAGTATATAAAATACCCAGATTGACAGAATAATAAACAGAGAACTTAAACAACCCAATTTCAAGCCATATGTGGATTCCCAAAGAAAAAACTTCAGAACCAGATTAAATTCTACAAAGCATTCAAAGAATAATTGATTCTAATATTATATAGTTTTCAAAAAATAACAGAAGATAATGCCTTTTATAACATAGATATAGTCTTCAGTCATAAACCAACAGACAACATAGAAAATATAGTTCAATATGTCTAATGAACATTAATGCCAAATATTTTAGCAAAGAGGCTAAAACAATATATCACAAAGATTTTATACTGTGATTAGGTTTATGCTAGGAATGCAGAGTTAGTTTAATATTAAGAAAACTCTAAACTTCATTTCCCATATTAATAATAAAATGAAGAATAATCACATCAATAGATGCAGAAAAGGCTTTGGACAAAATACATCTATTTCTGTTACAAAACACTAAGAAAAATGGGAATTAATGGAGCCTTCATCAAAATGTTAACTAGTATACTATATATCTAAGATGTAGAACTACCGTTATATGTAATGGGGATAAACTAGAATCCTTTCCAATAAAATCAGGTACAAAAGGATGCCCACTATAATCACTTCTATTTGACATAATACTAGAATTGCTGGCTATAGCAATAAAAAAAAAATCAAGGGAATAAGTATAGATAAAGAAGAGGCAAGATTACTAATTTTTCAAAAGCAATGATAGTATCCTTAAATCTAGTCAGCTAAAAATTTATTGAAACAATACCTTCAGCAAACTTACAGGCTATAAAATAAATCCACACAAATCATCAGCATTTCCATAGAATACCAATAAGAGCCAGTATGAATATAAATCTATAAAGGGAAAAAAATGGACCTTTAATGGAATGTAGCACTTTTGTGTATTTCTCATGAAAAGACTAGAGCTGAGAAATGATCTGGGTGTACTCAGCCTCCCACTAGGCATTTTCTCAGCATTTCATTCCCCACCCTTACCACCACTTCCAGCACTTTACACCCACCAAGGAAACATGGCACTCTTGCTATGACCTCCTCATGAAGGGTCAGTACCCAGACTCCAGTTTTGCAGGTTTCATCCATCATGTGCCTTAAATGATTGATTTGATAGGAACTCAAGGAATACGGTCTGTCAGATTTGTATCCTCTAGTATCATCTCACTAAAATCTTTGAAATGTAAACACTAGATGGAGTCAAAGAAACATAGAAAGGCAAATTTATTTAAGCAGTTGGAAGGAACTCTATGATGATGTAGTGCTAACATTCTAATAGAGGGAGAAGTTACAAGTGTCTTTTCAAAACACAGTTCCAAAAGGGCATTGAAGAAAAGAAATAAGGCATAATCTAAGGTGATGCCCATTATTTGGTTAAAGGCTAAACAAATTGTAATATATGAACGCAATGGAATATTATTATACCACAAGAAATTATAAAAGAGAGGATTTCAGAGAATCCTGCGATTTATGAACTGATGCATGATGAAGCGAGCAGAACCAGGAGAACAGTTTATGCAATGACAACAATATTGTAAAGAAAATCTCCTCTGAAAGATTTAAGCCCTCTGATCAAACCAACCATGTCTTTAGAGAATATATGATGATGTCTGCTACCCACCTCCTGAAAGGAAAGCAATACTCCCAAAGTAAAACAAGAGACATACTTTTAGACATGGCTATTATGTAGATTTATTTGCTTTGCCAATGCTTATTTGTTACAAGGGATTTTTTCCTCCCTCTGTTTTTCTTTTTTGAACAAGTATTTTATTTTTCCCACTTACCTGTAAAGACAATTTTTAACATTCATTTTTTATAAGATTTTGAGTTTTAAATTTTTCTCCTTTCTTCCTCTCTAAGAAGGTAAGCAGTTTGATACAGGTTATATATGTGTAATCATCTAAAACATATTTTCATCATTATCTTGTTGTAAAAAAGAAACAAAACAAAAGGAAAAAAAATACAAAACAACATGAAAAAATATGCTTTGATCTGTATTCAGACTCCATAGTTCTTTCTCTGGATGCAGATAGCATTTTCCATCATGTGTCTTTTGGAATTGTATTACTAAAAAGAGCTAAGTCCATCATAGTTGATTGTCTCACAGTGTTGTTACTGTGTACAATATTCTCCTCTTTCTACTCCTTTCACTCTGCCTCAGTTCATATAAGTTTCCAGGTTTTTCTGAAGTCCTCCATCATTTCTTCTAACACAATAATATCATATTACATTTACAGCTTGTTCAGCTATTCCCCAATTGACAGACATCCTCTCAGTTTCCAATTCTTTTGTCACCACCAAAAGACCTGCTATAAATATTTTTGTACATATAGATCCTTTTCCCTTTCCCTCTATTTTTATTTGTGGATAAGGAGGGGAAGAGTGATAGCAATGCCAAAAGGTTCATTAAAACATTTTTAAATTCATAGATGAGAACAGAAAGAAGTTCAGAAATGAATACAAAAAAGCAGGATAGTCTTGAAATGACCTTGTGGAATTTATTATTTACTTTTTATAAAGCAAATAGTATGAAATAAAGACTCAGTTTCACAACTGATTCTTCTGTTGTTGTTCTTCTGTATACATGGAAATCCTTTTTTTTTGTTGTTTAAATTTAGAAGAAAAAAGGAAACCTCAAGAGGTAACATTGTTTTATGAAAAATTTAAGCACTTTTTAATTAAAAAAAACTTTCATGAAGAAATCATAGAGTTAGAACTGTAAAGTAACTTAGACACCATCTAGCCCAACAACACCCTCTTATTACAGATAGTGAAACCAAAGCCTAGGGGTACAAATGAATTATCCGATGTCATATGGATAGGAAATAGCTGAGGTAGGATTCAAACTCATGTCCTCTGACTCCAAAACCAATGTTCTTATGTTTAGTGGAGTTCCATCTCCCAGAAATAGGGAGATTAAAATTTAAGAGGTACTGTAAAGTATCCAGTTATCTAAGCCTAACCATTATAATTCAATACCATTCCCAAAATTTAATAATCACTTGAAATCTCAGATAGAACTCCATTTCTTCATGTAGTTACTGGGTTTTTTTTTCCTGCTTTTAGGAGACTAATGTATCTCCAATAACTAGCACAGTACATAATAAGTACTTCATAAATTCTTCCTAATAAATTGAATGATAATAACTAACAGTGCTATACAGATTCAAGGTTTGTAAAGCACTTCACATGATTTGTCTCATTCCATCCTCATGATAACCCTGTGAAGTAGGCACTACAGTTATTCTTGTCCCTATTGTATCTGTGAGGAAATTGACTTGGGCAAATTAAGGAACTTGCCCTTGGTTACACAACAGTGAGAAGTTCTCCTAACTTCAAGACCAGATCCCTCTATCTACCATGCCACACCATCTCTACCAATGTGTACCAAGGTTCAGGAAACCAGGAGAAAGTCCAGGAACCCCATTGATAAGATGCCTCTTTTGTCTTACAGAAAGCCACGGGGGGAGGGCAAAAAGTGCCGGAAGGTTTATGGCATGGAGAATCGAGACATGTGGTGTACTGCCTGCCGTTGGAAGAAGGCCTGCCAAAGGTTCATTGACTGAAGAGTGGAAGCCTCAAATGTGTGGGGTGTGGATGCCCAAGAGCCTGCCTACAGCTGCCCTTGACACTCTTTCTGCCCTCTCCTTCCACTCCTGGTTTTGAAAAGAGCTTTGTGCATTAACCACAAAAATGCATTCATAGCCAAGGTGAAGCCCTTGGAGAAACCTGTGTGTGGAGGAACAGCAAAAAAAAATTTTAAAGTAGCTAGCATCACCAACCAGTATCCAACCTGGAAGCAGCTATAACTTTTTTTTAAGTTAAAAAAAAAAGTTAATCTTTTGCTCTGTGACTTCCTCACCGCCCCAGCCCCAGTAGATCTTGTAACCGTACTGTGAACTTCTGTAGCAGTTAAAACAACAAACCCTTCTTTCCCTAGAATGGAGGTATCTTTTGCTATATTTTCTGACTAACATACCTTCCAAGATTTTTTTCTGACACTTTAAGAAACAACCCACCACATAAGCTACAGTTTATTCAACAGCATTTGTACAAAGAATGGACTCTACTTCATAATTCCTAATATGAACAATCTGGCTTTTCTTTCCCATTTGACTCCTTGGAGCCTTGGGTACCCTGCTGTGCTATAGAGACAAACAGCACTCATGATTTCTTTTCCATTTGGGGTATTCTTTTTTCAAAAAAATGGCCACACACCAGAAGTCCTGTGGGAACTATTACCCTGTAAGCCCCTGGGACCTTTAAGAACACAAAAAGATAACAAACGATGGAAATCACCAGCAAACTTCAGCCACGAGCTGAGATCAGGAAATCCAATTGTCATCATTGGGAAACATCTGGGAGCTTCACTTGATTTCCCAAGAAGCTTTTTTCTAATTGCTTGGCTTTCTATGATGTAGTGGCCATGCCATGAGAGGCAGCATCCTGCTTCTCTCCATCTTATTGCAATTCCATCAAGAACTGGTCCATGTAGCCATCTGGGTAACCCTTAATCCTTTTTTTCAGGGATGTGATCCAAACCAGCAGCTCAGCTCTGTTTACTATTATTGCTTGTTTGTGAGACTGTTGCCAGCTTAATGGGTCACTAGTCCTTTCCACAAAAAAGAAACAGAGAATTCTATAACTAACTGTTTTCAGAAAAGGTCTAAAACTCAGAAATGTCCTATACAGATGAACCTGTGAGGTTGGCTTTGAATGCAGAACAGAGTCTACATAGTCTCATCCATTCTAAAAAGTCTTTTTGAGTTAGAAAACCAATTCCTATTTTGAGTGCACTTTTATAGATTTTTATGCTTTTGCATGTCTGGTATATGGGTTAATGAATACTATAGGTCTCTGTAGGGGTTAATGTAAGATAAAGATCTTTATTTTTTATCATTTGAAAAATTTGGGGCTATTTATTGATAAATTATCTGAGTGGAGAAAATAGAAAGAAAAAAAGGAAAATGCCATGTTGGATGTATACAAAGTGTAGTTATAGGAATATCTCTGTTTAGTAGGGTCAAGGTTTAAAATAAGTGGGATGTACAGGATCTAAGGCCTTAGTTTAAAAAAAAAATTAATTTGGGAGCTAGGCCCATCCCTACAAATAAATTAATTTTACATTCAGTCTAAAACCTTTTGCCCTACCAAACCTTTTGCCTCTCCTACCCCTGTGCAAAGAATAGCACCTTAGAAGATGGATTGTTTAGAACTCGAAAATTAGCATCAACTATAGGAATGTTAAGTAAAATTGCACAAAGGAAAGGTGTTACTATGTTTAGAAATTGCACACATATACACATTTCTAAACTGAAATCTTATTATACCTGATTTTCCATTTTTATATTTAAAAAAAGGGAAGTACAGGTAGATTGCACAGTGCAATATACTGGCCCCCATTATTTATGCTTACTTTTTGTCAAATTTTTGTTTCAAATCCCTCATAGAGAGAATCATAGACCTTTGTCTCTTATGAGTTAGTGCTAATGGGTTAGTCTGACTTAATCATTTCTTTTTAGTCAGTTCTACTGATACTTCTTTAAAACCCTTTAGCTCCAGATACCAGAAAATAGCATTTGCACAACCTCACTCAACATAATTCTTGGGGGGAAAAAAAAGTATTTTCTAGTACTTGCTATACAGTATGGCATTCCCTTGGTCAGCCATGAAAACAGTCTTTGAAAACTTCCATCATCTTCTCACACATTTATTTGCCTCTATTCTCATCGCCCCGTCAAAAAACAAGACTCTTCCTTCCCTCTCATGTCATTGTGCCTGTCATACAACTGTCTTCTAACCAAGATGACATCACTCACTCAGTAGGACGGTTCTATGTATGGTTAGGAGTTTGTTCTGGTTTCTCTTATGACTGGCAGCATGATCAGCATCTAATATGTGAAGCTTCTTGGCCTATTTACATATAGAGTCTATTCCTTGATTTTGTTTTGTCTGATTTATTAGCCGATAATGAAGAACTGAATTCTCCACATTCCTTGAGAATTAGATGTAGGGATGGGATCTGCATGGTATCAGTTTCTGTGGTTATTGTGCTGGGCCTCAACTCTCCACCCACTCCCAGGAGATATTCTAGTGTGGTATGATGTTCTCCAGAAGTACTCCAACCTTCACTCCCTAATTCAGAATCAGTACAACTGTAATGAGAGGCCTATGCAGCCTAGCCATTGACTTCCCTAGGCGTCTATACAAATCACCCCTTTGGTTTAAAGCAAGAGTTCCTAATGATTTTGGGGGTCATAGACTCTTGGCAGCCTGGCTAACCCTATAGACCCCTTCTCAGAACCCTTTCTCTTAATAGAAATGGTTACAAAGAAAATTATTATACTGAAATACAATTATCAAAACACTCTTTAAAATACAAGTTTATAGACCCCAGGTTAAGAACTCCTGGTTTAAAGCCGTCATTGTTTATGCTGAGTCACCAAATCAGCCAGGGATGTGCAATGCAAAACATCAGAGATGTTAATCTCACTGGTTTCCAGACAGCAGGTTTTTATCAGACACCAGACTATGTTCCAAAGCCAGGTGTACACATCCTTGGCTTTGCTTTCATAATACATGCTTGAATTAGCCTAGTGAACAACTCAGGCCCCGTACTTTGACATTTGAGGTAGCTGGGAAGTTTTCCCTGCATTACCTAGGAGAAAGGGAATTGGGACTTCTTAAATATAAACCTAAGAAAAATTGTCATTGTTGTTTAATCCAAAAAACAGCTCCAAACTAAAAAAGCAAAAATTCTTTTATCTATTTTAAAGAAGTAGGGTAATTTGGTTGTAACTATTTATCTCAAGTGCCAAATTCACACATTCATTTTATAATATTACATTGGGCAGCATATTATCTTAATTCTTCATTTAGTGGTTGGAGGAGGAGGAAGGAAAATTAGAAGTAGCTGACTTCGTTCTGAAGGCTCCAATTACCCTCTTCCTACTTACATAAATGCCTCATGCAACAACACACTGGAGCTCTACCCCCTTAGAGTGACAAGAATATGAATTAAGGTCCAAAATTATTTCTAAAAGTATCTTTGTGATCATCATTTAATTATTTTTCACAAAGTTTCCTATCTTCTCTATAGAGGACATTTCTTTACAGCCAAAACTGTATTCCCCAAATATCTGAAAAGAAAATGGTATCCTACCTGTACTGTAGTCATCATGGCCCCTTCTTGAATCAGGCATCATTTATCTTAATAATTCTTATAAAATGCTTTTGCCAAAGCCCCTCCGTGCTTTCCAGTAGAGATGTACCAAACTTCCTTGAAAGGGGAACTTAAAAAGTAGGTAAGAGAGTTTTTGCATTGGGGATCTGGGTGGGAAGTAGGAGAAGAGCCCTTCTAGCGGCATAGGCAAGAGTTTATCTACCTGGCACAGATTTGAGTAGTGCTATGAACAAGCTGAATTTAGGGACTTGCCCTTCCACCTCAGATCATGACACTATCATGGCTCTCTGAAAAGAAAGCAGACCGCAGATTCATCTAGGGAAGAGGGAAAGGCCCTAAAAAACAAAAGCTTCCATTGCCTGGGTGGGAAGGACACCTCTCATCCTAAAGCAAAAAACAGCATGGACACTTCCACCCCATCATCCCATACTTTTTGGCCCTTTTTTCTCCTCTTGCTTGGAGTACCCGGGGCAGTCACAAGCAATGAATTCGCTCATCCAGCATACTTTGTGCTCCACAGCATATTTTTGTCCATAAACTGTGACCTGGGAGGCACAGACAGAGATAAATGCTGTGCTGAGGTGCCACTTTTATTAAAAAATTGCCTTTCTGGTCATAACTGTTATCTGCAAATGAAACTTTTCAGCTGAGTGATGCAGTTGTTATAGGCCTTTGACTTTTCCATGAAATTTTAGCAGAAGGATTCATTTGCATGGTAGAAATGAGTTCTGAAAATGGAGTCTAACCTATGAACTTTAAAGTTGATAATTAAATATAAGTGGACTCTTATCTTTTACTTCATTCTAAGCTACACTGGAAAGCAGCTCTCAGTTCTAAATCCAGATTCAGTGCTGCAAACGCTTTTAATTTTTTTTTTTTCCTCTGGAAGGTTTCCATAGAAAGGGAAAAATGCAGCATTCATCTAGCCTGAGAAGTGACTAAAATTGTATATAATAATAGCTCGCTTTTAGACAGTGCTTTGCCATTTACAAAGCACTTTACACACAGTCTCATTTAATCCTGTGAGGGCAGTAGGGCCAGTGTTATTAACCCTCCCCTCCCTTTTAATATAAAATAGGATACCTTGATAATAGTTGTGAAATAATGTAAATAATACTCATTTCCTCAGGGAAAATTAAAGGGCAGAACATTTGTAAATTAGGTCTGGTGGACCCTAACAGGAGTAAGAGTTTTAATATGTATTTTTAGTGTTTTTTTCTAGTCAAAGCTATGTAGCAAAATGAAGATGATGTCCGAATTTGGAGAGAAACACACTACTGGGAGGCCACTGTCTTAGGTAGCATGCAACGCCTCCCCTGCCATGTTTGTCTCCCTTAAGGAATAGGTATATATTTATAGCTGATCTGAAGTTCTAAAGTTGGAATTTGAACCCCAAACAGATATTACCTGTGGCTTCTTCAGCCCTGCAGGTGTTTGTTGACTTTGTATAAAGCTTTTCTGAATGTACTTATAAACACGAAGTTGTGTCATCTCCTTCTACAATCCCTCAGTTAAATAGCTATATTATGTAAGTGGAAATCTGTACACGGAAGCAGTCTTAAAAGTGTTTTGCACTCCATAGCATGTTGTAGTGCAAACTTAGAAGTACCTTCCAGAAAGGTGTACTGCTTTCTTCCAGATACTGTCAAATTAGATCGATCTTCCTGTCTTCTGTAGCGCTGACCCAAGTGGAAGCCGGGTAGAATTCATGAATTTAAATGAGAGTCAAAGCAGGGTAGGATTCATGAATACAAATGTGACTGTGGAGCATATTATACTGCTCTGAGTGCACAGGTCTACTAGAAATTCTTTTCCCTAAGAAAACAACTACCACAGCTGCACATAACCAACTCTCCACCTCCCTCAAACCTACAGCATTTCTCCTTATTAGAACATCTTGGTAGAGTTCTTTTGCATCTCAGTTTGCTAGTTCAGAAAGCCTACAAGTAGTATTGAATCATTTAGGTACCATTATTAACACTGACTCTCACCCTGATAGCTTATGGAAATAAAAGTTATTCTCTAGACTAATGGGTTTTCTATGTGTAGATATCAACCCTGCATTGAAACTCCCGGGAAGCAGAAATAAAAGATTTTCCCAGGCTTGTGTTTGTCATAGAAATGGTAATCAAAGGAGGCATTACTCTTCTGATCATTTCTTGTATATAGTCAGGGGGGGTTTTTTTGGTTGGTTTGGTTTGTTTTGCACGACAATCTCATTCTTTGTAACTTTGCTGTTAGTCTGGGATTCAGAACAATATTTTGTCATACCAGTACGTAAATTTAAATAACACTAAAATTAGCTTAATTTGTTGGTTTTTTTTTTTGAAAAAAGCCCTGTTTAAAAATATCCATCCTTCTAAGAAGCAAGAGATTCTGCTAATAAACTCTGGTGCTTAACCTCTCAAGGGGACCAAAAACATTTTTCAAGATGCTCCATGCTTTGTCAGCACAGGCTGCGTCATCATTGATCAGAGAAGACGTTATTCATCCCCATGAAGCACATCTAGGGCAGTGTTTCTATCAGGCAAGAAGGAGGAGGAACAGCCTTTAGTGCTAATAATGCAACTCATTCCCTAAAAAAAGGGCTTCACCATTTTGGGCTAGTGACTGGTCTTTCACTAGGTCTCTTATCTCACTGCAGCAAAGACAGGAACAGGCCAAACTGAAGACATACAACTAAGAGAATCCCCATGTTTATAGCTCTTCTTTTCCATTACCATTACCAGGACCTATGTAATGAAAAAGACATACTAAAAGATATTTCCTGTGCCATTTTAAACTAACAACTTTAACAGAGGTATTTTTAATGGGGCAGGTGTTTACATGTTTGAGATGCTCAATATAAAGTTACTAGCTGTCAGTCCTAAAAATGAGCTTACTCTATGGGAATTGTGAAATTGTATGTAATGTGAGAAATCAGTCAACATTGGGTGAGATGAGATTTTTTTTTTTAAATCTCTCTATAGGCCCAAAGATATAATTCTTGGGAAATCATCAAGATTGGGGGCTCTTTGATTCCCAGAATTAATTATAATCTCTTTTAGTGAGGTCTCTAATAAGCCAAATGTTTAATTTTTCAATGTGAGAAATATACTTATAAGGGATCACAGGTTATAAGGAAGTGACTGTGTTCTCAAGAGTCAAGTAGTTAATGCAAATTTTTTTTAATTAAAAGTAAGGTTGATATACTAGAGGTTTTCATTCCTGCCTAAATATTTTTTGGCTTTATTTAAACTAAACTGTGGTGTCTATACACATTGGTCAGGTTTATTCCCAGATGCTTCAGATGTATGTCACCTAGGTTTTCAGGGGGAAAAATAATAACTGGCCTAATATTAAGTTTATGGGGCAGTTAGGTAGTGCAGTCGATAGAGTTCCAGACCTGAAGTCAGGAAGGCTCATCTTCCTAATTTAAAATCTGACCTTAGACACATTTATATTACCCTGGGCAAGTCACTTAGCCCTGTTTGCCTCAGTTTCTTCATCTGTAAAATGAGCTGGAGAAGGAAATGGTAAATCACTCCAGTATGTTTGCCAAGAAAACTTCAAATGGGGTCACAAGGGGTTAGTCATGGCTAAAACAACTAAACAGCCTTAGGTATGGACAGGAATGAAGAAGGTAGATGCACGTTCAATGGTCTACTTCCTTTGAGATAACAGAAAGACAGGCAACCATTTAGCCTTAAAAACCTGAAAGTCTGAGGGATCATGGCTGGATCCTGAGATTTAGAGCTGCAAGTGACATAATTCATTTAGGAAACTGAGGCCCAGACATGAAGTGACTTGTTTGGGGTCACAGAGGTGGTCAGTGACAGCCAGGATTCAGTCTCAGACCGTGTGACTCCAATGCTCTTTCTACAAAACCAAGCTGAATCCAGGAAAACTTTGTATGTACATAGCCCCTAGATCTTGGTGATATGGAGGTCAAGTTCCCAACCAATTTTTATTAATTTTTTTAAACCAAAAATATTTGTTTCACCTAAAGGTAGACTGAGCCTTATTGAAGGTATATAAAGTATACTCTATAATCAGAGCCAGCATTGTATCATGTCTCCTTTAGTCTCTCCATCTCATGTGTTAGAATTCTATGGAGAGGCTGAAAACTTTAGCTGTTTAGTGAAGGGAGAAGTCACTGAGGTCATATCTCACCAGAAATTATTTTTTACTAAAGACAAATTCAGAAATGTGATCTCCTCGGACTTCTGTCTAAACGAAAGTCATCAAGGCATGATCAAAGTTAGCTTTCCTGCTGGTTATGGAGTACCCAGTAGCACTGAAAAAAACTGCAATTGTAAGCTTTCTTACTGACATTACTACCGCAACCACTGTGACAAGAAAGGGGTAGCCCAGGAGAGCTACTGCCCCTTGAGAGCAGGCAGCAAGGGAGTCCTCTGCAATTATCGAAAGATAACACACTTTGTTTTCTAATGCCAAAGCCCTTTGCCATTCTCTCTGCACTTCTCCATGTTCCTTCCATCTCCCCACAAAAGTTTTCACTATGAAACCACTATTCTTATCTGACCTAACAAAATTCTTGTCACCTCACTACAAAACCATTCATTTTTTGTATAATCTGGAGCTTCCCCTGGATCTCCAAAGGAGGCTCTGTGCAAATTAAAAAAACAAATACGTATATAAGCTTCTCTAAGGGCAGTTGGGGAATTAGCCATGGCTATATCTTGGAAGAGATTAGCTCAAAGACTTCATTCATTTGGATAGCTAACCTAAATAATTTTTAAACCCTATGTTAAAACTGAGTGCTGTTCATTTTAAAAGACAGTATGATTTTGAAGTCATTACTAAGCACTTGAAATTAAGTTCTGAAGTAGTCCCTGAAAGTTAAATTCAGAAAGATTAAGACCTGCTCCATGTCGGAGTCAGTTCTGGGGTATAGCCAATGGATTATGGTCTAAACTGATCAGAGAAACCTGTTCAGGAACATTCGTCATCCCAAAGCCAACCCAGATGCTGAGATGAACCCGGGGATCAGCCTCAGAACTGATTCAGATTACAAGAAGAAGGAAACAATTCTCAGAACTGAGGATAATGCAAAAATTAATTAGTAGAGCAGGGGTGTGATAGAGCCAAGTTGAACCAGCTCATGAAAACTGATTTTTAAATTTTCAGTGTGATACTGACAAACACTGCAAGTTAGAGCCTGATTTTTTGTTTTGTTGTCATCTAAACTTAAGAACATGATAAAGAAACTGTTAATAATGATGATTAAACTTAGACTTGTGTCATATGTACATTTTTTACAGCCAGCTATTAAAACATTTACCAGTTTACTCCTGTCATAGGGTCACTATAGAATGGAGAAGGTGCCCAGGGTTTACTTGTCATCTGGACTCAAACCCTGAGGCAAGCTTGAATAAAGACTGATTTCAGATTGGAAAGTTAAGGTTTACCAAACGTCTCGCTTAGACAATTTTCCAGTACTTCTTCAAAAGGAGCATGTAGGTCACTTTTTGCTATGAGAGTTATCAGATACCTATACTTCGTACACTAGAATTTTATCTTCTCAATTTCCAGTACATTCCCTAACTGAAGTATCCTCTTTACCACTGTCAAAAAAAATAGCTCTGAATAACAAGAATTTTACTCTTCAAACAGGCCTATGACAAATAGGAAAGAATAACAAAATAAAACCTGAAAATAAAATATTCTCCCTATTTAGTCTGCACTCTTAACCACATACATACAAGTCTTCAAATGTTGAATGAGTTCACCACCAAATAAGTCCCAAATTGTCAAATAAAAGTCTTTCATACCCAAAAAAAGTTGAATTTCTTCACTTCCAAAAGCTTTACTTTTTATCTGCCATAAGAGTAAATCAGTCCAAAAATTAAAAGTTAACTGAAATTTTAAAGTTGAGGCCAGATTAGAGAAATACAAGATGAAGTAAATGTTAGATGTTCCCTTTATTGGAGTTATTCAAATTCTAGTGTAGTTTAAAAAAAAAATTGAACCATAGTAAATAGCTTACAGAAAAATATGTATTTAATGGGTTTTACTTCAACTTTCTATTTATCAGTCTTGACCTTTAGCATTCTCAGTATCAGATTTTATCAAAAAGCTACCAGAGGCTTCTGGAGACCGTGCATGCTTGTTCCTTACTTTCAAGGAGGTGAATGTAGTACTATAGTGGCTCCTATTATGGGAAATTCATCATAGTTTATTAATTCATATTAGTCTGGTTACATATTCATAAATACACATGTTCCAAAAGTTTCTTCTATGGTAAATTGAATGTTTTAGATATTGCTTTTCAGATGCAAAATGTACAGTATTAAAAGGAAAACTTCTTGGTGTTACACCTCCTTAGGGTGTATCTTTGATGCATATCCTAAAACAGAAGCCCATTTTGCAGCAGTTGCCAACAGCTTTTTGGCTACGTTGGGATTATAAAATTACCTGGACGCATGCATGGAGAAGAGTATTAGTATACATTTGAAAAGTGAATCCTTTTCCATTGATTTGGCATAAACACTGTAACTTTGGAAATCTGAACTTTGCACATGCATGCATGCATACATAAATACACACACACATACACACATGCACAAATGGGAAGCTACAGGCTTTTGAAAGAAGAGAGTTGATTACATTCTGTTGGTTTTTTTTTTTTTAAGCCCTATCAGGTTTAACACCATAGGCATAGTTACTAAGTATGTTTCCAAAGAGTGGTCCCTTTATTAATGCTATCCAAAAATGCTGCACACAGTTCTTAAGTCTAAATATTGCATTGGATTTCCAGCAGCCATTTCTATTTTGTTCAGAAAATTATTGAATAGATATAGCAGCTCAGGGAAAAGGTGAAAAGGTTTAACCATTAAGAGGATATCTTCCTTTCTTTTGATGTCATTTCTGAGGGCTAATTCTTACCTTTTGTTTACATTATCTTTTCTCTATTACTGATTATTTTTTAAAGACAGGACCATCACCACCTTAGAAGTGGTGACTGAGCTAAAGAAAGAAAAGGATCATCCATGACCTAGTTCTTGGCCTCAGTTTCCCTACTTCCTAGCTAATAGGAAATAAAGAGTTTGAAAGGGGTATGTTTTCTTAGCAGCCACTTGAATATCTTCTGTCCTTTGGGTGGGTCAGTCTGATTAACTGAACAGCTTAGCTTACAATGAAATGTTGATGTTTAAGCTATTTGTCAAAAGAATACAAACCATAGTGCCATATTTGTACAGGACAGCAGCAACCCAGCAGTAACTTGCTGCTGCTGCTGCTCTGCAGCTGATTTATGCTTTTGGTTCAAAGGAAGGTCCACTGGGGGATAAACGTCATTGAGGCTGACAAGGCAGGTCCCACACCTGATCATCACCTTCTTTCAGGAAGAAACTTCCATCTGTCTGAACAGCTTAGATGATCAGAGAGCAACTCAGTGAATGCACAACCTGCTTTATTTGCCACAGAAATGTCTGAGCTTTGATAGCTGGCAAAAGCAAGATAATCTTTTCGGATTTAATAACTCATGTTAGTTGCCCACCCCTATTAATATCATGGATGTAGGGAAAAATTAAATGCAGCAATCAGAACCAATGACTTTTATTCCAGAACAAAGAGCTTATGGACCCACACTTAGGAGGACAATTTCATATTTAGTCTCCACTTACTTCAGGGCGTATTCTTAACCTTCTATCACATAGGAAAATGGACTAGCCCTGATTATTTGAATGAGCAATGTCTTCTCCAGTATAATCACTTTAGTATAATCATCATGAAAGAAGGCAGCTGCGATCCCAAAACGTTTTTTGGGGTCTACCTCTACAAGACTACAAATACTTTCTATTCCGTTGGAAATCAAAATATGACATGTTCTGGCTAAACCCACCATGGATTACAACATTGTAGAATAGAGACTGCCCCTGCCCCCTCAATTAGCGGCTTCCTGAATTCGTGTTACAAAATATCCCCTCATATCAACATTATCAAATGATAGGACTTCCTCAAATTCAGAATGAAAAGTGCCACTTTGTAAATCAGACTCCTGTCTGCATCTTGAAACATTCTTTAACTTCTTGAATATTGGTGGTTGTGACTTTAATCAATGTCTGGGTAAGAAAAAGACCTTGTTGGTATATACACAAAATATTTTGTAAACCCCCGTCAGCCATTGTTGGAGAGCTTTAGAGAGACTTAGCAACACAACATGGATTTTAAGGACTAACGTAGGTCAAACTCAAGAGCTCAACACCCTGCAAATATTCCTATTTTGTTGCTTCAATCACTGAAAATACCCTGGACCTAAAATACTATAGGGATTGGGATTATGTTAGCTATTTAAAGTATACTATTCGTTATTAAATGTTTCCTTGCAACAGAAATTCTTGATATGCCCTAACTTTCCTATTTTTCTACATTAAGTGGTCAGGAAATAATCTGCCATTTAGACATATTCTATATTGAGTAACCAGGTCCTGGTGCAGTTTCTAGCATGCTAGCTGTATCAGTAACCCAATAGACTTTATATATGAGCTCAGGATAAGAAGAAATTTGCTAGGTCCCAAAGGGTTCATGAGCACTATCAAATGCAACTACTGAGAAGGAATCAGTAGCATTTTTCCAGTAGGGGTGGGTGGGAGGGCATGATTACTATGGTAAATCTCACCTGCACCCAGCCCATGCTGAGGTTTAGAGAACCTCTGTGCCCAAAAACCAAGCCATCTTTTAGCTAATTTCAAACACCAAATCCAAAACCAACAATATAACAAAATTATTATTTGTTTTAAGAATGGGATAGAACAGGATACATATAGGTAGAAATGCTGGCCAAGAAAGCCTGGGTTTGGAGATGATATCTGTGTAATGGAGAACAAAGAGACAAAAGAGAAAAGGAAAAGTAGCCAATCTTCCTATTATCATTAAAGTGACACTTTCTATTTAATTAGGCAATGATTTTGAAGTTGGATAGTTAGATCAGTGGAAATACAATGTGATGGGGAAACTGATGGTGAAGAACTTACTTACAGAAATCTTTAATATTAGTGAATGAATGTAAACAGTTTCAAGCTATGCATTTTCATACTTTTCATCAAGTAACATGTATTTTGTATGGAGTCCAAGTAAGCTTTTTTCCATAGATGAGTATCATTATTGCAAATGGTACACAAAAACATTGACTTTGCATGTCCTCACCAGGAAGATTAGACACCCATCTATCTAGTTGTTTGTTTTTTTTTGAGTCAATGTGCTTTTTTAAAGTCACAGTGCATTTAACTTTAGACTATCACCTTTGTGTAATATACAAGTCCAACCATTTTAGTGGAGAAATGACAAGTGTTTTCTATTTTACCCATGGAGCAAAATGCTGGCTGAATTAAGTATACCCTTTATTTAACAAGTGTTAAATACTCGGGACTCCAAACTGTATACAGTTTGTAGGTACTTGCATAGGATAGCTGCAATATAAATGCAATAGATGTTTTCTTCCTTGTGGCTTTTTTTTTTTAAATCCAGTTCAGGGGAAGGGGTGCAGGGAGGGTGGCAAATCTGCTCTAAAAGGTTTGGATTATATAATTTCAAAGGAATAACATGGAAATACTTTCTTTAAAGCAAACCATTGATTTTTTTTTTAAGTATGGAGACATTTTCCTTTATTTCAGAATTCTATACAGATCATATGCTCCTTTCCTCATGCAACTTGTACTTGTGCTCCTAGTCTTTTCTCTAACATTTCCCCATTTGCTCCTTTATCAGCACTTGTCTGTGTTGCTTAGTGTGAAAAATATTCTTCTTCGTTTACCCGTTAATAGGACACACAGACTGTTCGATTCCTTTGCAATCCTGACCCTGCTTTGTGTCTAGAAAGAGAGTTTCTCAACCATCTGTGACTGCTGTTTCATTTCACAATTCACTTTTTAAAATATGAGAAAAGAGCTTCCAAACCTGATACTTTGGGTTATACTGGATATATTTGCTATATATTTAGAAGGTATGGGGGGAGGGGTGTTTTTTTATATGATTTTTAGCCAAATTCCAGTGTTCTGATGATTGCTTTTCTGGATATCTAGCTGTAAATAAAGCCTGTAAAGATTCAGGTTAAGAAACCTAAAAATGACTGTTCATCAGCTTTGTGCTAGCTTTTGGCATATTGTACATAGATTAGATAAAAAAAAGTTTAAATGTTAGTGTGTTTTTTTTCTAAATACTGTTACTCTTTTTAAAAAAAAACTATTTTGAATGTTTTGGGGTTTCTTTGTTTTTGTTTTCTTTGCTTTTCATTGTTTTGGACTTTGTGTGTTGGTAAAAATAAATACATGTTTCCTAAAGATTAACACCAGGAGAGAAAAACAACAAATTGGTGCTGTCTGGATCATATAAGAACAATTTTAAATTGAAGGTTTGCGATATAAATCTATCCACAGTGTACACACCAATTAAGCTGCACTTTTCCCAAGAGACCAGCCACAGTCTACCTGAAATGGGCTTTCAGAGGACCATCAAATGTTTACAGTTTCTGTTGCCCATTGAAGTGTAACATGGAGAAATGACTCCCTCCTCATTGTTGCATATTTGATACATTAGGGACATGGGAGCATTCAATTTAAGTAGAAAGAAGAGTTTGTATGAAAACCATTTAGTCAGAGTTCTCTAATCTTTGGGATTTCAGATTTTGTGATGCTTGGATGTACCAATAAACATGCTGTTGCTTCTCTTGTCTAACAACATGTCTCTGGCCTGTGTTTTCCTGTTGATGGTTATACTGAGAGTGCCCCTAGCATCAGTCTGGTCTAGGTCCTGGCCTTTCAGTAAGCCCCTTCTGACCAACTGCAAGGATGTCCACAAGACCAAGAAGCTAAATGCACTTGTATCTGATTCACTATCATGGAGTAAGTCTAACTTTCCCATAATAAAAAAAAAAAATGTGTATCTGCCTCTAGTTGTCAGTTTATTTAAGCAAATAGTAGCCAACTTATGTACAAGAATAGATATAGTGTTTCCCAAAGAAGTAATTGGAGGGTTTCACTTCAATGCTTCCAACAGATCTATGATCTCACCAATGTGGACAGTCCTTCCATTGGTTCAATCATAGAGTCATAGATTTAGAACTAGAAGGAATCTTGGAAGCCGCGGAGTCCAGTCCCCTCATTTACAGATGAAGAAACTGAGCCAAATAGATTATACAGGGTTATAGCTAGTGAGTATATGAGGTGTCCTAAATACTGCACCATGCAGTCTCTCAGTCTCTGTGTGACTCTTGCCTATGTCTGCAGTCCCTTCCAATTCTGATTCTGTTAACCTGGGATGCTCTCTTAAGCCTTCCATGAGGCATCCTAGGCCCTTTCTCTGTCTCTTGATACCATATAGATAGCTGTATAGCTTGTGGAATGACCTGTTCTGTTTTGTTTTCCAGTTATCTAAAATTGCTTTAAACAGTAAAAACCATAAAGAAAAACACAAAGCTCTGTCTCTCACACTGGTATAGCAATCTGTTTTAAACTGTAGACAATCTACGGAAAAAGATCAGATTTTATCTTTCTCTGTACAAAGATACACACTGGGCAATCTCTTACAATATTAACCTTGAAAAGTGCAATTTAGATCTACACTAATGGTAATGAAGAGAAATTTGGGACAAATAAGCAAGAAAACCTCCAAGTTAATAAAGAGAGAAATATACTGCAACCCAACATTTTTAGAAGGTCAATTGTGTTACAGCACTTGACAACTTGTGATGTTGAAAAACAAACCAGAAATAAGAGGTTTTCTTTTGTCTGCTGATGTATCTGAAGATTTACTTATACAATAAACTCTGTTCTCTAGCATTGTTAATTGAGCCATTAACTAGCACTTTCCTCTACATAGAGAACCATAGAATATCTGAGTTGAAAGAGACCCCTGAGATCATAGTCTAGGTCATAACTGGAACATCAATTTCTCCTGCTATATGCCCCACTAATGACTGTGTAATCCTCACCTGAGAGCTCCGGAATAACTCCTGAAGTAGTCCATCCCGCTTTGGAGAAGCTCTTCTTATCGGTAAGTTCTTCAATACAATGAATCCATATCTGCCTCCTGGTATCCTCCATAAGTTATTGGTCCTAGATCTGCCTTTGGGGATAGAGCAGGAAAAAAGTAATCGATCTTTCACATAGCCCTTCAAATGCTGTCATTTGTCATGCTGACAATAGCTATACCCCCATCAGTTCCCTTCTCCTGGCTAAACATCCCCTATTCCTGCAAACAATCCTCATGTGGCTTTTTTTTTCAACTCCTTTACCATTGTTTTCCAGTTTGTCCCTTAAATGTGATGTCCAGAGTACAATATGTGCTTTGTGTTTTAAAAAGCTCTTTTTACATAAACTTTCTCATTTGATATAAAATAGTAGATTGGGACTCTAGCCTCCCTTGTTTTGGAATATTACACTACTGTTGATATAGCTTAAGCTTGCATTCTTTTCTTTTTTTTTTTTTTTGGTATGTCACACTGCTGACTCCTATCAAGCTTAGAATCTACTAAAACAGTCAGGTTTGACATGAACAATCATCTAGTAAAATTAATCAACAGTCATTAATTTTTTAAGCCTCCCAGGCCAAATCTTATACTTGTTCAGCTGACTTTTTGAAGCCAAGTTTAGTACCTTTTATATTTATCCTTATTAAATTTCATCATGTTAGATTTAGCCCCATGATTCTGCCAAAGTTCTTTCTGAATCCTAACTCTGCTCTACAGTGTATTAACTATCTCTACATAATCTTTAAGTCTGACAAATGTTAGCCAAGTTATTGATTTTAAAATGTTGAACAGGAGAGGGACAAGGCCAGAACTCTATTACATTCTACTAGAGGCCCTTCAGGGGGGTTGGTGTTGAAAAAAATTAATATTGCGCTGAATTATTTAATAACCAATATATCTCTGTGATCCATCCATTCCCAAATTTTGACAGACCCCACTTTTGAAGGGCAAGCAGTTTCTGAAGGGCTTGAGCAAGGTAATCGCTGTCAGCCCCCAAGGCATCTGCTCCTTAATCAGCTTGGGCAGCCTCTCCCAAGTGGGGACCTTTCCTGGGCTTTTCTCTCTGTGTTTTGTAAACAGAAGCCAACTTGATCCTCCCCAGGGGACGTGTCCTTTGTCCTTGCTTTTTCTTCATTAAAGTTGGGAGTGACCTGGTCTACAAGAGGAGATGAAGCTGGGAAGGTCCTGACGGGGGTGATTGTGTTCTGCTACCCAAGATTGCTTAGAAGCAATGGTCTCATAAAGCAACTAGCATTCTTGAAGTGTCAGAGAGGAATAAAATCAGCCACATCTGAAGACCAGCCCACTTTCCCTAGCTTCAGATTAATCTTTTCCCTTGAATATTAGTCCTGCGCCCCCCACCCCCCATGAAGTAATTGGGAGAAGCTGAGAACTCAACCCACATCCTCATTAAAATGTCCATCAGTGGAGATTGCCTTGCCTTTGCCAGGGGAGGTCCAAATGATAGATAAGACAATATCAGTCAGAAGACACACCTAGGTTTAAAAGGTCCTGTCCAACCTCCCTCTTTGGTGCAAATAGAGGTAGACCAGAGATCCCTTTGTTAATAAGTTTGGTGCCCTATTAATAAATTATATCTTGGACAGTTGTCTCAGTTTATATTTTTTTTAAATTTCACTCCAGACAGTGTTTGGTCAGCTCCAAGTTCACATAAATATACTATTATCTATTTCATATCTACTAATCTTGTCTACAAGGATAGCATGAAAAGTTTTGCCAAATGTCACACTAAAATCCTATTGTGCTATCTCTGTGACATTCTCCTGATCTATCAGCCTAGTAAGTGTCAAAAGAAAAAAAAGGAAAAGAGGTTAGTCTGGCATTATTCTTACATCACCCATGCTAGCTCAAAATGAATAATGCATGCCTTGGTAAGGACTGGAAAGCTACCCTTTAATTAGGCCTTCCAGGATTTTGCTAAGAATTGAAGCCAAACTCATCAGTTTGAAGAATTCACCCCTTTTGAAAACAAGAAATTTGACTGTCTTCATTACGGTCCCACCTTTTACCTTCTCCATAATTTTTCAAAGATCAGCAACAAATGCGTACCCACACACAATCCTAAAGATTGACTTTGGTTGAGCAGAGTCAATCATGCTAAATGAACCTTGGTCAGCCTATCAGTAAAGATTTAGTAAGTGCCTACTAAGTGTGAGGCTCTGTGTTAAGTGGTGGGGATGCAAAGACAGGTAACAAAAAAGTTTTCAAGGAGCTCACAGTCAAATGAGGGAGATGACATGTAAACAACTTTATACAAAGAGGTTATAAATTGCTAAACTAATAAATTGCACTCTTTTGGGAATTGTAAGCATGGAGATAATAAGACATGAGAGCTGCTGAGGTCACCACGTGAAAGAGGATAGGAATAAAGAGGGCCCAAGACAGAGTCTTTAGGCATGCATACAGTTAAGAGGCATGATATGGAAACTATCCAGTCAAAAAGACTGAGAAGGAGTGATCGGAGAGGGAGGAAGAGGGCCAAACAGTGTCAGGATGGGAAGAATCCATCATGTTTGGCAATAAAGACTTCGTTGGAATTTTTGGAGTTTTAGTTGAGTGATAATATCAGAAACCAGATTGGGAAGAGTTTCAAAATGCGTAACAGGCAAGGAAGTGAAGACAATGGGTACAAACAACTTTTTCAAAGAGTTTGGCAATGAAAGAGAGAGGCAGTACAGAACAATGGGTTCAAAAGTACAAGATGGAGGAATCATGATTTGATAGGTATTGTTTGGAAGGGTACAGTTAGTTGTGGGAAACAAAGGAAAGTTTCATTTCCACAAGATGAAAACTATCAGTGGAGAAAGTTAATCCTTAAACTAGTAGGGTCAGGTGAAGAAGGTAAGAAACTTGTGTGCAGGGTTAACGAGCTGTTTGAGGGAAAGCCTATGAGAAAGGAGAAAATCCAGCTTGCTAATGCCATACAGTGAGCAGGTCAAAAGATTGTGACCTGAAGGAGAATGCATCATCCTCTGATGGGAAGATCTGTCCTACATGAACTTTATAAAATGCCTTCACTTTCATATCTCACGCTCTCTCCCTTTCTGAAGAAGGGTGGAGTTCAGCTTGGGCAAGGCATTCAATTCCTCTGAACTATATTTTAATAAATTTTCTTGGATACATTTGTGTGTGCCCATCTCTCGCAATTTAGAGCCCAACTTGGGGCTCAACTTGCTGACTAGGGGGAGTGAGATAAAACACAGGGAGAGTACTCCTGTAAAAAATTTTTTTTTTACACTGTAAGTTGAATCTGCTCTGTCAAACAGGTAACCTTGAACCACATTTTGGGGAGTTCAGAGAAATTGGGAGAGGAAACTTGCTGCCAGCTGACCAGGTTAGCTGATTAATTGTGCAAAGATCAAGCCACTCCCAGAATTTGCACCCTGGGAACTTGCACTCTGGGTCAGTTTTTTACTGACAAAGTGAAGGTCAGTGAGGCAATCTCTTTGTTGGTCATATCTCTGTCCAAGAGTTTCCTCCTTGACCCTAAGCTAACAAGCGAACTTGGACAGAGTCCCAGAGATTTGAGCAATGGAGTGGAGGAATTCTAAGCTTAATCTCTGAGAAAACATACCTCTGAAGAGCCCACTGGGGAACTTGCTAACATATTGGGAGGATGCTTCTAGAACCAAAGGAAAGAGTTAGGAAAAGATGATAAAATATTGTTGTCAGGAGTGGACCAAAAGACCTATCCTGACACCTTCAGTATTTTGGTCAAAATTTGGAACAGATGAGGATTGGGTCTGCCAGTTATTGAATTTACATATAAATAATAAAACGGAGGCATCAGAAGAAGAAAAGATCTATGCTAGTTGCTGGGGCCCAGGACTTTAGTCTCAACAGCAGCAGCATTTTCCTAAGCCAAACAAAAAGGAAGAGTCTCCCTCCATATTTTTAGAAAGTATGAAAGAAAGTTTTAGGAAATACTCTCGATTAGATCTGCAAGATCCCCTTGCAGAAGGAATGTTTAAGTCAAACTTTGTGACCAGTTCCTGGCCAGATACAAACAAGAAACTTCAAAAATTAAAGCAACGGGGTACTAAATATTTAGAGAAGTTATTGAGAGAAACCCAAAAAGCATGTGCCGAAAGGGAAGACAAGAAGCAAAAACAGAAGACCAGGATCATGGTTCAGACAATTAAGGAAGTGGTAAAAATTGGAAGGGACTAAAGGGAACAAAGATTGGGGCAGAGACACCAACAAGGGAGGAGAGGAAAGGCTAACAAGAACGGAAGGAAAGGCTAACAAGAACGGAAGGAAACGGTGACCAGGACAAAATATATGCTCTAGATATGGAAAGTCAGGACATTTCAGGAGAGAATGCCCTGAAAGGGAAAAGGAGGAGTGGCACCCCTCATGAGGCTCCACTCAAGAAAGATGGGGATTAGAGAGGAATTTAATCGTTAAAATTGGCTAGAAACCACAAATTTTTTACCTTTCTAAATTCAAATTCGAAACTGATGTGCACTCTATAATGCTTTGTTAAATGTCTTGTCCGTGTGTGTTTGCGAAGAGTTTCATGATGGTGTTAATAGAGAGTTGAAAACTTTTTTTAAAAAAATCTTTCTGCATTCTAAACTCTGGTCAAGTTTTTGAGTGTGAAGAGAAAGGTAAAGGAAGGGAAAATTTTTTTCCCTCAGATCACTCTTTGCAAAGTATTCAACTTAAAAAAAAAATGGCTCTCTTGATTAGTGAATTGTTAAGCTTTTAACTTTGAAGGTTTCTTTTTTTCTGAAGGAGCAGGGAAGGCTAAAAGAGATTGGTGAGTATTTGGGTTTTTTGAAACGTAAAGGGAGGAAGATTTGGGTGGGACAGCAGAGAGTCCATGTGCTTGGACCTTGGGGAGGGGGGGGGGAGTGGTCCTTCCCCCACAATGGTGAGCCTTGGAGGGGAGGTGGAAGACTGCTTTTCAGCTCTTTAAGGAAGTAGAGTAAAAAGGGAAAAAGCTATTCAGAGTTGAGAATGGCCACCATGTGTTCCTTCAAAGGATTAATTATGTGAAGTTATGAATAAAAGTTTTCTTTTAAGTAGCAAGACTATTTGATTTAAGAAAAATAAAAGGACTAAAATATTTACCATTAGTGATTATAAATCCAAATTTCATATGATTCAAATCAAAATCTGTCCTGAAGGAATAAAGAGCAGCATCTGAAAGTGCACTTCCTATCAGGATTGAGAAAGAGATATTGTCATTTGGCATTTATGATTGTAAAGTGCATGACACAAGGGTGGGCAAATGTTATATGCATCATTAATCTAATGTAATTGCTACACAATTTTTAAATTTGGATTTGTTATATATAGATTGGGGTTTTAAAAGGATGTGATAGAAACTTGATAATGTGAAACTTACATTTGGTTATAAATAAGCAGTGAAAATGCTGATATTTGCTATATAATGGTAGATTTTTCCATTTGAAATCTTGACTAAAAAGATTTAATTTCTGAAATATCTCATTCTTCCAGAATGAGCATAAATAGGGAAGAATGAACAAGCTTGTGAAACATTAGCCTGTAAGGTTAGCCATTAACCTCTTTGCTTTTTAAAAGCTGGAGAATTCTAGTACAGACAGTTGTTAGTAAAGAGTAATAACTTATGTGCCGTCTTGCCTTATGGTTGAAATGTAAAGAAAAACTGGATAATCTGAGTAATGAGATTGAAAGAACTGGAAAGATGAATAAAGGTTTGATTGAAAATATAAAAGATAGATAAGAAAGTTTGAATACTTGTTCTGGACGTGTCAGTTTCAGATGGTTTTAGTAAGTCATGAGGGTGTGAGGAAGTATTTTAAGAAGAGAAAAAATAATCAAGTGATAGTGTGCCCATGTAGTGGTAAGGAGATGAATTTCTGTGCAAGGTGATATGAAAATGCATTCACCTGAATGGATAATGGGCTGCTTCAAGTTTTAAATATGTATTGTGTATTATTAAAAAAAAGTAATTTATCTAAATGTTATATTAGGAATGGCATAGTTAAATTAATGATGAATTGTTTAAGAAGCTCTTATGAATTCTGTGTAAGAGTTTCTGTGTTGTTGAATTCCTGCTGAGAAAATGAGAATCCTTGGGTATGATTTTCAAGCCTGTTCTATTTAAGGATATATTAAGTATGTTAAAAAGTTTATTTCTTCTACTAAGAAGGAAGTTTTAACTGAAATTGTTTTTGTTATAAATCATGCATTTACAAAAGTATGTTTGTGAGAGAAAACTTGGTAATTGTGCAAAGGCCTTGATTTATTATAATTTTTGTCAATCATGTTCAAGAGGATTTATGATAAATTGTAAACTGTTTGAAGAGAGGAAAATACTTGTTGTATGAAGAAATATTTTGTAAAATTTTTTGCATGATTTTTGGAAGGTCTACCAAATTTATATGTGTAAACTAATTTGTTATATAAAGTTCTATGGGGGTTGGAAGATAAGGGATAAGATAAAAGAGACCAGGAGTTTTATGACTCCAGAAAGTTCTTTGATACATTTAAGACAGGCTCATGGTGGTCTCATTCACCTTCAAAGTCCAGTCATTACCACAGAAGGACTTCTTAAGATCTAATCTGAACTCAGAGCTGCTCAGAGAAAAGATGTTAACTCTTTCTTATTTTTGAAGGAAAGAAGGGGTGCCAGCCTCCCCGGGGGCCCCTAAGGCTTGAAAAGTCTGAAAGCATTACCCAAGTGGCTAGAAAGCAGTGGTGCCTCAGACTTGGGTAAACTCATTTTATTAAAGTTGTAGTCCTTATATGGAGACCCTAAATAAGGAACTTGTTTTGGTAATAAATAATCTCTAGTGATTGGTTTTTAGAACAAATTTAAGATTTAAGTCCTGGTAAAATTTTTAATTAATGAAATCTGCCATCTGATGTGAAAGCCTCTGGGACCATTACCAATTGTGTTCTACTATTCAGAGAATAATGTGACTGTTACAGGCAGAAGTTTGCTTCAGGGGACAATCCTGTCCTCATCCTGGGATGGGATCCCTCTGGCTCAGTTTCCCCATTGTATTCCTCTGAAAAGGAATGTTTTCCACTTGACTATATCTGAGTCTAGCTATAAGGTAATGATATATAATTAGGTCCTTGCTTTTCATCTTCATGGCATGTTCCTGTAATCAAAGCAGATAGTTTAACATGTAAGTACAATGCAAGTAGTGGAATCTTGCTGTTTTCAATTAATTAGGTAAATGGGCACTGTGGTATTGTGAAAGATAAAATCTCTGAAATAAAACATTCTTTCTGAATATTATGGAAATAATTAGATAAAGGAAAGGAAACCAAAGTGTAAATGTGATATTGAATCATTGTTCCACAGAACAAGACTGAGATTTAAAGTTAACTGTAATTGTATGGAATTGTTGAGACTAGGGGTGCTTGGGACCACAAAATAGCTACATACTGGGTCCTGCTCAAATAAATTCAACCCAAGCCTTCTTTCAGCTAAAGAAGGTCAAAGTTTGTTAAGGTTTCTCAATATTAGGTAGATTTTTAAGGAATCTGAGCATTTGTATTGCTAATGTAAGCAGGCTGGAGTGGAGTCTGAGCACTTTCATGGATCTGATTTACAGGGAGACTGGGGAAGAAGTTCAGCAGTGATGCCAGGTGGTCTAAGGGTTCCAGGGATGGTCTTAATGGGAGTGGCCACTAGCCTGGAGAATTGGATTGATAGGACATAGTGATAGGGAAAAGCATGTGGGCCTCAAGAGAGCCAGTTCAAGTGAGGAAATCCAAGGAGCTTTCAAGGTGAGGTTTTCTAGGACCCTTTTAGAAAAATGGGACTAAAATTATTTTCAGGTAAGGGACAAAGGTCCTGACTTTGAATAAGGTCTTTACATGTTACAAAGTACTTGGGTATGAATACAATTGACTGACTCAATTACTGAGACTAAATGAAAGACACCTTCAGTTTGGGGGAAAAAAAATTTCAGGGTAGTTTCTAGAGGCAGGTAATCTCTGGTAATGCTTTGCATTGATGGAAAGTTAAATGTTTCTGTTTTGATTGTAATTCATTTCATGAACATAAGTTGAAGTTAGTGTTTGAACTTGTATGTATAACTCATTCTTTTAGACTGAGCATGGTTAGAAAGGGATAGAGAAGCTTGGGAAGGAGATGTGAATCTACTGGAGCAATAACTTATGATGATGGTTATTTAATCAGGAACTCGAACATGTATAGAAAGATATACAAGCTACTTTTAAGACTCACTTTAGAAAATGTTCCTTAGCCAGTGTGAAATTATAGTCATATCTGAAACTGATTATTGGAGCTTGCTATTTTAAGATTTTTATGGGACTATTAACTGACTGTTCCTCTGAGTCTAACTCCAGGTGTGAATAGCAAGAGGGGTGGTCTGAGCCACTGATCCATGATGCCAGCCAGCCTGTGAGATGCTGATATGAACTGCAAAAAGGTGATCTCATAGGAAGGTTGGGAGAACTTCCACCTGAGCTGAGGTAGGATTCTCCTGACTCAATTTCCCCCCTGACACCTGGTAGACTTTAAGCCTGGCTAAATCCCAGTTGACAATCTACTCCTGCCTGGAATTGACCTGAAGTTAGGGAGATGTTTCCCTGAAATGTCCCTATTCTTAATGGCAATTTCCTAATACCAAAAGTTTTGTAAGCATAATACCAGATATATTAAATAATGGATTACTGGTAGGGAATATTTGAGATTAAGACCAAAAATTAAACTATTAGGCTTAGGATTTTGGATCAATAAGTTAGGGTCCTTTAACTCTTAGTAATAGCATGGAGATAGATTGAGCACCTGTGATGTTAGCATACTTAGTTAATATGATTCTTGTCTCCGTGGGTTAATGTTAAAAGAAGAATAATTTGTGGTCTATCTTGTAAATGCTTTAAAAGAAGCATCACATGACAGAAGTTGGAATTGTTAAATGATTACTTATTGTACATATGTATGTACTAATTCCTTAGTGAAATCTCATCCTCCTGATGGGGGAAATGAATAGTGAATTAATATAAAATGTAAAAGCTGGCTTCTAATGTGAATTTGTTAAACATAACAATTGACCAAAGTTCCAATGTTGATTTCGTAAGAGTGATACAAGTATAAAGTTTAGGAATGGTAATCTAAAATTGTGTTAATGTCAGTTTTGTAGGAAAGTGAACATCATTTCTACAAGAAGATAAAGAGAAGATGCTGAGATGCTGTGCTTAAGATGGCTTGAACGAACATCCAGACCGGAAAACTGCTTCAAATGATGTTCCTCCCAGATTGCTGTATGAGATGGAACTTCTAAAAGGACAATTTGTTGATTTGTCTTTTTCTTTTGAGTCTCTTATACTTTGAGTCTCTGTACTTATGAAAGGGGACTGCCCCCTTGTAATTTGTCAGTGTGTCAGTCAACTTTGCTCCCTTCTCATATATAAAGGGGAAATAGATGAAAGGAAGAAGTCATAGGGGAAAGAAAGTGAGGAGGTATTGATTGTATTTACATGTAGAAACAGAAATTTTGGAAAAAAAAAAAAAGGAGGGAGGAGTTTGTGGTAAATAAAGGAAAGTTTCATTTCCACAAGGTCAAAACTTCCAGTTGGGAAATTTAATTTGTGATCTATCAGAATTTGGTGAAGAAAGTCAGAAACTTGTGTGCAGGCTTGATAAAGCTGTTTGAGGGAAAACCTATCAGACAGGAGAAAATCCAACTGCGCTTGTTAATGATGTGCAGTGGGCATGGCAAAAGATTGTGACCTGAAAGAGAATGGGGCAATTTATCCTCTGGTGGGAGGATCTGTCCTGCATAAAATACTTCCGTATCTCTCTCCTCCTTTCTGAAGAAGGGTGAAGTTCACCTTGGCCAAGGTGTTCAATTCCTCTGAACTCTATTTTACTAAATTTTCCTTGATACCTTTTGTGTGTCAAGCCCATCTCTAACATAGTGGATGGCAGTCTCAATATAAGTCAACAATGTGATGTGGCAACAAGGCTATCTTGGGCTACATAAAGAACAGCAAAGCTTCCAGGAATAAAGAAGCAATTGTTCCACTTAACTCTATCCTGGTCAAACCTCACTTGGAGTATTGGGTCTAGTTCTGGGTGCCATGGTTTAAAGAGGACATTGATAAGATGGAGAGTGTCCAGAAGGCAAATGGAATGATGAGTTTGTGTCATCTGAGGATTGCTTGAAGGACTGGGGAAAGTAGAACTGAAGGCAAAGGAAGAACTTCAAGTTTATGAAGAACTGTCTTGAAGAGAAGGAATTCAACTTGTTCTTTTTTGGGGGCCAGAGGCAATGTAGAGAAGATGGCAAAAGACCAATTGATGCTTGATGTCAGGAAAAGCACCCTAACTATTAGAGCTGTCCAAAAGAAGAATGGGCAGGTATGGACATTTATGATTTGAACTAAATGGACCCTGAGGTCCCTTTCAAAACTCAAATTCTGGGATTCTATGATCTTCCTAAAACAAAAGAGTTAAACAAAGTTATTGGGTTAGCAGTAGGATTTTGTGCATGGTGAGTTTTTTCTGTTTTCTTATTTTGGAGAAAACGATCAGGTCCTTGCAAATAAAAACTGCTATTTTGTTCTTTTGTTCTTCTTTGTATGGAAAACACAGGAGGATGAGAAGGTGACGAGGAAAGAAAATAATTATTTTGTTACTGTTATTATCTTGGCACATTTCTCATTCCCCAAATCCATGCTCCTACTTTGAACGTAGTAAAAATTCAATAAATGTTTGCTACACATGCTTCAGCTATTCTTCATGTTCTCGCTTTTTTGTCAATGTATCTTTCCCCCATTGATACAGATAGTGGACAGTATTAGATAAAAGAAAATAGTATGATGTTAGAGGTGGTCTTAGAAAACAGCGTGGACCAAAAGATAAAACACTTAACTTGAAATCAGGAACAGCAAGGTCTAATTCTGCCTCAGAGACTTACTAACTCCATGATGACCCTAGGCAAGTCATTTAATCTCTTAGTCTGACTCAATTTCCTTGTCTGTAAAATGAGAATACCATCACCTGCCTTATAGTGCTGTGCTGAGGATCAGCTGATGTGATCGTAGATGAGTTCTGTAATTTCTGGTGGTTCTGACCTGCTCCCAATTTCCTACTAAAAGCTCTTCTGTTTCCATAAAGCTCTGTTAATTTTACTGTTATCTTATTCTCATCCTGTTTTATGTAATTCATCTAGAAATTATCCTGGACAAATCATTATACTATTTTCATTTTATATTTACATCTTATGGACTTTTGTTCACATAAATAAAGCAAAGTGCTCTTGTAATTGAAGAAAAAAGAAGTAGGGCGAAGCTGATCTTCATTTAGGTTACTGAAAGCATTGTACCGGACGAACGCCCCGACAGCAGGTAGGATTATGGAAATGATAGGCACTAATTCTCTCATCACATGATTTTTTAAAAACTTTGTTTAAAAGTTACATGTAAAACAATTTGTAACTTTCATTTTTAAAGCTTGGAATTGCAAATTCAATCTTTTCCTCCCCTCCACCCCACTCATTTGAGAAGGCAGGCAATTTGATATGTTATACATGTATAGTCAGGCAAAATACAATCCCTGTAATACTCATGTTGTCCTCACATGATTTTTATTCCTTCTGTTACATCTCCACATTTTGAATGTTTTTCCCATGTACTTTAGAGAGGCAATATCTATTAAAAATATTGTTAAGTCTTTATGACAGTGTCAAATCCAGGTTATTGTGGGTAGCAATTTCTATCTCATAATGCTTGAGTTCCACTTCAGTTTATTCATTAAAGTCTCAAAATTACTTTAAAGTTTTATTTGTAGTGTGGGAATTTTTTGTGTTCAACCATGAAAAGTAGTGAGGTTCTGATGTACAATTCTAGACACCAAGTCATGTTTTGCTAGGTATTCAGTATATGTTAAATTTTTGCAACATACAGTGCTGTGTTGCATAACTCCTATCATTTCTTTTCAGGATTAATTTGTTGTTATTGTTGCAGTTACTCTCCCCCTCCTCCTCCTCCTCCTCCTTCTGCTTCTCCTTCTTCTTCTTCTTCTTCATGGACCATGGCATGCCAATCTTTGTATCCTCCACTCTCTCCTAAAATCTGTTCAGACTCATGTTGATTGCTTTCATGACACTATCTATCATCTTACCTGCTGCCATTCCCTTCTCCTTTTGTCTTCGGTTTTTCCCATCAGGGTCTTTTCCAGTGAGTTCTGTTTTCTCCTTGTGCAGCCAAAGTATTTAAGCCAAGATCTTAATTTTTTTCATGTTAACCTTCAAACCAGCTTTTACAATACTCTCCTTTTACACTCTCACCAAGAGGCGTCTTAATTTTTCTTTACTTTCTGCCATCGGAGTGATATCATCTGCATATCTAAGATTGTTGATATTACTCTTGGCAACCTTCATTCCAGCTTTTTATTCAACCACCCTGGCATTTCCCAAGATGTGCTCTGCATGTAAAGTTAAAAAATGAGGTAATAAAATACAGCCTTGTCATATTCTTTTGCCAGTCTTAAACTAATCAGTTGTTATATGTTCAGCTCTCACTGTTGCTTTTTAACTTACAGGTTCATCAGGAAACAAATAAGATGATCTGGTATTCCCATCTCTTTGAGGACTTGCCATATTTTGTTGTGATCCACACAAAATCTTTAGTGTAGTCAAAGAAGCAGAATTAGATGTTTTTTCTAGAATTCCCTTGCTTTTTCTGTAAAGGAACAAATGTTGGGAATTCTCTAGTTCCTCTTCCTCTCTGAAAACCAGCCTTCTCTCCTGGTAATTCTCAGTTCACAAAATACTGAAGCTTAGTTTGCAGAATCTTAAGCATAACCTTGCTGTGCTGGCATGTAAAATGAGCGTAATCGTTTGGTAATTTGAACATTCCTTGGCCTTGCCCTTCTTTAGGACTGGGACATAAACTGATCTTTTCCAATCCAGTGGCCATTGTTTACTGAATGCAACACTTTAACAACATCAACTTTTAAGATTTTAAATGGGGGGGGGGCGGAGCCAAGATGGCGGAGTAGAAAGACTCACCTATGCTAGCTCCGAACCCACAGCCCATGGATTTCCTCTAAAAAGAACTCCCAACAAATTCTGGAACAGTGGAAGCTGCACAGCAACACAGTGAAGGAGATTTCCATTCCAGACAGCCCTGAAAAACGGATCCCAAAGGTCCATCGCGCACAGGACGGGAGTGGAGCCCTCCCCTGCCCTGGCCGCGTGGCACTGACAGGAGCAAGCAGATCCGAGCAGGCTTCAGGGACGGAATCTTCAGTGGCCGCGAAGGTGCCTCCACCCACAGATGCACAGGTCAGTTAGAGAGATGGGCTGAGAGGGGAGCGGGGTGTCTCTGGGACTGAGACCCCTCGGGAGGCAGCAGCAGAGGCAGCGGACAACTAGAGGCTCCCGGACCAGGCAGAAGCTCGGCAGCAGCTCCATTACAGAAGGTCTCTGCATAAACCCCCTGAGGAAACTGAGCCTGGGAGGTGGCCCTGCCCCGACCTGAGCACCAGGAATTAAGCTCCCATTGAATAGCAGCCAGGCCTGCTGCCAAAAGCCCTGAGGCTGGGGAGCAGCATTTGAATCTCAGACCCCAAGCACTAGCTGGGTGGATCTGGAGGCAAGGTGGGGTGGAGAGGACTCTCAGAAGCCAAGTAACTGGCTGGGAAAATGCCCAGAAAAGGGAAAAAAAAATAAGACCATAGAAGGTTATTTTCTTGAACAAATGATTCCAAGCTTCCTCTCTGACGAGGAAGAAAACTGCTTA